>CM076580.1:824775426-825159048 GCA_034641835.2 Pinus albicaulis
AGAGATAAGAGATAAAACAACCTCCAAAGACTCATGGAAAATCACTATCGCACCAGGAACATAATTTCACAAATAAGGGTAAAACGACTGAAGAAAAGGCTAAAAAAAACTCAAATGTAGCTTGAAGATAAGGATAGCTTAGATTTGCTAGTTGAAGCTTCCTTGGTTTTTTATCCCATCACTCATAGGTGCTACAGAATTGATTTTCAAAATATTTGAAGAATTTTGGTATTTTTTGTGATTTTTTCACAAATCTAGAAATTCCATCCTCATGGAAGTGTAACAATATTTTTTTACGCTTGTTTTAGGGGCATCCAAATGATGATTTTCTTATATTATTGGATGCTTTTTTATGAGTACATCACATATGAGGAACCCTTTTTGCATGACAAGATTTAATTGTTAGGTCCCTATATTACTAGTTTAGTCCCTTATTGTTGTTAGTGTGGCCTCCTTATTGTTATTGTTGTACCCCTATAGTCTCCATATTTTTATTATTGTGCCCATAAAACCCCACTATTTTTATTGTTGTGCCCTCACATTATTATTGTTAGGTCGGCTAGGATTACATTGTAGCCCCATGGACTCCTATATATAGAAAGGAGGTTTTTTCATTTGAATCATCCAAGAATTGTTCATTTATGTAATGTAATGGAGGTTTCCCCCTCGAACTGGCTGATTTCTAACACGTTTATCTCTCATTTCTTCTATTTTTGGAGCTAGATTCATAACAATTTCTATCAAATATTTGGATTCTAGGGTTTCGCAGCTTGAAACAGGTCATTGTGGAATTTGCGCTATACATTTTTGTCTAAGAAGGTTCAGAATTAGCTAAAAAAACCCTTTTGCAAAGAAATATTGATGATCGTTGTGTAAAAATTTCAAATCTTGGAAATATTTTCAGAGACATGATCTGTGGGAGGTAGGGTTTTTGTAGGCTCCCGAATTTCATCTCAAAGAGGCGACCTTGGGAAAATTGTCATAACTCTCTCTCTCTGAGAATTAGATTGGAATTTTGTAAAAAGTAGTCGAAATTACACAGACTTTAGTTTATTGTGTATCAATTTCAGAGGTGAACAAGGAAATTATGACACGTGACATGTCATACAATTTCGCTCTATTGAACCAGTCCATAATGAGGTCATTGCGGGAGATTAGGCATAACTTTGACTTGAAGAATCCAAATCAAGTAAGACCTGGAGCATTGGAAATAAGATTCAGAGGGATATGAAAGGATTGAAGATAAAATCTTGATGATCCAAAATTTCATAGATACATCAGTTTCAATTTTGAGCTCCTTAAGATCAAGAAAAAAGTGTGTATTATGTTTTCAAATTGCACAAATCTTGTTTGAAAAATTAGTTTGAAGTGATTCCAAGGGCATATTGAAACATAGATATCAGTATTGTGTTCTAAAATGGCCCATAAAAATAATTCAACCCATTAATCCCTTAGAAGGATCTAATATGACTCACGAAGAGGAAGAAGTGAAACATGATATATCAAAATTACAAGACCAAGTGCACCAAATTTCGCTCTCACAAAGAGAAACGAAAAATGAAATGGAAGTTTTGAAGAAAGGCATGGAAGCTAAGATGGATGGTTTGAAGAAAGGCATGGAAGCTAACATGGATGGTTTGAAGAAAGGCGTGGAAGATAAGATGGATGGTTTGAAGAATGGCATGGAAGCTAAGATGGATGACATGGAAGCTAATATAGATGAAAAAATGAAAGACAACATGAAAGACAGGAAGAATGATCTAAAAGAAGACATGGAAGGTTTGAAGGAAGGTTTGAAAAAGTTGATGCAAGAAATGATTCCTAATGGTGAAAAGGTAGTACAAGAAACTCATGATGAGAACAAAATAAATGTTAATCATGATTTCATAAACTCTAATGTTGGATTGAAGACCCACCATTTTCCAAAGATCAATATGAGGAAGTTTGATGGCAAGGATCCCGTAACATGGATACCATAGATGGAGAGATATTTTGATATCTATAAAGTGAAAAACACACAAAAGGTATGCATTGCAACTTTACATTTAGAACAAAAAACATTTTATGGTATTGATGGCGTTTCTCTCATAAAAAAATTGTCACTTTGTCATTTTTTATGGATGAAATGATAACGCATTATGAGGATACAAAGGGTGACACCTTCTTTAGCCAATTGATAAATATCAAACAAAAGGGTTCAAGGGTGGAGCACATTAATGAATTCCAAAAATTGAATATAAGGGTAACTGATATTCTAGAGGAACACAAGATTGATGTCTTCATAGGGAATTTAAACAATAGCATCCAACATGAGGTTCACCTTTGGGAACTTGATTCATTGGAGAAGGCATTTAAGTTGGAAATAAAATTTTAAAGTAAAATTATGATGACAAGGAAGCCTACCACTCACATCTATAAAAATGGAGGTGTTTTTACTCTAAGACTTCCACAACCTAAAATTTTTACACCACAACAATTAGAAGAAAAAAGAGTAAAAGGGATTTTCTACAGTTGGGATAGAAAATACACTAAAGGTCATAAGTGTGCTGAGACGAAATTATTTTACATAGATTGTGAAGAGGAGGAATAAAATGAACAAGAAACCTTAAAAGAAGAGGATATACACCAGGAACCAACCTTAGATAAAGAAGAAATGATTCCAACCATATCCTGTAATGCATTGGCAGGAATTACCACTTCTCAAACTCTCAATATATAAGGACATATCAAGAAGAAAAATGTAATAGTGTTGATTGATTCAGGTACTACCCATAATTTTATTAATTATAAGGTAGCCAAGGAATTGAATTGCTTCCTATACCCAGAACCAGAGTGTCAAGTGATGGTTGCAAATGGATGGACTATAAATTTCTCTGGAAAGTGCCATAATATCAATCTAACCATGGGGGGATATGTATTGAATAGTTCAATTCTTTCCATTCCAATGGGAGGTGTTGATGTTTTTCTAGGAGTAAAATAGTTACAATATTTTGGGATAGTAGCTTTTAATTTTCAAGAACTTTTCTTGAATTTGTTTTGGGAAGGGAAGGAAGTTGAATTATGGGGTATCGCAGGGAAGCCATGAAATATTATAAGATCTAATGTCATGACAAAGCTTCTAAATAAATAACAACGAGTCTTAATTGCACAATTATGCTCACTAGAAGTTCCAACACCAAAATGATCTATTTCTCTAGATCTCCAAAAATTCTTGGTCTATCATTCCAAGGTGTTTGAAACTCCCAAAGGAATCCCACCCATTCGTGATCATGATCATGCTATTCATTTGATTCCAGGAAGTGTTCCTCCAAACATCAGGCCTTACAGATATCCTTATGTCCAAGAGAGCGAAATTGAATGTATGATTGCAGAAATGTTAGAGGCTGGTATAATTCAACCTAGTAAAATTTCTTTCTCTACCATAGTAGTATTAGTGCACAAGAAGGATGGATCATGGTGCATGAATCCAAATTATAGGGAGCTCAATAAGCTCACTATTAAATACAAATTTCCCATTCTTATGATTGATGAATTATTGGATGAAATACATGGATAAATCTATTTTAACAAGTTGTATCTTCATTCATGATATCATCAAATTAGAATGAAGACTGAAGATATTATAAAAACAACATTTTGAACTCATGAGGGTCATTATGAATTTTTGGTCATTCTTTTTGGCCTTACCAATGCACCTTCTACATTTCAAGGGTTGATGAATTCCATTTTTAATCCCTTCCTTAGAAAATTCATGTTAGTATTTTTTGATGATATACTAATCTACAACAGGTCTTGGAAGGATCATGTTCAACATGTTGACAAGGTGCTCAAACTATTGGATTAGAAACAATTATATGCAAAAACCTCCAAATGTTTCTTTGGAGTACAAAAGGTGGAATATTTGGGTCATATTGTATCTCAGGATGGTGTTCAGGTAGACCCTAACAAAATTTTGGCCATTAAGGAATGGAAATTCCCCACAACCATAAAGCAGTTGCGAGGATTTCTTGGGTTAACAAGGTATTATTGTAATTTTTTTAAGAATTATGAGATAATATCAACAGCTCTAACAATATTATTGAATAAAGATGCATTTTCATGAACTCCTGAAGCAACTAAGGCCTTTGAAAATCCTAAAGAGGAAATGTTCCTAGCACCGATCTTAGCTGCACCAGAATTCACAAAAACATTTATTGCAGAATGTGATGCCTCACGAAATGGAGTTGGTGTTGTTTTAATGCAAGAAGGAAGACCCATTGCTTTTGAAAGTCGTCAAAACAAATGAAATTATTTACAGAAAGATATTTATGAGAAGGAAATGTTGGCAATACTACATGCACTAAAGAAATGGCGACCTTACCTAATGGGAAGACACTTCAAGGTAAAAAATGATCATGATATTCATAAATACTTTTTGGAACAAAGACTATCTTTAGAAGAGCAGCAAAAATGGGTCACAAAGATGTTGGGTTGTGACTTTGAAACCATCTACAAAAAAGGGAAGCTAAATGTTGTTTCAGATGCACTATCAAGAAAGGATGAGGAGGTGGAAGCATTGTTCTGTACCATTTCTATTATACAACTAGATTGGATAACTGAAGCAAGGGAGAAATGGAAGAATGATGAAGAAGTGTGGACACTCATTCAAAAGTTGCAGCAATATCCCAGTACATCTAATACATTTATTTGGAAAAATTATTCCTTATGGTACAAACATCGCTTATATCTTTGTAAGAATTTCCAACTAAAACAAAATATTATTTTGGAATTACACACCTCTCTCACAGGAGGAAACTAAGGATTTTTAAAAACTGACCACGAAGTGAAGAAAGAAATTTTTTTGGACGACCTTAAATATGATATTCAAAATTTTGTGGCAGAATGTTTGGTTTTCCAGCAAAATAAAGTTGAGACAATTAAGACCTCGGGTATTCTACAACCTTTACACATTCCAAGTAAATGTTGGGAGGAGGTTTCAATGGATTTATCACGAGTTTACCTAAGTATGTAGGAAAGAGTGTCATCATGGTGGTAGTTGATATACTTACCAAGTATGCACACTTTTGCACATTATCTCATCCATTTAAATCAAGTAGAGTTGCTACTATATTTATGGAAACAATTCAAAAGCTACATGGAAACCCAAATATTATTGAAAGTGACAAAGATCCCATTTTCACTAGAAATTTTTGGACATAATTATTTTCTTGTTTGGGTACTCAACTAGCCCATAGCTCATCATATCATCATCAATCTAATGGGAAAACTGAGATAGTGAAAAAAGGTTTGGAAGGATATCTTCCTTGTTTGTTTCTGATAAACAAAGACAATGGGTCAAGTGGTTACCTCTGGCTGAATGGTGGTACAACAATTCCTTCCATACTGCAAAAAAAATGGCCCCATTTATGGAACTTTATGGATATCATCCATCATCCATCACATCATATTTAAGAGAAAATTCTAAGGTTAAAGCAGTGGAATATTACATCAAGCACCAAAAAAAAATTCTCCAAATCTTAAAGGATAACCTAAATTTTGCAAAAAATTAAATGAAACAACAAGTAGATCAATGTCACGGTGAGAGAATTTTTGATGTGGGAGACTGGGTATTTTTATGACTAAAACCATACAAACATATGTCCCTAAAGCAAGCTGTTATCACCAAAATCATACCTGATTGGCTATTGACCAGACAACTTCAGTGTAACTATTTCAAACCAATCTTGTGGCTGAGGCTTAGCCTCCTTAATCTGAGAGGTCTCTCTCAAGGGTTAAAGATATCAAATAAATATATATATGGCTAACTTTATTTGGGAAATAATCTGGTTATGATGAATGTAGGTTGAAAACATCAGAGCTTAATACCATTGGGCTATGGAGTTAGTGAAAGGGATCTCAATAACAAGGCTTTCCTTGTGGAGGAAGTTGAGGCTTGTAAATATTTCAATGAAAGAGCAAGAAAAATGGGAGGTTTTCAATATCTTGAGGTTCAAAGGAAGTCAGAGCATATGATACACGAATTCTGAGTAATGAGACATCAAGACATTGGAAGAAAACTATTAAGAGAGATAAATCATGGCTTAATAATTAAAGGAAGTTAGAGCATGAAAAATCATGAGTTCTGAGTAATAAGCATTAAGACATTGAAGAAAACATTTCAAAATATAGGACAAAAACTCATTGAAATATAATAAGAATCTCAAGTGAAGAAAAGTTGTGTTGTTACTGTATATAGCAGAAACTCCAATAGCTTTACAATCAAATAGTATTATGAGATAACATCTCCAACCTAATGAGTGTAGATTGAAAATAATACCAGTATGTAGGCATTGGATTATGGATTCAAAAAATTCAGTGATTCATTGAGTTACTTGACATGGAAGTTGAGGTTGTTCAGATTTTCTAGAAATAGGACACACACAAATAAAACATGAGTATACATAGTCAATTCACATATAAAAGAAGTTAGAGCATCTCATAGATGAATTCTGAGTAATATAAGTGAAAACCACTGCAAGTGAGATACATAATAGGTACAAATATAATAGGAAAGCACTAAAAACCCCCTTAGAATCTCAAGTTTTTCAAGTAATAGATCTTTGTATTAGCTGAAACAGTCCATTACAATAAGTTGTTATTTTTCCAAAAATATTCCAACCCTTGAAAAATTCGACCCATTTGCCTTTAATAGACTTCTTACATCATCATATGATCTTCCTCTAGGCTATATACATCGATTTTTTGTTCACTGACACCTTGCATAACCATAAAACATGAAATTTATTACAAAAGGACACCTATCCTACTTGACAGTCCTATTTCAAAAAGGACTCAAACTCCTTATTACTATCTATAATAACCTTATCTATTTGAAATTACATCATTGACAATTTTATCATCACATGGTTGAATTTGGATAATGGCGTTCAGTTCTTCATGACCACTTAGCTGACCTCCTCAAAAATAGGAAACAAAACCCTATTTTTTAGGCAAAGGATCTCTTTCCTTCTTTGAACATTCTGACTATCATTTAATCTTCATTTCATGGTCCTTGGCTGTTGAAAGTTGGCTTAACATGTCCCATAACTCTTTCATATCCTCCATATGTCTAAAAATTCTTCAAAAACTTCTCAAAAGGATGTAATGTATTGCACTACGAAAATACAACAGTTTCATAGCGCTCTCTGTAGCGCTGCCATTACAAGCCTTTGTCCTCCAAAAATCCGACTCTTTCCTCTTGCATCATATTTATCACCATTAAAAACCTCTTTCATAGCAATTTCAGCTCTTAACTCAGCCCTTAACACCTTTAATACCAATCAAAAGAGGCAAAAAACACAGCTACAACAGTTTTGTAGCGCTTTTCTGCTTTTTAAGCTTGGAGGCGCTACGAAAATGCTGAGTATACATATTTTTTCATAAATTTGTCAAATGAAAACTATAGTTGCTTAAAAAATTAGAATATAACCTGTATTCATCATATACAAACCATAAAAACCATAAACCACCTTCATTTTAGTTTCCTTGAGGCATTTCTTCTTCATTATTTAAGACATCCTTGCAAATTTTTCTTGTTTTTTCCTGAAAAAAAGGTATTGGAACAGAGCCTATATCTCCTAATACATGATGTATTTTGAGAAACTGAAGGAGTTTTTTGTATGAAATTATGTCTTTAATACAAAACTCTCTTCGTGTTTTGAAACACATCTCTTGTTATCCAGAAACTGCATTTTCAAAACATGTGTAAAACAAGAAAAATTTGTTTCTGAAAATAGGGTTTCAACAAATCCTTCTATCACCCAACTGGTAACACCTGTGTGAAAATTGAGAGAGGTTTTTGTATATGGTGATTTAATGAAGACAAAAATCTCTCAGAATTCTAAAAAAAAAATTCATTTGGGCAAAAATTGAACTTGAAGTGGACTTCTAAACATTCATGTACAGGACAGTTTAGTAACAACAGTTTCTTAGCACATTTTAATTTATCAATTTCGGCCACTGTCTAATGAATTTGAATAAAATGAGAGAGGTTTTTGTATTTAGGTATGTTATGAAGAAAAACCTCTTTCATACTTCAAAAATTCATTTTTAGTTTCTCATAAACCGTCTTTGAAGTTGACTGCTCCAAACTAGAAAACAGATAAATGCTTCACATTTGCTACGAAACTATTATTCAGTTTCGTAGTGTTTTCTGCCTATTTTACACTGAATGCGCTACAAAAGTAGGGATTATTGGCTAAAATGGAATTTTTGGTACACAAATATTGAAAATAGAAATCATTCAAAAAATGATGAGTGATGTGACATGAGGGAGTTTGAAAGTGAGTGGGTTTAGACCTTAGGGTAAGATTTAAACAAGAAAAATTCAAAATTTCCCTTGACCAAGTAATGAGAAATGAATTATATGACCCTAACATTGACACATCAACCTCTAGGACTTTTTCAACTGATGCTTCATTTTTATGAGTGATAACAATGGCTCCACTTGGGATGGTGTGCCCCTGTGGTACACCAAAGAACCAGTAGTTCCAGTGTTTCTATCCATCTTCCTGGAAAAAAAAACTCTAAAATTTATGAAAAATTCACTAGGCTCTTATGGCCTTTACCTCGGGCTCAAGCTTGATGATCAATGCAAAAGAACCAAATCTATACCTACTGAAAAGATGCTCAGCCAACATTGAGCTTATTCACACACTCCTACCTACCTTAACAGCTGCAATCTCCATTTTTAACTCAAGCAACATCTAACTTCCAATGAAGCAAGTCATTGATATGATCTCACACTTGAACCTGTTGACTGCACTTGAACCAATAGTAAGCATGATACTGAAATGACCAAGGCAACATAAAATAGATCTGATCCTCATAATGAAAATATAATTGCCAATCTGGACTATATAACTTTTCCATGTAGTCAGCTATAGGATCAAACAAGACATGATCTATTTGATGATTCTCATGACATTCTGTAGCTTTGGACAACTCATGTATTCTTTACTCAGCCACACAAGATTTCAGTTGTGTGCTATCAAACTGTTGTTCAAACTAATTTTCAAAAACAATGTATTCTTCCTCAATCTCAAAAGAGAAAGGAAGCAACACCCTCTCTTTGTGTTCTGGCATGGAAAGCTTTTGAAAAGAATTATCATGATCATGAAGACTATATGATTGAATTTGACCTTGTAAAACTTCAATGTCTTTCTCAATGTTCTTAGAAACTTCATCCGAAAACTGAATCTTATCTTTTGACTTGCATTCAAATGATTTTAGATAAGAAGACAAGGACATAGAAAAATTTCCATCTACTTCCTCATTAATATGATCATCATTCCATTGTTTAAAGCCTTGAATTGATGGAGAGTCAGCCACCAACTCTGTTCTGTCTATCCATTCTTCTAAAAACATAAGCCAAAAAACAATAAATGAATTAATATATCTGACAGGAAAGCTTTCAATCCATTGTTTACATTTTCCTTGAAATGAATCATAGAACAATATGATGAAAACATCTTCATGTTTGACTCTAAGAAGCTCAGTAAAGTCACATAAATTTGATATATGCTTCAAATTCAAACTCAAATCTTCTCCACTGAATTTTGGAACATTCCTTAAAAATATGCATCCGTGGGAAAATGATTTGGGAAACCATGAATTCTTGAAAAATATATACATGCATACCTTGAAACAAGAATGACAGCATCTGAGCTCTTCATATGTCCAATGGAATCAGCATGAATCTATGAATTTTGAATTCTTCAACAATGGAGTCGATAAGGTAGTTGCAGCCTCAAACAAATTCTGAGCTCCTGCTACCTTCAAGAGTTCAGCTTCATAATTTTTGGGAGATGTATATCTTCAGACTCCCGGCAGATGCACCAAAATGTTAACACCAAAATTGTACCTGATTGGCTGTTGATCAGACAAATTCAGTGTAACTATTTCAAACCAATATTGTGACTGAGGATTAGCCTCCTCAATCTGAGAGGGTTCTCTCAAGGGTTAATGATATGGAATAAATATATAGATGGCTAATTCTATTTAGGAAATAAACTGGATATGATGAATGTAGGTTGAAAATATTAGAGCTTAATACCATTAGGCTATGGAGTCAGTGAAAGGGATCTCAATAACAAGGCTTTCCTTATGGAAGGTGAGGCTTGTAAATATTTCAATAAAATAGCAAGACATACAGGAGGTTTTCAATAGCTTGAGGTCCAAATGAAGTCAGAGCGTATGATACACAAATTTTGAGTATTGAGACATCAAGACATTGGGAGAAAACTATTAAGAGAGATAAATCATGGCTTAATACTTAAAGGAAGTCAGAGCATGAAAAATCGTGAGTTATAAGTAATAAGCATTAAGACATTGAAGAAAACCTTTCAAAATATAGGACAAAAACTCATTGAAATATAATAAGAATCTCAGGTGAAGAAAAGTTGTGTTGTTACTGTATATAGTAGAAACTCCAATAGCTTTACAATCAAATAGTCTTCTAAGATAACATCTCCAACCTGATGAGTGTAGATTGAAAACAATATTAGTATGTAGGCATTGGCTTATGGATTCAAAATTTTCAGGGATTTAGTGAGTTAGTTGACATGGAAGTTGAGGTTGTTTAGAGTTTCTAGAAGTAGGACACACACAAATAAAACATGAGTATACACAGTCAATTCACATATAAAGGAAGTCAGAGCATCTCATAGATGAATTCTGAGTAATATAAGTGAAATCCACTGCAAGTGAGATACATAATAGGTACAAATAGAATAGGAAAGCACTAAAAACTCCTTCAGAATCTCAAGTTGTTCAAGTAACAGATCTCTGTATTAGCTGAAACAGTCCATTACAATAAGTTGCTATTTTGACAAAAAACTTCCAACCCTTGACAAATTCGACCCATTAGCCTTTAATAGACTTCTTACATCATCATATGATCTACCTCTAGGCTAGATACTTCGATTTTTTGTCCACTGACACCTTACATAACCATACAACATGAAATTTATTACAAAAAGACACATGTCCTACTTGACAGTCCTATTTCAAAAAGGACTCAAACTCCTTATTACTATCTATAACAATATTATATATTTGAAATTACATCATAGACAAGTGTATCATCACATGGTCAAATTTGGATAATGGCATTCAGTTCTTCATGACCACTTAGCTGACCTCCTCAAAAATAGGAAACAAAACCCTGTTTTTTAGGCAAAGGATCTTTTTCCTTCTTTGAACATTCTGACTATCATTTAATCCTCATTTCGTGGTACTTGGATATTGAATGTTGGCTTAACATGTACCATAACTCTTTCATATCCTCCAGCTGTCTAAAACTCCTTCAAAAACTGCTCAAAATGATGTAATGTATTGCGCTACAAAAATACAACAGTTTCGTAATGCTTTCTGTAGCGCTGACATTACAAGCCTTTTTCCTCCAAAAATTTCACACTTTCCTCTTGCGTCATATTTATCACCCTTCAACACATATTTCATAGAAATTTTAGCTCTTAAATCAGCCCTTAACACCTTTAATACCGATCAAAAGAGGCAAAAAACGCAGCTACATCAGTTTCATAGCGCTTTTTTTCTTTTTAAGCCTGGAGGCGCTACGAAACTGCTGAGTATGAAGATTTTTTCATAAATTTGTAAAATGAAAACTTTAGTTGCTAAAAAACTTAGAATATAACCAATCTTCATCATTTACAAACCATAAAACAACTTCATTTTAGTTTCCTTGAGGCATTTCTTCTTCAGTGTTTAAGACATCCTTGCAGATTTTTCCTGTTTTTTCCTGAAAAATAGGTCTTGGAACATAACCTATTCTCCTATTCCATGATGTAGTTTGAGAAATTTAAGTATTTAATTGTAGGACATTATATCTTTAATAAAAATCTATCTTGGTTTTTTGAAACACATCTCTTGCTGTCCAGAAACTGCATTTTCAAAACATGTGTAAAACGTGAAAACTTTTTTTTTTCTGAAAATAGAGCTTCAATTAAATCCTTGTATCTCCCAACTGATATGACCTATGAGAAAATTGAGAGAGGTTTTTGTATCTGGGGCTATGATGAAGACAAAAATCTTTCAGAATTCCAAAAAACTTTTTCATTTAGCCATAAAATTAACTTGAAGTTGACTACTAAACAGTCATGTACAGGACAGTTTAGTAACAACAGTTTCATAACGCATTTTAATTTATCACTTTATGCCACCTCCTAATGAATTTGAAGAAACTGAGAGAGGTTTGTGTAGCTATGTCTATTATGAAGAAAAAAATCTTTCATATTTCCAAAATTCCATTTTCAGATGCTCAGAAACTGCCTTTGAAGTTGACTGCTCCAAACCAGAAAAAAGAGAAATGCTTCACATTTGCTACGAAACTATTAGCCACTTTTGTAGCGTTTTCTGCCTATTTTACACTGAATGTGCTACAAAAGTAGGGATTCTTGGCTAAAATGGAATTTTCGATACAAACATCTTGAAAATTTTAATTAGCCAGAAAATGATGAGTGATGTGACATGAGGGAGTTTGAAAGTGAGTGGATTTAGACCTTAGGGTAAGATTTAAACAAGAAAAATTCAAAATTTCACTTGACCAAGTAATGAGAAATGAATTATATGACCCTAACATTGACACATGAACCTCTAGGACTTTCTCAACTGATGCTTCATTTTTATGAGTGATAATAGTGGCTCCACTTGGGATGGTGTGCCCCTGTGGTACACCAAAGAACCAGTAGTTCCAGTGCTGCTATCCATCTTCTTGGAAATAAAAACTCTGAAATTTATGAAAACTTCACCAAGCTCTTATGGCCTTCACCTTGGGCTCAAGCTTGATGATCACTAAAAAAGAGCCAAATCTGTACCTACTGAAAAGATTCTCAGTCAACATTGAGCTTATTCACACACTCCTACCTACCCTAACAGCTGCAATCTCCATTTTTAACTCAAGCAACATGAAACTTCCAATGAAGCCAGTCATTGATCTGATTTGACACTTGAACCTGTTGATTGCACTTGAACCAATAGTAAGCATGACACTGAAATGAAAAAGGCAACATAAAATAGATCTGATCCTCATAATGAAAATATAATTGATAATCTTGACTGTAGAACTCTTCCATGTAGTCAGCTATAGGATCAAAGAAGACATGATCTTTTTGATGCTTCTCATGACATTATGTAGCTTTGGACAACTCATGTATGCTTTGTTCAGCCACACAAGATTTCAATTGTGTGATATCAAACTGTTGTTCAAATTGATTTTCAAAAACAGTGTAGCTTCCTCAATCTCAAAAGAGAAAGGAATCAACACCCTCTCTTTATGTTCTGGCATGGAAATATTTTGAAAATAATGATCATGATTGTGAAGACTATATGATTGAATTTGACCTTGTAAAACTTCAATGTCTTTCTCAATTTTCTTAGCAACTTCATCCAAAAATTGAATCTTATCTTTTGACTTGCATTCAAATGATTTTAGATAAGAAGACAAGAACAAAGAAAAATTTGCATCTACTTCCTCATTAATATGATCATCATTCCATTGTTGAAAGCCTTGAATTGAAGGAGAGTTTGCCACCAACTCTATTCTGTCTATCCATTCTTCTAAAAACATAAGCCAAAAATCTGCAAATGACTTAATAGGTCTGACAGGAAAGCTTTCAATCCACTGTTTACATTTTCCTTGAAATGAATCACAGAACAATATGATGTAAACATATTCATGTTTGACTCTAAGAAGCTTAGTAAAGTCACAGAAATCTGATATATGCTTCAAATTCAAAATCAACTCTTCTCCATTGAATTTTGGACCATTCCTTAAAAAATATGCATCCCTGGGAAAATGATTTGGGAAACCATGAATTCCTGAAAAATCTATACATGCATACCTTGAAACAAGAATGGCAGCATCTGAGCTCTTCATATGTCCATTGGAATCACCATGAATCTATGAATTTTGAATTCTTCAGCAATGGATTTTCCAAGGTAGTTGCAGCCTCGAACAGATTCTGAGCTCCTGCTACCTTCAAGAGTTCAGCTTCATAATTTTTGGGAGATGTATATCTTCAAACTCCTAGAAGACGCACCAAAATGTTATCACCAAAATCATACCTGATTGGCTGCTGATCAAATAACTTCAGTGTAACTATTTCAAACCAATATTGTGACTGAGGCTTAGCCTCCTCAATCTGAGAGGGCTCTCTCAAGGGTTAATGATATGGAATAAAGATATAGATGGCTAACTCTATTTAGGAAATAAACTGGTTATGATGAATGTAGGTTGAAAATATCAGAGCTTAATACCATTGGGCTATGGAGTCAGTGAAAGGGATCTCAATAACAAGGCTTTCCTCTTGGAAGTTGAGGTTTGTAAATATTTCAATAAAAGAGAAAGACATACAAGAGGTTTTCAATAGCTTGAGGTTCAAAGGAAGTCAGAGGATATGATACACGAATTCTAAGTAATGAGACATCAAGACGTTGGAAGAAAACTATTAAGAGAGATAAATCATGGCTTAATACTTAAAGGAATTCATAGCATGAAAAATCATGAGTTCTGAGTAATAAGAATTAATACATTGAAGAAAACCTTTCAAAATATAGGGAAAAAACTCATTGAAATATAATAAGAATCTCAGGTGAATAAAAGTTGTGTTGCCACTGTATATAGCAGAAACTCCAATAGCTTTACAATCAAATAGTCTTCTGAGATAACATCTCCAACCTGATGAGTGTAGATTGAAAATAATATCAGTATGTAGGCATTGGCTTATGGAGTCAAAAATTTTAGTGATTCAGTGAGTTACTTGACATGGAAGTTGAGGTTGTTCAGAGTTTCTAGAAGTAGGGACACACACAAATAAAACATGAGTATACACAGTCAATTCACATATAAAGGAAGTCAGAGCATATCATTGATGAATTCTGAGTAATATAAGTGAAAGCCACTGCAAGTGAGAGACATAAGAGGTACAAATAGAATAGGGAAGCACTAAAAAATCCTTCATAATCTCAGGTTGTTCAAGTAACAGATCTCTGTATTAGCTGAAGCAATCCATTACAATAAGTTGGTATTTTGCCAAAAAACTTCCAACCCTTGACAAAATCGACCCATATGCATTTAATAGACTTCTTATATCATCATATGATCTACCTCTAGGCTAGATACTTCGATTTTTTGTCCACTGACACCTTGCATAACCATACAACATGAAATTTATTACAAAAAGACACCTGTCCTACTTGATAGTCCTATTTCAAAAAGGACTCAAACTCCTTATTACTATCTATAACAACCTTATCTATTTGAAATTACATTATAGATAAGTGTATCATCACATGGTAGAATTTGGATAATGGCATTCAATTCCTCATGACCACTTAGCTGACCTCCTCAAAAATAGGAAGCAAAACCCTGTTTTTTAGGCAAAGGATATTTTTCCTTCTTTAAACATTCTGACTATCATTTAATCTTCATTTAGTAGTCCTTGGCTGTTGAATGTTGGCTTAAAATTTCCCATAACCCTTTCATATCCTCCAGATGTCTAAAACTACTTCAAAAACTACTCAAAAGGATGTAATGTATTGCGCTATGAAAATACAACAGTTTCGTAGTGCTTTTTGTAGCGCTGCCATTCGAAGCCTTTGTCCTCCAAAAATTTGACTCTTTCCTCTTGCATCATATTTATCACCCTTAAACACATATTTCATAGCAATTTAATCTCTTAACGCATCCCTTAACGCCTTTAATACTGATAAAAAAAGGCAAAAAACGCAACTACAGCAGTTTCGTAGCGCTTTTCTGCTTTTTAAGCCTCGAGGCGCTACAAAACTGCTGAGTATGCAGATTTTTTTATAAATTTGTCAGATGAAAACTGTAGTTGATAAAAATAATATAACCTATCTTCATCATATACAAACCATACAAACCATAAACCAACTTCATTTTAGTTTCCTTGAGGCATTTCTTCTTCATTATTTAAGACATCCTTGCAGATTTTTCCTGGTTTTTCCTGAAACATAGGTCTTGGAACAGAGCCTATATCTCCTAATACATGATGTAGTTTGAGAAAATGAAGGATTTTTTTGTAGGCCATTAAGTCTTTAATAACAACCTCTTTTTTTTTTTTGAAACACATCTCCTGCTATCCATAAACTGCATTTTCAAAACATATGTAAAACAGGAAAACTTTGTTTTTGAAAATAGGGCTTCAATGAAATCCTTGTATCTCCCAACTGATAACAACAGTGAGAGAATTGAGAGAGGTTTTTGTATCTGGGTAAGTTATGAATCTAAACCACTTTCATAATTCCAAAATACCTTTTCATTTGGCCAGAATCTGAACTTGAAGTTGACTGCTAAACAGTCATGTACAGGACAGTTTAGTAACAACAGTTTCGTAGCACATTTTAACTTATCAATTTCTGCCACCTCCTAATTAATTTGAAGAAACAGAGAGAGGTCTTTGTACCTAGGTCTGTTATGAACAAAATCCTCTTTCTGATTTCCAAAATTCCCTTTTATTTGCTCAGAAACTGCCTTTGAAATTGACTGCTCCAAACCAGAAAACAGAGAAATGCTTCACATTTGCTACAAAACTATTAGCCAGTTTCGTAGTGTTTTATGCCTATTTTACACTGAATGCGCTACAAAATTAGGGATTCTCGGCTAAAATGGAATTTTCGATACAGAAATCTTGAAAATTGAAATCATTTAGAAAATGATGAGTGATGGGACATGAGGGAGTTTGAAAGTGAGTGGGTTTAGACCTTAGGGTAAGATTTAAACAAGAAAAATTCAAAATTTCCCTTCATCAGGTAATTAGAAATGAATTATATGACCCTACCATTGACACATGAACCTCTAGGACTTTTTCAACTCATTCTACATTTTTATGAGTGATAACACAAGCTAAGAAAGATAATAAATTATCGCCAAAGTAGTATGGTCCTTACAGGGTGTTGCAAAATATTGGTACTATGGCATACAAATTGGAGCTTCCTGCTTCTTTTTTAGTGCACCCAGTTTCCATGTTTCATGCTTAAATAAGGTTATAGGTGACAAAGTTCCAGTTCAAACAATATTTCCAGAACTTTATGAGGAATGAAAAATCACATTGGAACCTCAAGAAGTTACGGAAATAAGAACTCGACAGCTACGAAATCGATCAATTTCAGAGTTTCTCATCAAGTGGAAGAACTTACCCACTAAATATTCCACATGGGAGGATGGGAATTTTATAAAGAAGCATCCATAGCTACTCAAGCATTGAGGGCAACATTTTTTTTAAAGAGAGGGGCATGTTAGGTCCCTATATTATTAGTGTGGCCCCTTATTGTTGTTAGTGTAGCCCCCTTATTGTTATTTTTGTACCGTTGTAGTCCCCATATTGTTATTATTGTGCCCCATAAAATCCCACTATTTTTATTGTTGTGCCATTAAATTATTATTGTTAGGTCAGCTAGGATTATATTGTGATCCCATGGACTCATATATATAGAAAGGAGGTTTTTTCATTTGAATCATCCAAAAATTGTTCATTTATGTAATTTAAAGGAGGTTTCCCCCTCGAAGAGGCTGATTTATAAGGCATTGATCTCTATTTTATTCTATTTTTGGAGTTGGTTTAATAACAATAATTTTGTTGAAAAGGCCAAAAAACCACTCATTTTCTATGCTTTTGCCACTTTTTTGGAGGCCTTGTTATGCTTCTGGAGAAAATTTGGAGAATGAACTTTTTGAGACCTTCCTATGGGTCAATTTTCAAAATTAAATATTTTTTGGAAACTAGACACATAGGGATAGTTGGCCTATATTTCATAATTGGATTTAGACTCCTAAAATTGCCTCAAAAATGGTTGCAAAATTCTGTTACACTTCTGTAAAATTCTGTTACGCTTCTATCAAAAAGTGTTAAACATCTGCATAGGATTACTTGGGACACTTGTTAAGCTCAGAAAATGTCAGAATTTCAAGGTTTTTATTTCCTATGACTTGGCATTAGATTAATTGAGTTGACTCTTGCCTCTTATCATGAGGGAACATGTAATTTAATGTGGGGGGACACACACTCCTAGTTCATAGCTGAAATTTAGTGAATGGTTTCTAACCTCCCGAAAATATAGGAAATGAACCATCTCATGTATTTATGATGCATTTTGGATGGGATTTCGACTCTATTAGGTGTCATGGTTCATATTTTCTACAAGTATACTCTCTTTAGTCTTTTATTGGGTTGGATAGTCTTATTTTGTAGTGACGCTATTGTACAACCTTTTGGAATAAAATCAAAGACATTCTTTCATAACTTGTGTTGAAAATATTGTGGTATGCATTAGAAAAATTTTCCTTTCTCTGTATGTTTATCTATTCATGTTGAATGATATATTTTCCTCTTTGAGATATATTCTTCCATGTGTTTATCTTGTAAGTTTATAAGCATAAATCATGTATGTCCATGCTCTATTTTATACAAGGTTTACATGATATGTATATGTTCTTCTAAATGAATGAATTAACCTCAGTTCTCATTTAGACTTTCTATCACTTCATCCTATACTCAATGACCAATTAAACATACTTTCAAGTTACCTATCTAGCGTCACACATTCTCTGCAAATTGACCTTGGAATTCAAACCTAAAAACCCTAGACCTAGCCTTCTCATTGACATTCCTATCCAACACTTAAAACATCAAAAAAAGTCCTATTTACTAAGCTTACATACTTAGCCTAAGATCAATATATATTCAATCATTCCATTGACTTCAAAGTGACAAAAAGAGAGCCCTTTCTGGTCTTAGTATGGCTAGCTACCTGGCCTAAATCTTGGTATGTGGTTACCTTCCTTCAATCCCACCCTCAGCCTTAGGAAGTTGGGGGTAGTAATAACATTTTTGGCATCATTTCTGGGGAGTGATTACTAAAATTTCCTTGGGAATATTTATTTAGTCCTCTGAAGGTTAGACTTGTGGATGGCAAGTTGTAGCATTCAAAACATGTTGACTTATTAAATTTGAGCCCAGGCCCAAAATTCCTATATAAGTTGGATCCTAAAAGACATACTAGGTCAAATGTAGACCCAAATCCCTCACCAATTGTAAATGACCCTGAGAGTCTTCTAAGAAAGTAGAAAACCAAATCTCAGAAAGTTGGAAGAGCTATTATACCACTTGTCTAATCAAATTCCTTGCCTACAATATTTGCATCAAAAGATTTATTCTACAATTCAGAATTTCAAATATCTTTGTTTAGTTCTAAGTCTGAAACATTTCTTCCAGAAAATATCTTTGATCCTATTGATTTTGAGACCTTTGAACCATTTTCTGATTCTTTTTATTCCGAAGTTGATAGTGAAATCTGGTCTAATTTCTACAAACTTAAAGGCTTGGTGGATAAGTTTCAAGAAACTTCAGAAAGAGCTTATTTCCAATATCATCAGCAGGATTTTACTTCACACCTATCATTACGCCATCTCATATTGCTACATCAACATCCATTCATTTCATTCCAACATTACCTTTGCAAGTTTTCACTCCATCAACACCTTTACCATACGCTCCATTAATCATGGCCAGATTCGCTCCATTAATTTTACCCCAAAAAATCACTACACTACCTCAGAATTATGGTCAAATATTTCCCCTTTTTGATGGAACATCAGAGGTCACTTCTTACCAACACAATGTCAAAGTTGTTGATTTTATAGATCTTGAAGAGATTGACAATGACGATGCCAAGATGCGCATCATTGCACAGAGTTTCTCAAGAGAGGTTAAGAAATGGTTTTGATCTCTCACAGTTGGTTCAAAAGGTACTTCACAACAGCTAATTGACTTGTTTATGGCGAAATGGGATGAGAAGAATAATCCATTGTAGATTCTAGCTGAGTATAATGCCTTGAAAATGAATCACAATGAGTTTGTTCAATACTTTACAACTATATTCAATAAAATCTATGATTCATATCTTGAGAATGTTAAGCCTCCTCCAGGCCTTGGTTTACTTCAATAACCTGATGGTTTTGATCCTGACATGGCTTATCATCTGAGGGAAAGAAACCCGTCAACTCTTGAAGAAATGCATAGAAATGTAGTAAGCGGGAAGCTAATTTGATCATCAAAAAGTATAAAATCAAGATTGAGAAAAGGGTCACTATCAAAGAGGAAGCATCTACTTCATCAAAGGGTAAATTAGACACCTTGATCAACACCATGGAGAATATGATGGATAAAATTTCCATTGTTGATAGACAAGTTGAACCCTCCATTAGAAATCCCAATTTCAGGGATCAAAATCAGCACCCTCAATATAGGATCAAGAAAAGGGAACAGAGGAGTTAGGATCCACAAATTCAACAGAAAATTCACACTCCATTTAAGAAAAGCTACATAGAAGGTCCTTATGAAGAATATGAAGAAGAAATTTTTGGCAAGAATCATGTATTTGAGGAAAATCAACAACCTATTTTCCTCATTGAAGAAGATCAGTTTTCTGCAGAAATTTGCGCACCGGACGATTAGAAATATGTCTTGTCAAATGACGACATGCTATCAATGCGTATGGAAGATTATCAGAGGGAATATTAGAATGTTCTTTCTCAAGTGCAAATAAAATATGGTTTGAGGAGTAGGAATGTTCATATAACCTCCAATCAGAAAAAACATAATGCTCAAGTAGATGCTCATCATAAATAAAGTGTTGCTCCAAATCAGAGTAAAGATAGAAGAACTGTTGTTCCTAATCATGCTACAAGAAATGAAGCTTCCACCAGCAGTCAGAAAAAAGATAAAGAAGTCCAATAAAGAGGACAGAAGAAGGAAATTATGCACAAAGATCATCTAGATAAAAAAGATGCATCATTGAAAGAGGTAGAAAAACATTCTGCTCTTTTTAGTCTTGAAATGAAATTTCCAAGTTGAAATTTTCCATTCCTCTAACTAAAATAGTCAAGAATGATCAGTAAAAATTTCAAGTAGCTAAGTTTCTTAGGGTGTATCAAATGTCCGACATGGTTAATGTGAGTGATGGTCACTTGAAACTTCTATTTGGTCATGTTTTTTATGGTGATCTAGAAGATATCCAGGTTCCTCCATTTTATCTAAGCCTAAAAATCCATGATTTAATACTCCATAACGTCATGATTGATTCTGGACCCTATCATAACCTCGTGCCCAGGGCCATTATGGAAAAATTAGGCTTGTATATCACAATACCTTATCACTATCTTTTTTCATTCGATTGAGGGGGGGGTGAAATGTCTTGGCCTCATTAAGGACCTAGTGGTGTCTTTAGAGAAAATACCAGCTAAGAATGTCCTCATGGATGTTGTTGTAGTTGATATCCCTCCCATATATGGAATTTTACTCTCCCGGTCATGGGGATCAAAGCTTAGAGGTACCTTACAACTTTACTTTTCATATGCTACCATTCCCGTCTTTGGGAAACTCAAGAAATTATACCGGGAAAGTAAAATGAAGTACATGATAAGTAGCATAGAAAAGCCTAATAATCATCCCATTCATGTTTTCCACATGATTTAGAGTCCTTTATCTTATTCGGTGATGAATGTTCAAAATCTTTTGAAGTTTTGATTGAAGAGAAAGCAAAAAATTGAGTTTTCAAATTTTGTTTTAGAAATGGACAATGTAGAAATTCATGAAAATATTCCAAGTGGTTTGGAACCAAGCGCATCATCCCAAAAAAGAGATGAAATAGTGAAAGAAACATAAATTTTTGGTACAACATAACTCTCTCAAGAAACAAGTAAACTTCAGTCATCTGATTTGCAACTTCCTGATGAAGAAAGTAGTTTGTAGACCATGGACTTCAATGGAGCTTTGGGTAAAGAAGGGGCTGGCATTGGAGTGTGGATTCATAGCCATATAAATCAGTCACTAAAAATTCCTCCAAATTTTTTAATGTCCTCTTATAAGTTTTCTTTCGACTGTTCGAATAATGAAGCTGAGTATGAGGAATTGATATCCAGTTTGAAAATTCTGAAGAAGTTAGGTGCTAAGAAAATTTTTGTGTATGGTGACTTCGAGGTAGTAATAAAACAATTCAAAGGGGAATACTAGGCCAAGCATACAAGGATGCGAACTTATCGAAATGTAGTGTTAGATATCCTCGAGACCTTCACTAAGTATACTATGTTGTTGATCCCAAGGGACAACAATGTTATTGTTGATTCTCTTGCTACTTCGGCCATCATGTTTAAAATTTCAGTGTATCTATTAGCGCTGGAATCAAAACTTGGGCTGCTTCAAGTGCTTGACCAGTCACATCCTAAGCTCTAGGGAAATTTAATGATTTGGATTATATAATTGGTAGGTGGTTTAAGCTCTCAATCACTGAAAAGGGATTTCATCCATATTCACTATCACACTAATGAGGGTATTGAGACTTGATATGGTAGAAAAAAGATAAGTTTGTAGCCTTTGGAAGGAAGAAAGTGTGAAATAGTGGAAGGGGAAGTGGGTCTGTAAGGAAGAAATCCACTGCTTTGATGAAAAATAACAGAAGAAATAGTTTGAAAATATATTTAGAAGAGAAGGCTATATCAAGACTTACAATAATCTTATTGAATATCATGAAAAGTCATTGTCATAAGGAATGATCTTTAAACAATCATTATGCTCATCTCATCAAGAAATCTCACTAAGTAAGACTGATAAAAGTTGATAATATGCATGAACATATTCAAGAGGCTCACAAAAACATGCAACATAATTTGAAATTACAAACTACAACCGAAGAGATTTAATTGTGAAGACACATAAGAAAGGATAACAATACACATATCAAGTTGACAATAAGTCCTCAAAAGTTTTCTCAATACTATTCACTGAAAACAGTACATTGATCATATGAGTATAAGACTCACAAACCACAAACCTTTTCTCCATTGATTTTAATCATATATAAACAAGAGATATTATGCTAACATCTAGACAAAAAGTTTGAATCTATTCTAGAAAAGTTATTACATTCCTATAAAAAAGGTGAGGCTTATCCTAAACCTTAATACAAACTGGTGCAACATAAATAAAATGAACAAAATGATGGCTTGTAGTTAAAAGTGGCTGCAATGATGTGGAAATATGATGGTAGACTTCTCTTATTTTATGGTACAATCAATTCCTCAAAAAGTGCAAACAACAGTTGAAGATAACATGTGGATGTTTCCCCAAAAAGTGCAAAAACATAATTATAAAATTTGGAAGGGACCTTAATCAATTGAAACATGGCAGTAACTTCCTCTTTTGATAATGCATGCATGTAACTACTCCTTAGTAGCACCCTTTGACACTTGAACAAAAACTGCCTCCACTTCCTTCATACAAAAACTCAGGAAATAATATCTACCCTTTTCAAAATTACGTAGCTATTACCGAAAATTCTGCAAACAGTTGCGTTTGTTGAATAGGCCAAAAATATGTGAGCCTCTCCTGAAAGGATTAGATAAAATCAAGTATTGAAGCAAATATTTTGAGAGACTCTGCCTTAGTGAGCCTTTTAGTTCTTTTTCATGTATGCTTTTGTTTATGAGCTCTGGCCTTCTTGGTTTCCTTTCCTACACTTTCACCAACATTGATGATTTAATCTCTCAGTCTAGGATTAACAATCAGTTTGTTATTCAGTCTAAGTTTTTTTTTAGGCCTATTGTGAGGCCTCTTAAGGTATGGGTTATGAATATAGGAAACCCTTCTTCTCTTTCGCATCATACTACTAGACTAGCCTTCTTCATACTCTGTCTCTGATAAATCTTCATCAGTGATGTCTTCTTCGAAGGATGAATACGAGAGAATGAAATTCTTATCCTTTCTCCTGGTATATGTCTTAGATTTCTTGAGGGAAGAAAACAATTGAGTTAGTGTTGTTTCCTCTACTGAAGGGGTGTCCCTATTTTCCTCTTGCTCTTCTACAACTGCTGGAATAGAGTGTTGAACTAGAATAGGAACTTGAACTGGTACTTGAACTGGTATTTAAACTGGTACTTTAGGGTTGGCTTCCTCTAAAGTTTCTTCCCCTAGGATCAACCTTCTTATGCCTCTAAATATTGAGGAAGAATATCTATTTTCCTCACACGTAGACTTAGATTTCTTACTAGGCTAAGTTTTCCCTTGATTGAATCTCAAGGAATGTTCCCTGATGAATGTTGATAAAGTCTGAGGTTCATTTGGAGGTTTCCTCACATAAACCTTTTCTGTTGGTTGTACCATGGGTATGCGAGTGACAAGTTCAATTCTAGCTCTCTTAGCTAAACTTCTAGTTTTCCTACTAGTTGATGGGATAGATCGAGCTGGCTGTGAAATGTTTGGCATAGGTGTTGTGCTAGTTTGTTCATGGGAATTTTCCTTCTTGTGTCTCCCTACCCTCCTCCTAGAGTTTATAATACCAAATACCTCCTCTGTTAGGAATTTATCCCTGGTATTCTTTTTATTCTTAAGGTGGTAGACAATCAATATTTTTATTAAGCCCCTATGATAGAGGTTATGCAAGGAATAATTAGGGATTTTCTCCAACTTCAAGGACATTTTAAGCAAGGATCTATATAGGAAGAAAAGAAATATCAAAGGTTTGTCACCTAAGATATGAGAAATAAATATCATTTGGTATTGATGAATAGAGGATAATCTACCTTCACAAGTAATGTAGCGTTGCATAGTGGTGACTACATGTTTCCATTCTACCCTAAAACAGGAAATATGCACAGTTGGAGTCCATTTGACATTCACTTGCTCGGGTTTGAGGAAAGGACTTACTTCTATTTGTAGCTTTTTCTTCTTGAACCAACGTTATCCAGTGGCTAAGGTTTGAATAGCTCTAGCTATGATGGTTTCAGAAATTTTGAAAGCCTTGCTCCCAAGCTTGAATTTCTCCCCATCAAAACTCTCGGAAAAGGCCTGTGCTAAACCTACATTTTCTCCAGAAAATTTCTACAAAAACTTATACGATCCTGCTGTCTTAAATTTGGGCTTTTCTCTAGCATCAAAAAACCCGATGTTTGCTAGCTTAGACCAGTTAATGTTCCCACATTTTCCCCTTCTTCTCAACATCTAAGCTCCCTCTAAATGTAGAGTTGTTCAACCTGGAGGTAAAACCCTACACGCAGCCCTGACTTCTTACCTTGGAATGATAAATTGGTTGCTGGAGGATTTGAATCCATTAGTTGTAACCATCACAGAGAACCTTGGTCATGAGAATAGTGAGCCTAACCCTCTGAAGCTACGCCTTTAGTTATGGTATGGTTTAATGGCATGATTTGAAATGATTCAAATATGAGCGCCAAGCCACCCCATAGCTCATAAAACTACCCTGCATCATTTAATAATTGATACCTTGTACCTTAATTTTTACTTCAGCCTTAATAGGGTAGCTATAGGTTAGCTGCATTAATAATATAATCATTCACCTATAATAATTCTCCTAAGTAAAAAATGATTACTCTTTTAAAAAGAATAATCATGTCATAACATGAAATATCTTCAATGAATTTCAAAGAGGAATGGTCTTTTCCCTGAAAATACTTCTTGCAGCTCCTTATGCAGTTTCGGAGAAAAAGTTTCCTTTATCTCTGTATTGGAATGTAGCAAAAATTGAGAGAAATAACTGCCATTTCCTCTGTGCCACCAATGAAAATAGGTTCCTGAAGAAATATCTACCCTTTTTTCTATGTTACCAATGAAAACAGGTTCCAGAATAAATAGTTTCCCTTTTCTCTATGTCACCAATGAAAACAGGTTCCTGAAGAAATATCTGCCCTTTTCTCTGTGTCACTAATGTAACCTTCAATTCGGAGAAATAGTTTCCCTTTTCAATCACTATGTTACCAATGAAACTTAAACAAGGGTAGCTATTATCTGGGAAAGAGTAGCTATTATTTTATTACAAAAATGACCAATAACCTTTGACATTAACCTAAGTTAAAACTGTGGTTTTAAATTCTTTTATGAACCTAAGACACAATACCACCTGTTAGGGTCCTATAATAATAGGCATCATAATTTTGAATTGACTATGTTCAATCTTGTAATAGTGTACATACTTTTCTTTCTGCAAAAAATTTCCCATATTAAAAAATGTAAAGAGGATAAGTCCTAAAAGAAAAAGCAAAAGACTAAAAAAAAAATATCAAAAAAAAAAATTATATAAAGTATGAACCCCACCAAAAGGAGATAAAGATAGATCGTGAAAGTGATTCACATTTAAATGCCACTACTTCTAGTTTACTTTTTGCAAACAAAAATTGTGTGCAACTTGGAAAAATGCCACAATTCATGATGATCAAAATGTTTAATCGTGATTCATTCATGCTTTAAATTTTATGCTGATAGTTAGTGAATAAGGTCTAACCAAACCATTTAATCTTGGCAGATCAGTAGTTATATATAGAATAATAATGAGCTCATCAGTTTAATCTGAGCCATTAGACGTTATAAGGTTAGAAGTATATTATTTTTCTTATCAAAGAAAAATAAAAGGGTCAGCAAGCTCAAATGCACCCAAAAAATGAAGAAAAAATGTTAGGGTAAATAAAGGGTAGGCAACAGCACTTTCACAAGGCATTGAAAGCAGCAATTGGTCATTTCATATCATTAATATCCCCCAAAATCCCCTTCCCCTTGATTAAAACCTAATTCCACTCTTATAAGGAATTTTCCCTTGTAAAATACCCTTTTCCCCTTATTTCACCCCTTTTCCCTTCCTAAAACCCCTTTTCCTTTGAAAACATAAATTCCCCTTTACTAATTCCTCTTTTCAATTAAAACATGTAAAAACCCACTTATCTAAATTTTTTAAATGTTTTAATATATCGGGCCCTCATGTAAAAGCTCTCACCGAAATTATTTTTAACACTTGTTCCTAATGTATTACTAACATCCCTCATCCATACTCATTTACCCTATATTTCTTAATTCCCGACTTTATATAGTTTGGCTCCCCATTCATTTTAACCCATTTACTTTCATATTATTCCTGGGCCCACTTTAATTAACGCTACCTTATAATAATCCCTTCCTTGCTAACATATAAACCTTACCATTATAAGTCCCGAGCCACATATATCATTAAGCATTCGCATATGTATTATAACCCCGCATAACTCATTCCCGGTCCCACCTCCTACCAAATCCTCGATTCATCTCTCAAAACCCGTCATCCGTTAGATTTCCATTTATCTGATCCAACAACCAATGAGAGTTTTCGCACCCTCAACTACCCGACATTTAAAACTATTGGGGGTTTTTGAAATGGGTGGTTTCGCAACCCCGCTCCCATACTATGTGGTAGCCCCATGTCTCATCACACTCCCCATCCAAAAACCTCCAACCCGCCTTTTCGCGTGCGATAGCCACTTATCTGTTTTCCGCCCATTTGCAATGAAACCAGCCTTATTTGAATTTAACCTCCGCGCCTAATGTTTAACTACCGTTGGTTAAAAACATTAAAGCATGCCCTTAAAAATAGTTTTTTACCATTTTCTATTGAAGTTTGCGTAAAGGAAGCCTTGCCAACCCATTTTAAATCAAATGTCGACCAAAAATCGTACCTTTGATACTAGAAGACTGGTGCCGACCTATTTTGAAGCTATTCCAGACTAGAATTAAAATATTTTTACAACTAAAGCATGTGCAGAACCAGTTTAAAAGCTTTGTAGACCAAGGAACCCCTGTTGTTTCCAGAACCCCTTTTGCATACCAAAACTACATTTTCACAGATAATCCTAAGTTTCCTGAAGCCATTACTTTAGCACAAGAGATTAATAAATTTATTAAAATAAACAAGTCTATGGCTTCCCAGGGAATTATGACTGTTAACCCTCTACAACCACCTATAATAAATGTTGAACACACTCCCCTTGTAGACAAATACTTCAAAATTAGTGATACAATCACTGATTTCAACCTCTTGGACATCCACTCCTGGAGCCATGATAAATCCATAGACCAAGCTAATGATATCTACCTTTAGGAATCCAATTTCCCTAAGTACATCTTTCCGCATACCTTTCAGTTCCCAGAGATTATCGGACTATCAAATGAATTATTTACCTAATGAAAAAGCCCTAGTAACCCCTAGCAAAGAAATTTTGTTCACAATTACTACAGAATCAATAAACCAGATGTTACACATCCAACCTAAACCTGATGAAGCCCCATTGTATATTGAAATCCTCACTGAATTATATTTAAAGCTGGACTTTCCCAAGAGGATTCAAATCTTCCAAACCTTTCTTCCTCCGTCAATGGAAACCCCAAATAGTAAACCTCCTTATTTAGCTTCAATTTTTTCAGAGAGAGCCAGAGAGATTGTCACAATGTTGTCTTGCATTCTAGGGTACTTCACAGATGAGTATGTAGATGCCTCAATCTTAGGTTTCCTATCCATTTTCAGCCCAAGACAGCCTTGAGCTTCCACATTTAACTTTGTTGAATATCTATCAGAAGCCATCCATGAGAAATTAGTTAAATTACCAGAGGAAGGAGTTTTTAAGTACTCATCTGTTTTGTTTCATATGTTCCTATACTTCCAATCTGAAAGGTTTGCAGTTAGCCTTCAATAACTGGACACAGAGGGTAACCCCCAAACGGTAGTCTTCTAGAATTCCTTAATCAGAAAGGATTCCATAGAATTTACCTACAAGGACTTCATTGATGCATTTTTTTATCCAATTTTCAACATGTTAAGCAGTAGCATTCAACCAAGAGTTAGCGATGAGATAAAGAAAGTCTTACAATTTTCTGAACATATTAGAACAGGAGACTGGTATTTATACCAGAACCACACTGAAATTAGGGTGTATGGATGCCAACTCACTCTATACAAGCTGCCCAAATACCTCACAATGAGGTTATTTTCATTATAATATATTAGAAAAATCCTAAACTCAGATGAGGTTAATTTTCTATCAGCCAAGAAGAAAACTCAGTTTAAAATTAAGAACCAGCTTGGTTCTTTCATTTGCAATAACATGAATGTTGGTCAACAAGCAGAAAAGTGTTTACAAGATTTCAATTTCAGCAATAATTTTAAATGGCAATATAATCCTTTGGGAGTTGTCAGCAAGTTAAGAGTAAAATTTAAATTGACTCCTTTTCTCCATGACTCTATACCATAAATTGAAAAGTATTCCAAATAGTCAGAGTGGTTGGAAAATAATTTGCAAGAGGTAGAGAATCAAGGAGATACTAGTTCCATCTTGCAAACTCCAGCCCCACAAGACAGGAACTCAAAGAGGCCAAGAAAATAAGGTTCATATTCATCTCAAACCAATATTGATACTAAATTTAAGCTAATGTACAGAAATAAGCCCAAGCTTAATCATGTAAATGAACAAGAATAAATAGTTGAAACAATTGAAATTATTGATATATATAGAGTGGTCAAAGATAATGCACCTCCAGCAGTTTCAAAGGAAACTCATCATCCATAAACCTCTAATACACAAATAATTTAGAATAAACACAATGTAGAGTTATCTTCATCAAGAAAACCAGTGGAAAAAGACAAGGATATAATGGAAAAATATAAAGAAATCAAATTGAGGAATGAGGCATTGAAAGTTGTCACCTATGCCCAATATTGGAAACAGAATCCTAGTGACCAAAACATGTTACTTTCAACCTTTGATTATAAAACCAAGAAGATGCAAATGACCTTTTTGCAACAAACAGTGAAGGCTCCAAAGTCATCAATAGACTATATGAAAACAACATTTGAAGTTCAAGCCAAAGATCTACATCTAATAGATCAAATTGAGTTCCATAAGCAAGTTGGAGAAATGATTTACTCCACTATGAATAACAAAGCTATTAATGTACAAAAACTACATAATTCTATAGAAAACATTAGAGCATAGTTAAAGCTAGAGAAGGCATCCTCACAATCAAAAGATAATAGAATCAAATCACTTGAATAATTGGTCATGGAGATTGGATATGATCCAAAGAACATCAAAGTAGTTGAATAACTTATTAACAAAAAGGATGTAGACACTGCTGCATTGAAGAAGCAGCTGAAATTACCGCCCACTGAGCATCCACAGACTAAGGAAGTTTTAGGAATGAAGGTCAGAAAGATGAAATAATGAATCTCATCATTCAGCTGACAGCTCAACTAAAAGAGATGGAGAATGAAATGGATAAATTGGTGCAGGAGAAAAAGGCCAGCATGGAAGCAATCTCTGTCACTGCCATTCCTACAGTTACAACAACAGTTCCATCTACTTCATCAGCTCCATTACCTACTGTAGTTCAAGTGGCTACATCAGTTTCAACTACATCAGCTAGTACATCAACAACAGAAACAACAGTAGCTCATCCAAATGATGAGGCAGATAAATTGATTAAAGCCATGCAAGACATGTCAATACAGAATACTAAAATTAATATACTTAAGGATCAAGTAAAAATTCTAGAAGATGAAAATAAATTGGTTCAAATCATGTATAAATTAGAAAATCAGAAATCAAACATATTGACTGACAGAATACATAAGTTAGAGAAAGAATTGACATTGAAAGAACCACTTTCCCAAGCAAAACAGTAGATGTGGGCCAATATCATTAACTTTGTTCATGATATTTGGCCTTCCATCCAAGTTATATTTGAGAAGAAATATTTGATCAAGGAAGCTAGTGAAACTATTCAAAAATTCAAAGAGGAACTTGGGAAGAAACCAAAAGATGGCCACTGAGATTATAAAGTTTCTTAATTCCAAGAACAAATGGAAATTAGAAGAAATTGCCATAAGTGACAGAAATGAAATAATCCTAGAGGTAAGAAAGGTAATTTCCAAGAGGAACCTGATGACACAACTTGAAGACAAGTGTTAGACTATAGAGTTAGCAATAATTAGATTCATGGTCAAATTTGATGTTTTGAGGCAGAAAGGTCTTCCTAATCCTTTGGTGATCAATGTCAGATTAATGAAACATGAAGACTATGACAAGAAAATCTGAGAAGTGGCCAAATAACAATCTAACAATTCCTCCATGGAAGGAATTCCTAGAGGAAAAGTACTCTATCAAACTTTTGAAAATCTCTTTTACCACCAGCATGAGGTAAATAATCTCTTTATAAAAAAGCCTACTTTTTCAAAATATACATAGGCTGATGAAATTTACAGGAGAACGGTAAAAATTAAATTACCAAATAAAGAGGCTTGGGAAAATTTTTATGATTTACTGTGACAATGAAAATTAAAATAGGTAAACAGAGCAGTCAAGTTCAAAGGTGTAAAATGAGCAGTCAGGTTAAAGTAAAAATAGAGCATGCAGATTAAAGAGAAGTAACAGATTTTAAAGATGAAATCAAATGACAAGGCAGCATAAAGGATACTAAATATAAAAAAGACAACCAACATAAAAGCAACAGTTAGAGAGATAAAGCAACAAAAGATCAAAGAGACAAACAACAAATCAGTAAAAGAGGGACAACTTGCATTAGTTACATAGTGTCTCTATCTTCTTGCATGAAGATATTTTTCATTCCTTGAATAATTCCTAAATCAGTTTTAGGATATTTTGTATAAATACTTCATAATTCGACATATTGAGTGTGGATTCCTGAACATTTCTATAGTTGTAATTGATCTAAATACTTGAGGGTTTATTGTACCATTTTCAAGTCAGTAGACACAACAAGTAATAAAGGAATTTCATTACAGGATTCATGTGTTGAGCCACTTTAGTGAAGTGCCTTTCAATTGTTCATGTTTTTCCTTAAGTATTCCATAAACTTGTATGTTTTCCAAATTTAAATGTTATAACAAGAATATTATTGTAGAATTTGTTTAAGTACACTATGTTTTGAACTGTTATTCATTTTAATGTTTTCTTCCGATATCTGGATCTGAGAATCCTTAATTTCTCTCCCATCCTGATTGACTTCTATCATCTTCCTTCATTATTCGGTTTAAGGAATCCTTAACTTCTCCTTGATCCCGATTGAAAACCACTTCACTGTCCAGCCTAAAATATCTGATTTTTACTTAACTACCTTGCCCTGTGAACACTTCCTTTAAAACTTGATTCTTTCATGTTTGCTTGATACATTGACTCCATAGCCCAATGGAAAATATACATACATATATCCATATAAATCAATAATTCCACCAACAAATTAAATCAAACCCAATCAATCTTACATAACTAGCATAAAATCAATTAAAACAACAAAGTTAAATTGTAAAGAGAGAGCCCTCTCTGAGCATTAGGAAAGGCTAGATCCAGATCTCAAAAGTAGGTTGATAGTTACCTCTAATATTTCTTTAAACAAAACATATCAACCCTAGGAATTATTGGAGTGATAACATACTGGCAACCATACTAGGGAAATAAGTCCTGAGTTTAAAATAAACCTTAAAGGAAACACTTTTCCTCATCTTTTCACCTTAAGTTTATTTAGGGTTGTTAATAATTTCTCATTGAAAATTAAAATTTTGGCTTCTAAAAGAAAATACTATACTAGGGCTCATCCTGATCCACAATCTGCTATAATTTTTTATGATCCTAACAGAATTTTAAGAAAAACCAAAAAAGTAGAAAGTCTAGGGAATAATAGTCCATTAATCAAATCAAATTCACTCCCTAAACAATTATCAAGCTATCAAGATATTGAATTCGATTTATCATTTGAACACTCTTTGTTTAGAACCAAATTTGAAAATTCAATCTATGATAGTGTAATAGATCCTAATTTTTTTCAATTCGTTAAACAAAAGAATGAAACTATACAACTTGACTTAGATCAACAAGCTCTAAAGAATTTTGATCAACTTGATGATTTGACTGCAACTTTGATTAAGGATATTGATGAAGCCTATTTTCAATAGTCTATTGAATTAGTTGCTTTATCTGCTTTTACCCCTAAACATTATACCATTCCTTCAGAGTCTGTAAATATAGTTTTATTTAGTACCACCTCATCTATTATATCCACTACACTTCCTTCCACAGAATCATTCATTCCCAAGCTTCCTATTCAACCTAGAGTTTTATTTCCATCTTCAAACACTTCAAGTTCGTCTAGCACTTCTGCTACATTTTCTAGTACTTCAACCTCATTTCCAAGTACATATTCTAGTGTCCCAAGTTCATCTAAAAGTACTTCAACCTCATCACCAAGCACCACAAATTTACCTTCTAGCCAAGCTAGAATCTTAGCCATGGCAGCCATATATGCCCCTTTGGTCTTACTAGCTCAATTACATGCCATGCCCTAGGATTACCGAAGTAAAATCTTTCAGTTTGATGGTACAGTTCAATACACTGCCCAACAACATGTTAATAAAATGACTGATTACTTTGAATTACATGAAATTGATGAAGTTGATGCTCAAATGAGATTTTTTGCCCAAAAATTAGCAGGAGATGTTAAGAAATGTTTTAAAGCTTTACCTGCCAATCATATAGCTGATTTAGCTGTTTTTCATCAGTTATTTATCAATAGGTGGGAAAGAAAGAAAAAACCTTTACAAATATTATTTGAATATGAAAACATTAAAAGAGCTCCTAATGAACCTGTTTAGGATTATTGTACTATGTTTAATAGTATTTATAATGCTATTCTAGCAAACATCAAATCCCCACCAAACTTGGCTTTGATCAAATTTCTAGATGGTTTTGATACTAATATGTCTTACCAATTAAGAGGAAAAAACCTTGAAACATTAGAACAGATGCAAAGTAATGGAGTTAGTATGGAAGCTAACTTGTTGGGTAAAAGAGCTAGGATGAGAAATGAAAGAAGAGTTACCATTAAGGATGAACCATCCACATCAAACATTAAAATATATAGTTTAGAAAACATTATGGAAAGAATAATAGATAGATTAGAAAATATGGAAATAAAACCTCAGTGGGATAATCAACAACAAGGTCCTCAAATCAGAAATCCCAACTTTAGGAAGAATACCTATATTGGTAAATCAAGAGAAAAAACACCTGATCAATTGATTAGAGCACCTTTCCAAGAAAAATATGCAGAGAGTTCCCAAAAAAATGATGAAGATCAGGACACCCAGATTAACTTAATGGGAATAAATGATGATAATAGTATTTTTATATTACCCAAGAAGAACAAGAATTATACATGCCACAACAATTACAGTTAGAATATGGGGAGTCCTTTGACTATAAACAAGGTTATGAATTTTCTATTAATGAATTTCACAAACAATATAACCTTAGGAGTAAGAAAAACACAGAATCCCCTACTAAGAAAATTGTCCAATCTCCAAATAATAAAACACTAGAAACTCCTGTGTCCAAAGTGTTACAAATTCTCCCTATAGAAACTCAAAAAAATTCTAGTCCAACCCAGAAAAATTCCAGTCCAAAGATTGCAGCTAGTCCAAAAATTGTAGACATAACCTCTGTTGATCCTCAAACATCTACTGATGCTAAAACATCTACTAATACTCAAAAATCAAATGCTACTAAAACTACAACTTCCACTCAAACTGTTCCAGATAAGAAAACTGAAAGTAAAATAGTGGAAATGCAGATTGAAATACCAATTACTGATAAGAAAGATAAGAACACTCAAACTACAATTGGTAAAGAGGAAATCATTCAGTTAGGAAAAACACAAGTACCATTTAATATCCAAACTGAAATAGCCAAATTTAAAATACCAGTTCCTTTAACAGAGCTAGTGAAGAATGAGTTATAAAAAGCCAAAATCACTGAAACACTAAACATAAGTGAAGGAGAATATTCTCTTAATCTGAATGATGACCAACCATAATTACTATCTGGTCCCGAGGTAAATGGTAAAAATCAAGAAGGTGGTGTTCCTCCATTCTACATTATCTTGAGCATTCATGATAATATTTTACACAATGTTATGTTAGATTCAGGAGAATCTCACAACTTAATGCCAAAATCTATCATGGAAACATTGAATCAAGATATCACCAGACCATAAAAAGGTCTTTTCTCCTTTGATTCTAGTAAAGTTAATTTTTTGGGCTTGATAAAAGACTTGTGTGTCACTCTAGTACAATACCCGGCTAAGAGTATTGTCATGGATATTGTAGTTCTTGATATCTCCAAAATATGGAATTTTATTATCTCACTCACGGGGAGAAAAATTGCAGGGATCACTACAGTTAGACATGTCATATGCAACAATTTATGTATTTGGTCAGCCCAAAAACCTTTACAAACAAACTTTAATGAAATACATGGTTAGTAGTGTATAAAAACCACAAAATTATCCTATTTATTATGTACATTCTGATATGGATTCTTTCATCTTATGTAATTTAGACATTGGCACAGACAAAAATGCAACATTGGAACAGAAACATACAGAAATTGACAGTGACAATATATTTCATGAATCTATGTGGCACATAGATTTTGATGGTTCTGTCAACAGATTAGGAGCATGAGCAGGAGTATGGATTTATAACTTATATAATGATCATTCTGAAGGTCATCCCTTTAGGTTAAACTTTAAATGCACAAATAACATGGCAGAGTATGAATATTTAATCTTAGGACTGCAAATTGTAAGAAAACTTGGAGCCAAGAGAGTTTCTATCTTGGGAGACTCAGAATTAATCATAAAACAAATTAGAGGAGAGTATCTTGTGAACAATCCTAGACTGAGCCAATGCAGGGAAACCATTATAGATATGATTAAATATTTGCTTGAAATTGACTTTGTTGCTATTCCAAGGAAAAAGAACATGCAGGCATACACTTTGGTTACTTTTGCCAGCACATGTAGATTTCCTTCTCAACCAAATCACCAGTACACTGCAAAGGTAAGACATAGGCCAACTATACCTGGAAATTTTAAATATTGGCAGATTTTTTCACAAGATTCTCAAATCTATAATTTTATGAATGTTGAGGGAGAATTTAAAATTTGTAATATAGATATTGATTGTACAATATATTATACAATAAATAGTGAATTAGATGTCAATGAAGTAGATAAAACTGAACCAACTAGATTTACTAAAGTAGAAATAGATAAATTAGAAACTGTAGAAATAGAGGAAATAACAAATGATGAATCAAAAATTTTGAACCTTAAAGATAACTTTTTTCCTAAGGGATTAGCCCCATTAGAAGATCATTTTGATTCCAATGATGTAGCTAGAAAATAAAAAATGGAACCCTTAAGATCAGACATAGAATAATGTAACATAGGAACAGAAGAAAAACCCAAGCTTGTCAAATTATCCAAAGGATTACCCCTAGAAGAAAAGATGAAATACATAACTTTTCTTAAATAATTTCAATATGTGTTTGCCTGGAGTTATGAAGATGTCAAGTCTTATGACACTAACATTATATAACATAAAATACCCATCAAATAAAATCAAAATCCCTTTAAGAAAAATCTTAGGAGAATTAATCCAGTTCTTATGCCATTGATTGAAAAAGAAGTAAAAAGGATGTAAGAAACACAAATCATAGCACCTATTAGATATTCTGATTGGGTCTCAAACTTAGTTCCCACTAGGAATAAAGCACGAGAAATTAGACTTTGTGTTGATTTCCGAAACTTAAACAAATTGTCACTAAAAGATAACTATCCTCTCCCAAAAATGGACCATATTTTACAGAGGGTGGTAGGATCCTCCATAATTTCATTGCTTGATGGATTCTCTAGATACAATAAAATCTTAGTTCAGCCTGAAGATCAAGAAAAAAATGCATTTACCACTCCTTGGGGAACTTTCATGTTTTTAAAAATTCCCTTTGGATTAATGAATGAAGGAGCTACATTCCAAAGAGATATGGACATAGCTTTTGCCAAAGAAATCCATGACTTTCTAGTCATTTATCTTAATGATATCACAGTATTTTCCAAAACAGAAAATGAACATCTAGATCATTTGAGAAGAGTTTTCATTAAATGCAGAAAATTTGGTATTTCTTTGAATCCTAAAAAGACACTCTTTGGATTTCAAGAAGTTAAACTCTTAGGACACATAATTTCAAAAGAGGGAATTAGAATAGATCAAGATAGAATAGAGGAAATCTTAAACATAAGTCATCCTAAAAACATCAAGTAATTACAGGCATTCTTAGGTAAAATAAGCTTTCTTAGAAGATTCATTTATAATTTAGCAGAACTAATCAGAGAATTAAATATCATGTTGAAAAAGGATTCAACACTTACGTGGACAGTAGAAGCTAAAAAATCTTTTGAAGCAATGAAGCAAGCCCTTACAAAAACACCTGTCCTCATAAACCCTGATTTCAAAAAAGATTTTATAATTTTTTCTTTTGTTTCAGAACACACCATTGCAGTTGTCTTACTGCAAAAGAATGATCGGGGTTATGAATATCCCATTGCTTTTTTCAGAAAATCCCTAAGAGATGCAACACTAAAGTACAATATAATGGAAAAACAAGCACTTTCTTTAGTGAAGGATATTAAATATTTTAGAGTGTATATTTTATACTCACACATAATTTCATATGTTCCAAATTCAATAGTAAAGGACATTCTGACTCAGAATGGGCCTCATGGAAAGAGAGGCAAATGGATTGCCACTATATTGGAATATGATATTGAAATAAAGCATAAAAAATTAATTAAAGGCCAAGGTTTAGCCAAACTCATGGCTTAATCGAACTGTCGAGCCTTAGATATAAATTTCATTGCAATAATAGATGATCAGGAAGAGATGGCGACTCCACAGATCAGTGAAGCTTTTTTATATTCACCTTGGTATGCAGATATCATATTTGTTTTACTTAACCTACAAGCTCCTCCTGGTTTATCTAGAACTAAAGGTAGATTCTTAAAATTAAAAGCAATGAAATATTGTATCATAGATAATTCTTTACTTTGGAAAGATCATGGTGGCATTCTATTAATTTTTTTATTAAAAGATGAAGCTAATAAAGTTATGCAAGAATTTCATGCAGGTGATTGTAGAGGACACCTTTACTGGAAATCAAATGCTCATAAAATATTGAGGGCATGTTTTTACTGGCCCACTCTTTTTTTAGATATTAGAAAGTATGTAACCTCTTGTCACAAATGCCAGATATTTGAAGGGAAAAAAAACTATTACCTTTACCCCTCAAACCCATCTCTACAGAAATACCATTTCAAAAATGGGGTTAAGACATCATTGGTGAAATTCACCCACCCTCCTCAACCCAACATATATGGCTTTTGACAGCCACTGATTACTTTAACAAGTGGATAGAAGCCATCCCTTCTAGACAAGCCACTGATTATGTCATTATCTCATTCCTTGAAAACAACATCCTTTCTAGATTTTGGTTGCCCACAAAATCTCATTACTGATAATGCATATGCCTTCAAATCCAAAAAAATGATTGACTTCTGTAACAAATACCACATCAAACTTGGCCATTCCACTACCTATTACCCTCAAGGTAATGGACTTGCAGAATCCTAAAACAAAAGGTTGGTTAATATCATCAAGAAACTGTTAGAGGACAACAAGAAGACCTGGAAAAAAAGGTTGGTCAATGCCTTATGGGCAGACAAACTAACTACAAAGAAATCCATTGGTACATCTCCATATCAATTAGTATATGTGATGGATGTTGTTTTCACATCCTCTTTAGGAGTGCCAGTGATGAAAATGATCTAAGAGTTGCAAGTAGAACCAAATGATATCCAAAGGAGGATAAATCAGACAATACATTTGCAGCAAACCAGGGAAGAAGTTTATGTCAAATCACAAGTTATCCAAGACAAAATCAAAAATATTTTTGACAAGAAAACAAAAGAAGATGATATTAAAATAGGTTATAAAGTACTCAAATGGGATTCTAGAAGAGAAGATAAAGGTAAACATTGTAAATTTTATTTTCTTTGGAAAGGCCCATACATCATTTATGGTTACAGAGGTAACAATGCATTTTTATTAAAGGAGTTAGATGGAGCAGATCTACCAGGTGGACCAATCAATGGTAGAATGTTGAAGCATTACTTTTCTCCATATTAACATTATTTCATTTGTTTTACTTTGCTCTTTTTAAATAACATTGCAAAGTTTATATTTGATTGGATGATTATCTTTTGAAGTTGAAGCTAGAAGAGAAGGCCCTGAGCTTTAAAAAGGTATAACATCATATGATTGAATAAAAGAGAGCTCAAAAAACAGTTCCAAGGCAAGCACAATGAAATTTCCAAGGCCACTAATCTAAATTTCTTTACATTTCACTAGGAAATGCCATCCCCAAGTGGAGCCACTGTTAGGGTCCTATAATAATAGGCATCATAATTTTGTATTGACTATGTTCAATCTTGTAATATTGTACATACTTTGTTTTCTGCAAAAATTTTCCCATATTAAAAAATGTAAAGAGGGTAAGTCCTAAAAGAAAAATAAAAGGACTAAAAGAAAAAGATCAAAAAAAAAAATATAAAGTATCAACCCCACCAAAAACAGATAAAAATAGATCCTGAAAATGATGCACATTTAAATGTCACTACTTCTAGTTTACGTTTTGCAAATAAAAATTGTGTGTAGCTTACCAAAATTCCACAATTCATGATGGTCAAACTGTTTAATCTTGATTCATTCTTGCTTTAAATTTTATGCTGATAATTAGTGAATAATGTCTAACCAAACCATTTAATATTGGCAGATCAATAGTTAGTTAGAGAATAATAATGAGCTCATCAGTTTAATCTGAGCCATTGGAATTTATAAGGTTAGAAGTAGATTATTTTGTTGATCAAAGAAAAATAAAAGAGTTAGCAAGCTCAAATGCACCCAATAAATGAAGAAAAAATGTTAGGGTAAATAAAGGGTAGGTAGCAACACTTTCACAAGGCATGGAAAGAAGCAATTGGTCATTTCATGTCACTAATATCCCCCAAAATCCCCTTCCCCTTGTTTAAAACCGTAGTGGCACTCTTATACGGTATTTTCCCTTGTAAAATACCCTTTTCCCCTTATTTCACCCATTTTCCCTTCCTAAAACCCATTTTCCTTGAAAACATAAATTCCCTTTTTCAATTAAAACATATAAAAACCCACTTAACTAAAGTTTTTAAATGTTTTAATATATCGGGCCCTAATGTAAAAACTCTCCCCGATATCATTTTTAACACTTGTTCCTAATGTATTACTAACATCCTACATCCATACTCATTTACCCTATATTTCTTAATTCCCCGCTTTATATAGTTTGACCCCCCATTCATTTTAACCCATTTACTTTAATATTATTCTCGGGCCCACTTTAAGTAACCCTGCCTTACAATAATCTCTTCCCCGCTAACATATAAACCTCACCATTATAAGTCCTGACCCACATATATCATTAAGCCTTTGCATATGTATTATAGCCCCGCATAACTCTTTCTCGATCCCACCTCCTACCAAATCCTCGACTCATCTCTCAACACTTTTCATCCGTCAGATTTCCATTCATCTGATCCAATGAGCAATGAGATTTTTCACACCCCAACTACCCGACGTTTAAAAATATTGCTGGGTTGCGAAATAGGTGGTTTCACAACCCCGCTCCCCTGCTACGTGGAAGCCCCACATCTCATCGCACTCCCCAGCCAAAAACCACCAACCCGCCTTTTCGCGTGCAATAACCACTTATCTGTTTTCCACCCATTTTCAATGAAACCAACCTTGTTTGAATTTAACCTCCACGCCTAATGTTTAACTACCGTTGGTTAAAAACATTAAAGCTCACCCTTAAAAACCGTTTTTTACCATTTTTTGTTGAATTTTATGCAAAGGAAGCCTTACAGACCCATTTTAAAGCAAATTTCGACCAGAAATCACACCTTTGATACTAGAATACCAGTGTCTACCTATTTTGAAGCTATTCTAAACTATAATTGAAATACTTTTGCTACTAATGCCTATGCAGAACTAGTTTAAAAGATTTTCAGAGCAAGGAAAGCCCCTATTGTTTCTAGAACCCCTTCTACATGCCAAAACTACATTTTCATAGGTAATCCTAAGTTTCCAGAAGCCATTACTTCAGCACATGAAAGTAATAAATTGATTAAAATAAACAAATCTATGGATTCTTAGGGCATTGTGATTGTTAACCCTCTACAAACACCTATAATGGATTTTTAACACACTCCCTTAGTAGAAAAATACTTCAAAATCAGTGATACAATCATTGATTTCAACCTCTTGGACATCCACTGTTGGAGCCATGATAAATCCATAGACCAGGTAGATGATATCTACCTTTGGAAATCCAATTTTCCTAAGAACATCTTCCCACAGAGCTTTCAATTCCCAGAGATTATCAGACTCTATCAACTGAATTATTTACCTAATGAAAGAGCCCTAGTAACCCATAGAAAAGAAATTTTGTTCACAATTACTGCAAAATCAATAAACCATATGTTATAGATCCAATTTTTACACTACATTTTGTCACCATCCATGCAATCCCTCGTCCCATACATTGGAGGACTATTCCCATGACCTATGAATAGTAAAATGTCCTAAAAACACCTTGATGGCATCCTTCTACATAAGGGCAAGAGTTCTCCTCAAGAAAATTTCCTCTGAAAACCCTAAAAACCCATGTTTTGGCATTGGCGCAGGTAGCCAGTTCATCCCTCGTTCCAATGGGGAAAATGTACACTAGTGGGCATGCCAGCTGGAATTCTTTCCCTGTGTTGTGCCTGCGCTAAGCCTATTAAGGAATGTTTTTAAACAATAGAAGGTGGAAGTTTGATTCCAACAACTTTAGAACGGATCATCAAAAAGGGGTTGGGTTGTTTTCCTCTGAATCTCCCTGTTTAGGAAGTGGTTTTCCACCTCTCATGGAACCTTCCTAAGGGATAGGACTCTCCCCCATGATTATAGGGAGCCTAACCTCTCCTTCTCCCTCTATAAAAGCCTGCCCTCTCTATTTGATAGCTAGCTGAACTTTTGGGAAGGAAATTATAGCTGAGTGGCAATAAAGAGCAGAACTAAGGAGAACCCTATGAGAGAGAAATTTTTGTCAAACCCCTAATGAGATTTGTGAGACACGTCCTACTGGAACCCTGTCAAAGGAAGATCACGACGTCAGAGCACTAGTTGTAATCGTTCTCTCATATCTTAATATGCATGACTCTGCTATTGGTTCCATGATTGTGTTTTTCCATTATATAATGCAATTTCATTTGTTCCTCTCTGACTGATCGATAGTTATAAAGTGTGGAATATTGCGTTGCATGTTGTCTCTCTTCTTTGCATGTGTACAAGTATCTGGATGTAGCAAGCTCACGGATCGTGGCCTGTCCAGATAGGAATGGAAGCACCACTTCTTCTTCGACAACAGCAGCGAAGGAAACACGGTAAGCGATCTATCGTGATTCTATCTTTTGTAACTAGGAATCAATAGCTTTGTGTGTTTCAATTGTTGCTAGACCCACTCTAGGGCTAGTGGGATCACCTCTGTCTACATAGGGGATTTAACTCTACAACAATTTCATGACTCCCACACCAGATCGCGCTTGTTATACAAGTTAGCATCAATGGCCTCAATATTCATAGAGTCGTTGTGGATGAAGGTGCATCTACCTGCGTTATGTCATATACTTGCTGGAAGGCCATTGGCTCTTTAGCCCTCACTTCATCTCCCAATGCCCTTGAGGCATTCAAAGGAAGGGAATAAAAACCCTTGGGTGTTCTCGCGAGTCTACCGATTACATTGCAAGGAAAGACAATGAACGTTGAAGTGGAAGTTGTTGATGCCAAACTCAACTAAAATCTTCTACTTGGTCGCAGTTGGACCCACGCCATGTTGTGCGTTCTGTCCACCCTCTTTCAACTTTTGAAGTTTCCACATGAGGGAAAGATTATTACTGTCGATCAGTTGTCTTTCTTTACCTTGTCTTCCGAGAACAACATGCCATACGTGGATAAAATTCCAAATCCACCTGACAGAATAGGACTAGGTCTTTTCAAGGACCCCGTTCTCATGGGTATTTTCCCCATTCCACCACCAAAAATCATTCAATTCAATATGATCTCTAGGTCGGATGACCCATGGATCATCCCTTCTCCTGAAGAGGTTTCCTCTTTTGGAGAATCGACGCCTCTGACCCTGATTGAAATCAATTATTGTGAGATCATTGCCGCATCAGATCCTCCCCTCGCTGATAATGATCCTTTGAGCATGGATCTTGATGTTTATTCTCAATCCCCTTGGCTCGGTGATGCAGATTCGCCCAATCCTTTGAGAGAATTTTTTCCGTCTGACGAAGCTATCATGGAGACTATGTCTCTCAAAGATCTACCATGGAGCGATGGGCATCACTGTTCCTTTTTTATGCTCGGCCTAGGGGCAATGTCTAATTGTCTCGAGCGTTTCACTTCTCAGGTTCCCTCTCCATCGCTCCAAATGCAAATATTGACTCATGAAGTTTTCTCGGAAGGAAATTTGAGTAATATTACCCAAACAATGCCTATTGACATCTCCGTTAAATCAGGGGTCGTTGAGAATATCCATGTGGGAGTCACTTGTTCTCCCAATGAGATTCAAGTGTACACTAGTATCTTCTACGAATTCCGTGATGTTTTTGCATGGTCTTCCGAAGAGATGTTTGGAATTGATCCCATTATCATCATGCACGAAATTCCCACCTATCCCGATGCGAAGCCTGTGCGCCAGCGTATGCGTCCAGTGCATCCTTGGAAAGCCGCTGTTATAAAAGCTAAAGTTGAGAAACTTCTTAAAATAGGTTTCATATATCCGATCCCTCTGACATATTGGGTTTCCAAAATTGTCCCTATGGATAAGAAGCAGGGCACAATTTGATTTTGTGTTAACTATCGAGATATCAATCATGCTTGCCCTAAGGACAAATATCCCACCCCTTTTATCGATCAGATCATTGACGATTGTGCGGGGAGTGAGATATTTTCCCTTATGGATAGATTTTCAAGTTATAATCAAATCAATATCCTCCCATCCGATCAACATAAGACCACTTTCATCTGTCCGTGGGGAATATTTGCCTATAAGAAACTCCCTTTCAGCTTGAAAAATGCTAGGGCTACCTTCCAGCGTGCCATGTATTATGCCTTTCATGACATACGTAATGTTATTCAGCCGTACCTGGATGACCTTCCAGCTCATTCAGCTCTACGTGAAGACCATCCGGAACATCTCCGCCAGATTCCTCACAAGTGCGTCTTCTGCATTGACTCTGGTCGACTTTTAGGATTCATTACCTCTAAGGAAGAAATTCACCTCGACCCTCTTAAGGTTGAGGCTATTGTTAATCTCCCCTCCCCATCCTCATTGCATCAGATTCAGAGTATTCAAGGGAAAGTGAAATTCTTATGTTTTTTTATCGCGAACTATGCGGAGGTAGCCAAAGGGTTCACGTGACTTCTAAAGCAAGACGTCCCTTTCTGTTGGGACAATATTGCTCAGCAATCTTTCAATAACCTTAAGACATTTCTTGTCAACGCTCCATTAATACATCCTCGAAATTATCATCGTGACTTTACCCTCTATTTGGTTGCCGCATTCATTACGATTGCCATGGTTCTAGTACAGGATGACGATGATGGTAACGAACACGTGGTTTATTATCTGTCTTGGAACCTCCTCAACACTGAAATGCATTATGCACATGTCGAGAAGTTGGCGTTGGCCGCGGTCCAGGTCGTTCAGCAGTTTCGCCATTACATCCTGTTACGCACCGTAACCTTGATTTCCGACTGCAACCCCATGACTTACATTTTGTCTCGAAAATTGTTGGGGGGCAAGTACTCAAAGTGGATTATCATCCTCCAAGAGTTTTACTAGGTGTTCTTCATATATTTTGGAATAGACTATACTTTCATCTAAATAAATCACAATGAAGTGACATATTTCTTCTGAGAAAGCAATGTTCATGGCTCTTTGAAAGGTGGCACCCATAGTCATTAATCCAAAAGGAATTTTCACATACATGAAAGTGCCCCAAGGAGTAGTGAAGGTTGATTTTAGTTGATCATTAGGAAGTACCAATATCTGATTATATCCTGAAAAGACATCTAGCAAATAAATCCTCTTGGAACCAAATACCATTTGTAAGATGTGCTCCATTTTAGGTAGGGGATAGTTGTCCTTTAATGAGGCTCTGTTCAAATTCCTAAAGTAAATACAAAGCCTTATTTCTCCTATTTTATTTCTTACAGCTACAAGATTAGATACCCAATCTGAGTATCTCACATGGACAATAATTTCAGCATCATACATTTTCCTAATTTCTTTCTCAACCAGAGACAACTGTTGTTGAGGCATAAAAGGTATATTTTAAACACCTAATTATCCTACATTAATTATCAATCCGGGAGCGACTTTTTATTTCAAGAGTGTACTCTGTTTGACACTGCAATTTAGCTAAGGGTAATGCTATGAAAGATGTAGTATAGTATTCTAGATACAAGAGTAAATGGATGCTTGTAAATAAATGTAATTACACTAACATGAATGGAAATGCTCTGAAATCTTAACTACTCACTTTGTAAAGCATCAATCAGAGATATAGTAGTAATAACTCATTCCCTTAGAAATCGATGCAACTGAAATCACACTGAGACAAGGCAATCAATCTGGGAACTTGGAAGCAGTAACCAATGTTCTCTATAGTTGACAGTCCTATTCTTAAGTAATCAAAGTGAAATCGAACTTGAACTACTTGCTGATGAAAATAACTAAGAAGAACTTCTTCTAATAGCAAGAATTGGAAAGGAACAACAATTCATAATTCCTATGTGTACACAACAACTGTAAACAATCTCTCTGCAAATTTGAACCTAACGAATTAGAAATGAACAATAAACAGTAATGGAACAACAAACATCAATTGAACAACAAATATAAACTTAACGCAATTAGATAACAAGTCTGCTTAAACTCCAACCCTATCGACAGCCAACACTATGAAACAGTCAATTGAAATGAACCATAATCCAATGGAATAACAAACAGAATTAAGTATATAACAACAAAGCTTTATAACAGATAGAAAGACAGTAAACACGATCCTTGCTAAGATAGAATAGAAGTTCAATTCATTAGTGCACATAGCAATCCAATACTCAATTCAAAATTAATCAAACACCTCTATAATCGTAATGAATCTAAATGCAATTATCACACGATAGTAATCAAAGGATAGAAATACAAACAGCAGAGCAATTCCACCAGGGTTGGGCCCTTAGCACCAGTGAAACACTACTGGGTTACTTCAAATCTTGAAAGATGAAATGAAACACACCTTTATATTAATCGAGCATAAAAGTATTATAGAGATCGCTCTCTAAACTTGAGAGTCAATAAAACGTGATATTACAAAAGGAATGTTTTGAATCCAAGGATCTCCTCCCATAATCACTAAAGGTGTTGCCTTATATAACAAACTCCAACAGAAAAGACAAGGAATGTGATGAGGTTTGAACAACAATCCCTCAGGATCGAAGGATCTTGAGGGATTCGCTTCCCTTCTTTTAGTTGTCACTTGATTTCCTTTGACCGAAGTCGAGTTGTCCCCTGCCTTTTCTTAGCAATGCGTTCAAATTTCGTTGTCTTTGGCAGGATTTGGTCTAACGCTGGAGGAAAAACAGTTGCCTTTACTTTAGCCTCGCCTCTGATATAGCTGTTAACCTCACCTAATTCTTTTTTTTAGCAATAAAAAGCAGTTCTTAGTCATATTTTACAATAAACATAAATCTTCACAATTCTACCATAATTCTTGTAATAAATTATCTTTCTAAGGTAAAAAGAATTATGTTTAAAGTGAAAGAATGAGAAAACACATAGTGAATTCATACCTTTTCCACTACTCAACATACCTCCTTGCTTACCCTTTTTCATGTCCTCATGAAAACTATAGTTCACATGCAAAGTAGTTAAAGAATAAGCTAGAGAAGGCTTTTCATCAAAAGGCCTAAAAGCATGCATTGCAGCTAATGCTTCGAAGAAATGCCCTATCTGTCCTTCGGGTATTTCATAAATGGATTTGTAATCTGTAGTAGGATACCATGCAATGGGGCTTCGAATGGTCCTTCCCTCAAAATGGGGTTGCTGTAGGAAACCAAGTGGTCTGCAGCTAATCCAAAGTTTTATAGTTAAATGGTTCTCTATTTTGAACATTCCGATAGGAAATTCCCCATCGGACCTTAGCTGCTATGTAAGCCTGGTTTCTAATAGATAGGAAACTGTTTATCCTATTCAAGAAAATTGATTTATGGACAGGCCCCAATGCTTGGATAACACCTTCTCTTGTGATCAAATTCTTTTGCCTAGCCCATAATTGTAACGGGTGCTTAGGTTCACTCCTAACCCACAAATCTAATTCATTTTCCTTCCTTTGAAAAAAATTATAGGCTTTAAGCGATTTTAACTGATTAACAGCAAAGGAAATAAACACCTGGTATTGGATGTCACCCACAAAAGGGCTAGGATTTGTCTCACTATCATTTTCCATTATGAGATTATGCAAATAAAACTCACACAGGAGACATTGTACCTTTACCCCATAGAGTTTGCAGCATGTTACAAAATCATCTATAGTTTTTAACTCTATATATTTTCCTACCCTAACTGCCTTAATCTTTAGCTGTAAATATCTTTCTAATAAAAATAAAGCATAATTCTTGGTAGGGCATCTACAAGCTAAAACATCTATGTATAATGAGCAGAGAGTGTCCATTCGATTCTGGGCTAATTTTAATTGATTCATTACCTTTTCAGCCTTCTCCTCCACCTTTTGATATTTCTCATGGGCTTCAGCCTCTGCTTCATGGATGATCTTCATCTACTGCTGCAACCCCTGATATTTTCTCCTAGGGACTGTGTCTTCTTCCATTTTTTCCCTTTCCAGTCGAGCCTGTGCCAACTCCTCTTGGAGTTTGGCTAATGTAGGGTCACTAAAAGTATTCTGACTACTAGCTTGCATATTTTCACTTAAAGTGGATCCCTCTGGAACAACTACTTCTAGAACAGCTTCCTGTTGTTCCATATCTCCATGATTAGGCTCAGCCATAGTTTCTGCAACTTGGGAGTTCATTTTAGTGGCCACTTATCTCTTTTTCAAGGCTCGCTTGGTGACTATGATTCTTCTCTTTGGGGTTCGTTTGGGAATTTGTTTCATTCTAAGAACCCTAATGATCTGCCTAAGTTGTTCCACTAGTCTCTGAAGCTTCATTCGTTCCCTCCAAAGTTTTTCAATCTCAGTGACTTTCTTCCTTTTTCTTAATGGAACAGCGGTTCCTTTTTCTGGACCTACTTTCTCAACAGGGTTTTGGTCCTCATCATCCATGCCTTCAGTTGGGCTCGCTTCTTTGTTTTCTTCTTGGGGTTCCTCCACAATGTTCATATGCCCTCGATTGAATTCTACAAGAGTTATACCCTCAATTGACTCTGCAATCCCCTGAGAATTTTTAGGTTGGGATACTACTTCAATGTTCTCCTTTTCTTGTTCATACTTCTCAGGGGAAGCAACCCCAGCTGATTCTATCATTTCATTAGGGTTTGGTGTTTCATCCGGCATTTTCTCATCCATTTCTTCATTGATAGCAGAATGTTTCTGCAATTGGTTGATATCAATATTAAGGTCCAGAGGGCTATGAGGCTATACATAGTCACTCATATTGGCCAGAATTTGGGCCAATTGGTCTTCTTGCAAAGGGCTTCGTGGTGAACTTGCAATAGTGTTTTCAGGAGGCTATGTTCCTTCTCTTTCACTGCTGCGATTATCTTTTTCCTCCTCGCAGGTATGGTAGCTACCTTCTTCCTCATTAGAGTAGCGAATTTCTCCCTCTACACTAGTATGAGGGCTTCCTTATTCTCCCTCAATTTCCTCTTCTTCATTATCTTCTTCTTCTGCACTGGTTTGTTTCTCACCACTGGTGTGGTGGCTTATTTCTTCTTCACCTTCATCAACACAAGGATGCCCTCCTTCCAATTTTGGAGGCTGTTCATCCTCCGAGCTGGGAAATTCCAAGGGCTGGCTACTGCTACTCGGAAGGCCCTCTATCATTCCCCTACTTCTTTTTGAATAGGAGGAATTTCTACGATTTGATGGTTCAGCTGCCAAGCTAGCCATTCTCTTTCGTTTTGGGGCAGGTAAGGCTAATCCTCCATCAATAGAAAATATCAATTCTTCCCAAATGGTCTGTTGTTGGGTGAGACTACGACTCACTATTAATTTGATTAGGTAATGGTGACTTACCACCATGTTTGCGTGCTGAGATTTTCTTATAATACGGGCAACATCATGCAGTAAGGAATTTAAAAATGCAGGCAAATTTACAGTACATTTCTACTTTAATACTACCAATAACTTAAGGTGGCGAGGTCTTACCGCGTCTTTCCTTCCATCGCATGTTATATAGGCCTGCAATATCTTCGCCAATTCCATCGATGGTTCTCCCAATGATGTCGGCTGAACTCCTTTGCCTTTGACAACCAATGTCTGTCCGTTATCCTAAAAAATATTCATGGCTTCTTGGAGCCTGACCTTCTTCTAAGTCCATATGGTTCCTTGCGCTGGTAGACCAGACACCTCTGCAATTATTTCATCTGTTACGGCTATTTGTCTTCCTCTAACCATGGAGTATCCTTCCTGTAAATTCTGTAAAAAATCAGTAGCCACTGTCTCATGGGGTTGTTGAAGCCTCGTGAAGTATGTAATCCATCCCAATTTTTCCAGAATCTCTCGTGCAACATCAGAAACAACTAGCACTTGTGGCTCACTATGAATTGGTCATCCTCCCATCTTCTCTGCACACTGTTACTTATTTCCAAACACACAGTGATATAATGGAACAACACAACATGGTGAATTGGAATAATATCGTTAAGTTTTTGTTATTCCCTAGAATGTAGGGATTTGATTTGCATACAGGTAAAAAAATATAGGGATTTTATCTGCATGCAGTGATTAAGAGGCATCGACACCCCCCCTGGAGGATGATAGGTCGTCCACGACCATCAAATAAGAGAGGAAAATACTGCACAAAAATTGTACAGCAGGAAAAAGTAGGCATACTTATGATACAATCAATCAAACTATTTCATTTACTGAAATTGATGCGTGTGATTAAATTGTAAATAGATATAGAAATGTTTGTAATGATTTAAAGATAAGGAGAAGGGACAGTTAAGATGAACATAAGTACAAATGCGTTTATAACCCACTTAAACTAATGTGATCGATTTATGATGATTTTCATGTATAATAGGTTCAAAATCAAGGGTTTAGGATTCATTCTTTCATTTGATATTTAGATTGAGATATAGGAAAAAGGATTTAATATCACTATTGATGTGTACAAATGTGACTCCAATACCATCAGCAGAGCTCTGTTGCCCACAGGTGTCCATAGCCTTAACAAAGTTGCTTTCTCACCCTTGGAACCATTGTCCTTTATTTATGCCTAGGAAGTGTTGTTAAATGTCATAACGGAGGCCATTTTGCTGGCTTGGGGACCAGATGAATCATAATTCCATTCACCGGGAAGAAGTGAAAAGTGGGCAGGCCTGCTCGTGATGAGACCTCCTGTTCGAAGGACTTCTTAGTTTTTTTTTCAATTGTCCTTTGGACCATATCCCTGGTGTGGTGGCCATGATGGGAATGCCACTTCACTTGCTTCCTTATGATCATGGTAGGTTGGATCTTGTTGAGACCCCCTATCCTCCAACTACCATATCATAAAATTATTAGCAAAATATATATTTTTTTCTTCTTTTTCATATAGCACTTTCCTACTTATATAAAGGATGGCTTAGCACTCCTTAAGAGTATGGATGGTGGAAGAAGTCTAAACATCTCAATAGAAAATAATATGCCCTTATTCCTACTCCATAAGTAAAAATCAAATAAATTTATAAATATTTGGGGAAGAACCAACATGATAAGGATAATCGATCATATTAATTCTAGTGATAGTAAGACATCAAATTCATGTTATTGATTATGTCCTTTTTCCTTTTTCTTATCATTACCAAACAATTTCTTAAAAAAATGACAATTTCTTTTCATTTACTGATTCCAGTAAGCTTTAATTTGTATGATTTTGTATAAATAGTATGTTTGCCTTTAGAAGAGTCATCATAAATCCTCAAAATGTTAGTCTAAAACAACAACAAAATAATCCACTCAAAAGGTGTTGTTCCTTTGGAAAGGAACAGCAAGAAAACAGTCTGCGAAAAGTGTTGTTCCTTTCGAAAGGAATAGCAAAAAGGATATGCGAGACTGTTGTTCCTTTCGAAAGGAACAACAAAACAAGTTGTAAAACAACGAAAATAAGTAGCACAACTGTTGTTCCTTTCAAAAGGAACAAGAAAAACACTCTCAGCAAAGTTGTTGCTCCTTTCGAAAGGAACAACAAAAATGTTGTTCCTTTAGAAAGGAATAGCAAAAACTCAAAATAAGCAAAATAGACAGAGTTTGAAAAAAAACAAAATTCCATAAAACAAACAAACAAAATAAATGAACAATATTTATGTACAAATTTCAAAGGAAAGAAATGATTTAATGAATGGGTACCGAAGAGGAGTTATCCCCTTCAGCCAGAATTTGCATGGTAGAATCTTCCCGTAATTGTTGGTAAAAGGATTATCGAGTAAGCGGTTTATGATACAATCGTACTCGATGACCGTTTACTTTGAAGGAATTTCCAGATCCATCAATGGTGGTTAATGTAATGGTGCCATTATCATGCACTTTTTGTATCTCGTAAGGTCTGAGCCATCGTGTCTGGAGTTTCCCTGGAAAATCCTGAAACCTAGAATCATATAGGAGTGCCCAGTCTCCTTCGTGGAAGATATTTTCTTTGATAAGGGTGTCGTGCCATTTTTCTCTCTGTTTTTGAATTAACGTGGTGTGCTGAAGAGAAGAGAGCCTAATTTCATCTAACTCATTAATTTGCTGCAGTCTTTTGGCCTGGGCTTCATTTAAATCTATACCCACCTTTTGGGTTGTTCTTAGTGTCTGAATTTCAAACTCTATTGGAAAGATGGGCTCTTTTCCAAATACCAATTAATATGGTGAATATCCCATAGTGGCTCTCCATGTTTTTTGGTATGGCCACAAGGCTTCTGGAAATATGTAGGCCCAGTCACGTCTGTGTGAGGCAACATTTTTTGTCAATATAGACTCAATCACTTTATTCGTGCTCTCTACTTGGCCGTTTTCCTATGGGTGGTATGGGGTTGTAATATTCTGTTGAATGTGGTAATTCTGTAATGTTTCAACTAGTTTATTACCTACAAATTGCGGTCCTCCATCTGTGATTATGTCCCTTGGGAGGCCATATTGAACAAATATTTGGAAAATAAATTGTATTACAGAGTCCTCTGTAGCTTTTGAAAGTGCCTCTGCTTCAACCCATTTAGTAACATACTCAGTTGCAACTAGGATGTTTGTTTTTTGGTTTGATGGGGGGCTAATAGGGCCAACAAAATCAAGCACCCAATGTTCAAATGGCTCAATTACTAGTTGAGGGTTCAAAGTAATTTCATCAGACTGTCTAGGGTGACCTGCCCTTTGGCAGCTATCATAGGCTTGCACAAATTTTTTGGCATCTTTAAAAACGGTAGGCCAATAATAGCCTGTCCATAAAACCTTATGGGCGGTTCTATGATCTACAAAATTTCTGCCACACGGCCTGTCATGGCATGCTTTCAAAATATCAAATACCGCGTCCTCTCGGATGCATCTCCTAATTTGAATATCTGACCCTGTATGAAATAGGTAGCCCCCAATCCAAGAGAATCAAGTACTACGTTGTATTATCTGCTTTCGTTCATTAAGGGTTAGATGTTTAGGTAATTTACTTATTGCCAAATAATTTGCTATATCAGCATACCATGGGGTTCTAACAGTAACAACGAAAATATGTTCATCTGGGAAGTGGTCTTCGACTGCTTCTGCATCTGTTGGCTTTGGCATTCTTGACAGAAAATCAGCTACAAGGTTCTCTTTTCCAGGTCGATCTTTAATTGTAATGTCGAATTCCTGCAATAAAATCAACCATCTTGTCACTCTTCCATTTGTAATAGGTTTATTTGCTAAAAATTTAATGGCAGAGTGATCTGTATATAGAACAACAGGATACCCAGTTATATAATGTCTAAACTTATTTACAACATGTACTATAGCTAAAAATTCCTTCTCAGTCACAGTATAATTTAGTTCAGCGGGCGATAGATTTTTGCTGATATAATAGATCGCATATGGTTTTTTATCTTCCTCCTACCCAAGTACTGCTCCAATCGATGTGTCTGAGGCATCAGATGAAATTTGGAATGGCAAATTCCAATTTGGGCCCCTCAACACTGGCGTTTTTTTATACAAGCTTTTTCAGATCGTTGAAGGCATTGTCACATTTATTTGTCCAAATAAAATCAACATTTCCTATTAGTGCATATAAAGGTGCAGTTATTCGAGAATAATGTTCTATAAATATCCTATAATAACCAGAAAATCCAAAAAATCTACGTACCTCTGTTTGTGTGGTGGGTGTGGGTATTAACAAAATTATTTGAATTTTAGCTGGATCCACTTGAGTTCCAGCTGCTGAAATATAGTGCCCTAAGATAACTCCTTCATTCATCATCATATGACACTTTTCATGGCTTAAACAAAGCCTAGTGTCAATACATCTTTGCAACACCTTTTCTAAATTTTCTAATGCTGGCTCAAAATCATCTCCATAAGGTGTGAAGTCATCCATATATACTTCGAGCTCTTCATTTATTAAATCTGAAAATATGTTGGGAATGGCCCTTTGAAATGTAGCAGGGGCATTTCATAGGCCAAAGGGTAAGACTCGGTAGGCAAATGTCCCCCAAGGACAAGTAAAATTAGTTTTGTCTTGGTCTTCAGGGGTAATCTGGATTTGATTGTACCCACTGAAGCCATCGAGGAAAGAAAATAATTTCTTTCCTGCCAGTGTGTCTAATACCTGGTCAATGAAAGGAAGGGGAAAGTGGTCTTTCTGGGTTGCCTTGTTGAGTTCCCAGTATTCTACACATATTCTCCACTTCCCATTCTTCTTTGGTACCACTACTAATGGAGAGACCCACTTGCTATCAGATATTGGGTAAATGAAATTGACATCCAAAAAATTTTGTAATTCAGTTTTCACAATATATTTAAGGTGAGGGTTTAGTCTTCTTTGGGGTTGGCGAATGGGTCTCGCATATTTTTCGGTATAGATGTGGTGTGTACATAATTTGGGGTCAATTCCCCTCATGTCTAGGTAATCCCATGAAAAGGCTGCTTTGTATTCCGTAGTAATTGGACCAACTTCTCTTCTTGTTCAGCAGTTAGACTTTTGTTAATGTTTAGAGTTTTTCCTGGCTCAATTTCTACAATCTTACTATTGTACACAGAATTAGTGGGTATTACTTGATCAGGGATGTCTTTTAGAGGATCTTCTTCTTCTTTATTATCAAATGTTGCCTTGATCATGTGACATTGTAGATGGGATCTGATTTTTGGTTTATTAATAAAACTATTAATGATATCATCCTCTGTTTGGTCTTTAAAATCAAGGGCATCTTCAACCGTTAGAGGTGATCTCATATTTTCCATAAGATATGATATAGGTTGTTTTCTTGTCTTGATTATTGATAGGCTTGGTTGGGCTGGGGGATATAAGGCTAAATTCTTGACATAGTTTCCACTTATTATTTTCATGTTGCCTTGTCGACATCCAATATAAGCATCGACAATTTCCAACCAAGGTCTACCTAGGATTAATGGGCGTCCATCTAGCCGGTTCTTTGGGTTGATAACCAGGAAGTCGGCAGGGTATTCCCAGGAATCTACAGATACCATTACATATTGTAGTGTACCTTCTGGCTTGACTACCGATCAGTCAGCCAATTCCAACAAGGTTGTTGTTGGTTCCAGTGATGTAATGCCAAGTTTTTTATAGGTGGTAGTTGTTAAGATATTTATTGCAGCTCCCAAATCAACTAAGGCATTTGGGAACAATTGCCCATTTATTTGCACCGTCACTATAGGGTTTCCTGGGTCTTCATATTTTACAAGTGTTTCCATTCCTGATAATAAGTCAAATAGAGTACCAACTATTTGGACAGTTGGGTTGGTGGTTGTTCTCCTCTTTAGCTTCTTTATACATAGTTCCTTAATGGTTTTTGCATAAATAGGGATGTCTTGGATAACTTGGAGGAGAGGGATTTTTATACACAAATTTTTTAATTCTCCCAGAAGATCAAAATCAGGATGTTCTAATGGGCGAGGTATGATTAATCATTCTGGGAATGGTGGAGAAGAGGTTGTTGCTTGTTGTTGATTTTGTTGTTGAACCACCTTCTCTTTTTGTAATGTTTGTTCTACAGGTAACGGATCTTCAATATGAACATTTTTGTTTCTCTCTGTTTCTACTATACGCTCGGACCTTAATTGAAGGTCATTACACTCCCTCAGTTTAGTTTCTAATTCTAGTGGTTCCATTATTTGGATAGACTGAACTGGCCTATTGTTTGGGTTTGGGTTGGGTTGGGCTATGTAAGGTCCCACCTTACCCACCATCAATAAGATAGAGAAGTAGATGTCACATAATCACTAATACTCATTCCCACAAAAAATCCTAAAGAATTAGTCACTGTAAAATTGTTTCCAACAACAAGCCCTTTTTTTTTTTGAAAGCTTTAGATAATACAAGAAACAACTGTCTTATTCACACTTCAGCAAATTATTAAATTCATTTTCACATTCATACCAAAAACTTGCAGACATAGGAAGCTACACCCATTAAATAGTTTATTTATAATTTATAGTAACATAAAAACAACAGTAACTAATAATTTTACAGTAACAATTTATTTGCACAAAAGCTATAGCCATTCAAGACTTTTGACAAACACTTTGCAGACATGCACCCTACACTCATTGAGCCCTTATGACAAACACTTTGCAAGCATGCAATTAAAAGTCATTGAGGCATTTTGTCAAACACTTGGAAATAATGAATTTAAGATTATTCTTCAACATATTTATCTCATAAAATTTAGAAATTGAAACTTTAAATGTTGGCATCTTAAAACAGGGACTAAATAATCTTAATTTTTCATCAAAGACTCAACAACAAGCGAACATAACTCACAGCAGCAATCTGCCAAATCGCCCAGATTTCCGATCTGGGTTCTAAAAAGTATTTTTTTGGAATGAAAGCAGGGGTTACATGTCCATTAGGCACGGATACTCCCTGATGTTGGGCTGAATCAAATTAAAAATGCCCAGGAATGCGATTCTTGAAAACATACAACTACAACTTTACATGAGGAAAAACAACCCATAGTTATGCTACTAAGATATGCTCATTGAATTCAAACCTTTCTAAATCCACCATGTGAGTTCTTGAAACATTTTACCACCCACAAGCTAATTCGTTTGACATGATTTGACAAGCTTTTTGAACCAATTGCTACAATTTGACAAACACATGGCAGCCCTGAATGCTACAGCCATTAAGGCTTTCTATCAAAATTCTGATAATATTATTACAACAAAACATTGAATTATTAATAAGAATATGAAACATAAGCCATAACTGAAATTTATCTCCAACTTACCTCAAGCATTTGATCTTCCAAACTATATTTTAGTTGCCATTATTTTTGCATTTTCTTTTAAGGGTTGATTCTGTAATTCCTCTACGTATATTTTGGGTTCATGTCCATTTTCTTACTTCTGATGTAAGCTACAAGTTAGCACTTATTCATGCATAAATAAATTGATAACATTACTCATTCACGGATTTTGTCAAACACTTTGCAAACTATCCTAAAACCATTTATAAAACATGCATCTATTAATTACTTGAAACAAAACCATAAATCGTGAAATACTTACCCAAGTCCTTTGGAATTTATTTATTGCAATTACTTACAACAATATTTGGCTTTCCTTTCTCAAATGCTACAATACCAAGATTAGTACCATAAACTACACCAATAATAACTCCAATATTGAGATCTAAACATCCATACATATAGATTGATCTAGTCTTCATTTTTAACTAATCAATAATATTTTAGATAACATAAGCCTAAACCAAAATTAGATTCTTACAACAATTTAAATGTCTACTTTTTATTTTATGCTAAAGCTATACTATAATTTTAGGACAATGGAAATTATACCTGAAGAGATATTTAGCTCCAATCATTGAGAATATGATCCACCTTTGATCCCTTAACCAACTCATTTGAACCATCCAGTTTTCCACCCAACCATATCCAGGGAGAACTCCTCCCCCTGGAACCCTCGAGCTGTAAAAGCTCACAAACAGTACCAAAATACAACAGTAGAGAGAGAGATGCAAGGAAAACTAAGGAAGATAGTTTTCACTTCCTCTAAATACCACTCATGTTCAACCTCAATAGATACTTAGTAGATTAATAAGAAATTTAGATTTGTTTTGGAAGTAATTGGATGCTCTCCATATCTCTCCCTCTCACAATATTCCTCATGTCTCTTCCACTCTTGGCATTACCCCTCTCCCCCTAAATGAGAATACATGAAACTCATATATAGGAGGAGCAACAAATTCTTGTCATAAAGGAGGAGTAATATGCATGCATTGTATTCCTTTTAGAGGAGTGTAACTTATGCCATTGAAGGAGAGGTATGCATGCCTTATTTAAGGAGAGTGTAACATATGCATTAAAGTGAGTGTAAGAGGAATATTTTATGACATATATTTAATGAGTGTAAGAGGAATATGCCATTCAGACTTGATGAGTGCATAAAAGAGAGTGTAATGTAATAGTTAAAATAGAGAGAGTTACATAGAGCCATGAGAGTCATGGAGGAGAGAGGTGTGAAGTGATTGAGGAGATATAATTCTCTTTTAATAATAATATCATAGTCTCATAAAAGATAATAATAATATTAATAATATTAATAATATTGAGGATTAAGTCAAGATTGAACTATTACGATTGATTAATCATAAGTTAAGTGATTTTCCTTCAAGTATACTTGTTTACCCATTGATTGGAGTTGAATTACTATTTTTGGAAAGTCATACTTGAAATAGTAGACATGACTTTCTATTTTTAGAAAGTCACTCCAAAATTGTTAGGAATGAGATTTTATTAAGGAAATTCATATGTGAGCTGCCCATGAGTGGTATTTTTCTTCTGGATAATAGGGATTCTGCACCCCTATTGTATGCATCTTCATGCCTTAGTAGATTGAGGACTCCGCGCCCTGATCTACTCTAAAGATCCAAGATTCCACACCTTGATCTTTTCAAATATTTAGGACTCCGCACCCCAAACATTTCCTTATAGATTCAAGACTCCACGTCTTTATATTTCATTGATTTAGGACTCTGCGCCCTAATTTCCATGGCTTCTCATCTATTCTGCGTTGAAACTCCGCGTTTCACCTTAAGGTACTGATTGTGAGCTCATACCCATATGATGGTTTGTTGGTAAGGTCTTCTTCTAAGACCTGCACACATCACAATCTCATTGATCAAATAAATCAAATGAATTTCATAATTAACTTATTCAATTTTTACCAAATATTGTGCATGACTTCCACAGTCATTTTGGTTTTGGAGAAATGACTTCCGCAGTCATTTATAACTTGAGCATCCCTTTTGGCAATGACCAAGTCCCCTGCCACATCATGCTTAGTACAAGACTACGCACATATAATCATACAAATCATGTATCATCCATAGATAATAATTAACCATATGTTCCACATAACCATGATTGTCCATGGATCTGTGTCTCAATTTTGAATCACCATTCACGTCATACACCTATGTCCAAAATAGGATACCAAAAGAGAAAACATCGCTAATATTCTCTTAACCAAAATCAATTCTTGTGCACGCAACCATAGATATTATCATAAGCACACAACAACCAAGTGAGAAAAACTAGGTCATAGCATATAAGCATGTACATAAGTCCATACATAATATTATATCAAAATCACCATCTCTAAGTGTCATCAAAGCTATCTCACTAATAAGGGACACTACAGGCTAGGAGTTGTGGTATTAGGTTGGTCTAGGGGTTTGTATAGGGAGTTGGTAGTGTAGGTTGAGAGATGGGAATTGTGCCAGCTGGCTAATTTGTAGGTCTTTGCCAGTTTGACTGCCAGGCCTGACTCTGCGAAGTAGAGGTGGACCATTGTGTTGGATAAGCATTGTTTTTCCAAAACGGTGGGCAGAAAGGAAAATTTGGCCAATTATTTTGATTTGTTTGATTTGGCCATGAAGATGTAGGGAATGGCTGTTGTGACCAATTGGGGAAAGGTGGTTGATTTTGCCACATTCCATTGTATTTCTGATCATTGTATTGAGGAGGATGAAAAGAAGAAAATGGATCAGTTGGCATACTTGATTTTCATGGCTGCCATTGTCGGCGCTGATTAAGTAGACATACCACTTTTGATTCTTCTTCTGCCTCCTTATAGACCGCTTTAAGGCTAGGAAGCGAGGTACATCCTTCTATGGGGTGATATTTCGTGCAAATGGCACAAAATTTGATTACATCCAGCGGGCACTCTTTGTGGCTGTGTTTCTTCCTGCATCTAGGACAGAATACTGCCAAATTTTGTTCGACTTCTGCTTGCTTTTGTTTGGCTTGCATAATGTCGAACTGTGTTGTTAGAGTCCCTAGAATATCTATCTTAAAATCTTCCAGCAGGTTTCCAATATCTGCATGAGTTACACCTTCATTGGAGGTCTTATTGTCCCTTGTAATCATGTCATGTTCTGCTGATTTTAGCCTTGTGTTGCCCCTTGAACTCCTGATACACAAATCAATGATGTTAGCATAGCTTTCCTGATATATATCACCTTTTCCCATAATATTCAATTTTTCAACCCATTGATCTTTTATTCCCCTAATTAATGTATTTTTCAGCACATTATCATTAAGGGTAAGGATGCATAAGGAGATTTATGAAGATTGTATTGAAATCGTTCCACATATTCTTCCAGGGTTTCATTCGGTTTTGTTGTCATTTGGAATATTTCATCTTTTAGTTCTTGAGACCTACAATAATCTTGATATTTCTTTAAAAACACAGCTTTCATCTAATCTCAATCATTTATGACACCCCCACCTAGACCCATAAACCATCGTAAGGCTACTCCTTTTAATGTGGAAGGAAATAGTTTTAATTTTTGGGGATCGGTGGTATAGTCATACCCCCTACATAACACATCGAATTCGAACAGAAATGCATCTGGATCTTATGATGTCAAGCCATGAAATGTGGGAATATGTTGAAGGGGAATGGCTTTCATAGGTGCATTAACTGCAGTATCTACTATAGGATATTGTAGTGTGGAGGTTTGCTGGGGTGTTTGCTGGTTCTGGTTTTGGTTCTGGGCCATTTTATCAAAGATGTGTCAATATCCTTCTGGGATCTCAAGGGAATTCCTAGGTTGACTGGAAGGAGTAGGAATGGCCTTGATAGCACTTCCCTGGTCTGGAACAATAAGTATTCCTTGCTGGCCTACTATTTGAGGAGATTCAGGTCCTTGGTTTTGAATGAGTTTAACAGAACTTCCCTTATCTGGACTGCTCACTATTTGGACTATTTCAAGAGGAGATTTTGGTTCTTCTACTTCTCATGTTTCCCCTTCTCCTTCATAGATATTACTATAGTTCCCTTCTTGTGGGGAAATTAGGCAAGGATTCTCAATTTCCTGGAAATATTGCTCAATTCCCACTATTTAACTATGTATCTCAGCAAAGGCTTCAGATGGTGATTCTGGGGCCTGAAGGGAACTAGTAGGTTGTCTAGAGATAACTCTCCTAGGTCCTACTGATGGCTAAGATTCAGTCTTTTTAAGGATTTCGTCAATGAAAGTTGTTCACCCAAGGGTCACCGGTCCCTTAGGTTTTTTGGGTTTAGGAGGAATTTTGTTTTGTTTAGCTGGTTTATTCATTCAAGAAAACAAGCCTTCATTCCTACCTAAAGAAAGAAGTTACCTAATTCTGCTGTGAAGCGGGCTGTGAGAAAATATGTTCCTTGCCCAGTGCGCAGGTTCTTACCTTCCGTCTTTAATACCCAACTCTTCGCAAGTAGAAGAAAATCAAATGTGCATCACTCCTTTGAAATGGCATACACTCTCCCCGGAAACGGCGCCAAAATGTTGAGGCATAAAAGGTATCTTTTAAACACCTAATTATCCTACATTAATTATCAATTCGGGAGCAACTTTTTATTTCAAGAGTGTACTCTGTTTGAGACTGCAATTTAGCTAAGGATAATGTTATGAAAGATATAGTATAGTATTCTACATACAAGAGTAAACGAATGCTTGTATAGAAATATAATTACAGTAAAATGAATGGAAATGCTCTGAAATCTTAACTACTCACTCTGCAAAGCATCAATCAGGGATATAGTAGCAATAACTCATTCCCTTAGAAATCGATGCAACTGAAATCACACTGAGACAAGGCAATCAATCTGGGAACTTGGAAGCAGTAACCAATGTTCTCTACAGTTGACAGTCCTGTTCTTAAGTAATCAAAATGAAATCGAACTTGAACTACTTGCTAATGAAAATAACTAAGCAGAACTTCTTTTAATAGCAAGAATTGGAAAGGAACAGCAATTCGTAATTCTTATGTGTACACAGCAACTGTAAACAATCTCTCTGCAAATATGAACCTAAAGAATTACGAATTAAAAAAAAAATAGTAATGGAACAACAAACATCAATTGAACAACACATATAAACTTAACGCAATCAGAAAACATGTCTTCTTAAACTCCAACCCCGTCGACAGCCAACACTATGAAATAGTCAATCGAAACGAACCATAATCCAATGGATCAGCAAATAGAATTAAGTATAGAATAGAAAAGCTTTATAAGTGATAGCAAGATAGTAAACACAATCCTTGCTAAGATAGAATAGCAGTGCAATTCATTAGCGCACACAGCAATCCAATACTCAATTCAACAACAATCAAAAAACTCTGTAATCGTAATGAATCTAAATGCAATTATCACATGATAGTAATCAAAGGATAGAAATACAAACAACAAAGCAATTCCACCAGGGTTGGGCCCTTAGCACCAGTGAAACACTGCTGGGTTACTTTAGAGCTTGAAAGATGAAATGAAACGCACCTTTATATTAATTGAGCATAAAATTATTATAGAGATCACTCTCTAAACTCGAGAGTCAATAAAATGTAATATTACAAAAGGAATGTTTTGAATCCAAGGATCTCCTCCCACAATCACTAAAGGCATTTCCTTATATAACAAACTCCGACAGACAAGACAAGGAATGCGATGAGGTTTGAACAGCGATCGCTCAGGATCGAAGGATCCTGAGGGATTTGCTTCCCTTCTTTTAGCTGTCACTTGATTTCCTTTGACCGAAGCGGAGATGTCCCCTGCCTTTTCTTAGCAATGTGTTTGAATTTCCTTGTCTTTGGCAGGATTTTGTCTAACACTGGAGGAATAGCAGTTGCCTTTACTTTAGCCTTGCCTCTGATATAGCTGTTCACCTCGCATAATTCCTATTTTTAGCAATAAAAAGCAGTTCTTAGTCATATTTTACAATAAACATAAATCTTCACAATTCTACCATAATTCTTGTAATAAATCATCTTTCTAAGGTAAAAAGAATTATGTTTAAAGTAAAAGAATGAGAAAACACATAGTGAATTCATACCTTTTCCACTGCTCAAAAACTGCACAGGGTTTATTCTGTGTAATTTTTGTCTAAACAGTTTCTGGTTTTCTTTAAGTGGTATCTTGTGTTGAATGGTATCTGTGTCATATGCCTTTAAATCCTCATAGCTCCAAGCAAATAAATCATAAAACTCTTTAAACAACACAATATATTTCAGTTTCATGTGAGCTGGCAATGTTTTGGATAACTTTATCATTTTATGCTTGTCTTTACTACCTATATTGCATTCCTCAATATCAGGTTCAGTGGGTTCTATTGTTGGTTTCTTGGCAACGTCATTACAATCAAACAAGTCTTCTAGAGGTGCTAGTCCTTTGGGTAAGCCTTTGTATTTACACTGTAGTACCTCTATGTCTTATTTTCCTGAGTTTATGTACTCTTCTGTTTGATTTTCAAACTCTCTGGTTAACAAATTTATTTCTGTAATGGGAGGAGGTACTTTTTCAACAGGTTGTTCCTCATCAAGACAGTCTTTATCATACTTTGAGTCTAAATTTGGCAATTCAAACTCATTTCTGGACTGCATGAAGTCCTCTATATGTTTATCTACCTCAAATACCTGCCAATACTTTTCATTGTCTAGGAAATTTGGCCTATATTTCACTTGGACTATGAATTTTTTGTTGTCATAGGGTCTTTGACATGTACTGGTAGCACAAGCTAAACCATTGGCAAGAATGTTTTGGCTTCTAGGGACCAAAACAAGTTCATATTCCTCAAAAAATTTCAAAAGGTCTATGGCGTCATTTCTCTAGGCTCTTAGTCTTGGATTTTTGGCAATGTACTCTCCATTTATCTACCTAATGATCATTTCAAAATATCCATGAATAGTTATCCTCTTGGCTCCTAATTTCTTCAGTAACTGCAGTCCTAAGAGGAGTGCTTCATCCTTTGCTATGTTATTTGTGCATTGGAATTTTAGCTTGTATGAATGGCTTTCAGCGTAATTTTTCTCTCTGTTGTGAAGCCACACACCTACTCCTGCACCAGTTCTATTACAAGTCCCATCAAAACTCATACTCCAAAGAGGGCTAGTTTCGAACTTGTTGTTATTTTCATTACTATCCCCTTTTTCCTGTGTGTTCTGACTGTCATTATGCAATTCTATGGGTTCTGCAGCATGTTTATCTTGGTCTTGTTCCTTAAATTTTTCATGGAGTTGAGGCCTTTCTTCTTGACTCTCATGATTTGCACTAAGCTGATGGATAGTGGGTTGTTCATACTCTCTGTTTTGTTTGTTGTAATTTTCAGATTCGGCAAACTGTTTGAGAGCATCTCCCTCCCTATTTCTTCCTTTCATATTTTATGTTATGTTGGGTGATTGCTCACCTTCCAACTCTAGTTAACCAAAGCTTTCATCATTGCAAAGAATGAATGAGTCTAGGTCTGTATGGAAAGAATAAAGAGGGTAATTTTCTGATTTTTCTTGACTACTCACCATAAATTTCATGTGTGATTCCCTATAAATTCTTCTAAGTTTACTGAAGACAAGGATGGTGGCATATGTCATGTCCATTTTCATGGTACCTTGAAGCTTAGCACCCCATGATCTTGAAAGAAGCATGCCATATTTGGGGGGCACATCAGCCATTACCACATCCATCACTATGCATTTGGCTAGGATTTGGGTCAAGTTTACACAAAGATCTTTGATCAGGCCTAAGCATTTTACTCTACTGGAGTCAAAAGAATATAAATCTTTATATTGCCTGGTTATCTCAAGGCCTAATATCTCCATGATTACTTTGGGCATGAGGTTATGAGAAGCCCCTGAATCATGCATAGCATTGTGTAAAATCTTATCATAGATATTCAAACTAACATAGAAAGGAGGGACCACTCCTTCTTGGAACTTTCCTTCAATTTTAGGCCCAAATAAAAGGGCTAGCTGATCATCATTTAGGTTGACAGAATCATTCTTTTCTTCTATGTTCAATGCCTTTAACACCTGACATTTATATACATCTTGAGTGACTAACTTAGTGAGGGGGACAACGATCTTGATTTTAGCAATTTCACTTTCCAAACTGAAAGGGAACTGATTCTTTGAAAAGCTCAAATCTGTCGTGTTAGTCACTAACTTATCAGCAGAATCAACTTGCTGGTTTTTACTATGTACATCAGTCGCAACTGTTTTTACAGGGGTACTAGCTGAAGTGCTAGTGCTGCTAGGGTCAACACTCTGTTTTTCAGTGGTTGGGGTGCCTTTGCCCTTGTTTTTATCAGAACTTTCAATCACTGTTTTGTTGTTTTCAGCAGCCTTTCTAACCACTTTTTCAGATCTCTTTTTAGTAGCATTTTTGGAGGTCCTTGTTTGGGGAGTTTCTTGGTTCTTTTTGCTCCTGAGGTCATATTTTTTATGGACCACCATGATAGCATTCTCAAATCCTTGCCTATAGTCCTCAGATTCTAAGCCTTCATTATCATAATATGTATATGTGTCCTGGTCATCCTCTGTGAAAAAGGTATGGTCTTCATTACTTGCTCCCAGCATGTTTATAACAGTTCCCTCTGGCTCTTCTATCATTCCCTAATCTTCATCAACATAATTTTCTTAGAATGGAGATCTGATTTTTTGATCAGTATCTCTTTGTCTAATCTGAGGGGGGTTTCTCCTAGAGTTTTGGTTCTAATTTTGAGGCTGGTTCCTATTCTGGGAATTTTTTTGGATAGCCAAACTCTTCATCATTCTTTCTAACGTGTCCATGTTCTTGGTTAGATGGTCTAATTTTGAGTCAGATGTGGAAGGTGCAGTGTCTTCCCTATATCTTACTTTCTTTTCAGTCCTCATCCTAGCTCTCTTCTCAATCAGATTTGCTTCCACACTAAGAGCTCCCTTCTGCATGTCTTTTAAAGTTAAGGGATCACTTTCTCTTAGCTGATAGGCCATTTTGGGATCAAATCCTTCAAGGAATCTGGCCAAAACTGAGCCTTGTGCCGGTTTCAAATATGGAGGTAGTGCGTTATAAACACTATTAAATCTAGCGCAATAATTTTGAACACTATCCCCAGTGTTTATCTTGAGGTTATTGTAATCTGAAAGTATTTGGAGAGACTTCTTCCTAATTTACCATTTGTTTATGAATTTTAGATGTAAAGAAGGGATATCATTAATACTATTAGGAGTTAAACCTTTAAACCATTTCTTGGCTTCTCCTCCTAAACTTTGGGAAAAAATCCTCATTTTTATGGTCTCATCTTCTATTTCCATATAATCAAAGGCATCATTCATTTTATCTACATGATGTTGGGAAGTAGTGGATTCATTTCTAGTGAAATGGGGAATTCTAGACTTATATTAATTGGGTAAAGGAACCAGAGGTTGTGGTAACACTAGGGGAGCATACCATGCTGCCATGATAGGATTTTGTGGGAGGAATGGAGTGGTTTGAACAGTGGGTATATGGATGACAGAAGTGCTTGGACCAGCAAGAGACTGTTGAGCAGATTTGGGGTGAAAGAAACCAAATTTATGAATAAAATGAAGATCAGGAGGTGTTGATGGAGGACTTTCTCTATTGCTAATATGTTGGCCACTATGTTGTGGTGAACTTGGAGGCTCAGAGTCTGTCTGATCTATACCACTAAGTGACTTGGTTCTCTGTGAACTTCTTGAGAAGGGTAAGTCAACTTGGGTATCTGATAGATCTGTAAGGACTTCAGGCATGGAGTTAGCTCTATGAATGGGTCTGAAAATGGTTGGATCCCTAGATACAGGAGACTTCCTAAGAATGTTTTTTAGATTATCAACAATTTCAGGATGATTTGGGTCAGGATAAGCTCTGGTATGAATTATTCTTGAAGCCAGTATGTTAATATTGAGACCCAAAGAGTAGAAAGTTAGCCATATATGACAATCTTTAGAGGCAAACTAGTCTTTAACAAAGAAAACTTAATCCTCAAAGTTTCTGAATCATGGGTGAGCAAGATGTTTTAATGGTAGTGTGGGTTGCCCCAATGGATTCTTTGTGAAACCAGGGGTAATCATCAGGCCTAATGTTCACCAGTGGAGTCTTTTGGTCTTTTAGGAGTTGTGGAGTAGCCAGGTGGATGATTCCAAATGTTTTAATATAATTTGTTGTCCACCATCAGTAATTAACTACCAATTTATGGATGTTGTGGGTTTTCTAAGCTCTAAAGGATGTATAAGATGTAATTCACTCAAAATGTTCCCCAGTGGAGTCACCATTATGTTGCGGTCCTGTGATTTAGTAGATTGGCATACTAAATGACAAGGCAACATCAGAACCACTTTGGAATCATAGGATCTAGCCCTCCTAGATTCAGAGGGGGATCTCTCTATATGTGTTTTCAATGGATATATATTTAAGGCTTATGATATGATATTAGGCTAGTTATGAAGTACAAGGGATTTTTTTGTTTTTTGGTTGGAAATCATTAAGTGAGAAGGTCATGTGAAGTGAAGGATGAAATAAGTGGAAGGATGTTTCAACATGGGAAGATAGGTCAAAAACAGTGCTAAAACATTGGGCTATGGAGTCATAAAAGGGTTTACTTGCACAACAACTATTCACGGGTTTTCATAGGGCAAGTCATCTATATCAGAAGATATTTTAAGTTGAGTTTGTGGTATGGAACATGAAGAAGTGTGGTGAAAGAAGCAAACATATAATAAAACGAAGGGCAGCCTAAGATCAGGTAAGGACTTTTAACCTATCCTGCTTTTGACATAATCTTAAGAATAAAACATTTAAGATAAACATAAAAAGTAACCTAATATCAGGTAAAGACTTTTAACCTAGCCTGCTTTTGGCATACTCTTAAGGGAAATCCTCTAAACAGTTGTTTAAAACTAAACAAGGGACAGGGCTAACCATAAAATTCCTTGATTAGGACTCAATATGTAGTGAAAAGATCATTCAAGAACATCATCTCAACTTCTACTCAGCAAGACACAGGCTCATCAGCATTCCTTGACTGTTTATACTCTATTGAAATCATTCCCAAACACACATTTAGAAGAAAACATAAAGATAAAGCTTATCAGTCAGAATTAGGGTACTTTTAGAAGTAAATCCTAATCTATATTTTACTTCTCTTTATCATAGAATATGAACAAAGTGGAAACATAAGGAGGATAACAATAACAGTGAGAAAAAAATCACTGATTATTTAGATCAGGATCCAATGAATCTACTTGTCTATTTGATGTCCAAAACCAGTTACATACTTTGAATCCAATAGCTTTTACAGTCTGATACTACTCTTCCCAGCCTACTATATTACAACTACTCAGCAACTCTTACTCAATAACAGTTCAAAAATTAACAATTTTCCAACCATTACAATGAGTTTTTAGTGACTACATATAGGTGAGAGAGGAAGAGTGTTGCAGAAATGGTAATAAATATTAATTAAGACATAGTGGGAGAGATATTCGAATGCCCATTCTGCTTAATAATCATAGAAATAATTGTTTGTACCACTTTAGCTACTTTTAGTTGAATCTGAAACCATCTAGCAGGCTAGTAATAACTCTGAGGCCTATCCTTTGAAGCTATCTTGGTCTGAAGTACCATGCTTGACCTCTGGAAAAAGAAAACTGTCATTTTTGGGTTTTGTAGCCCCATGTCTACTTAATAACTGTTCTGACAGTTTTAAAGAGGGTTTTTCAGCAGGATGGTTGTCAAGGTGTCTTTGAAAGGTAAAGCAGACTACAGGTGTCCTTTTGGTCCTTTGGTGGAGTAATAGCTTCTATAGATGTGGCATTTGAGACCTTTCTTCTGCTGATCTATCTTCTTTTAGCACTTTAACCACTGATATTTAGCATTTAATTTTGTTTTTAAGGCTTTATTAGGCCTTCTCAGATCATCTTTTGTCTTTAAATTGTGTTTTTGTCTTTATCATTAATTTGTTGGTTAAGCCTTTGATCTTCGGATTTATGCTTCAACCTCTAACTTTCACTGATCTTCTTTGTTTTCCTTTGTGTACAGGTGGCTCCTTTACTGTGCTGGAGGGTTTTGATGTATAACCAATGCCTCACGAAACTATTGGTTAAAATGTGGAATTAACCCTTGATATCCCCTTTTTGCATTATTTGGTCTCAAATATCGTCCTCCTGAGACCTACCATTAAAATGGGCTATGGGATGGCCTTTTAGATTCAACTTCCCTTAAAACCTGCAAAACAAACAAAATAATTATAAAATCATGCGCTTCTTGGGTTTAACTACGAATAGAGGGTTGAGAATGGCTCGGGAGCGATTGGAGAGGAGGAGAATTATGCGGAGGGGATTCCATGGTCGGAACTAGGAAAAACAACAAAACAAATTGAATTTGAGCGTGAACAGGGTAAGCGGTTTTGTAGGAAAAACTGGTGGTTTTTGCACAGTCGAAGAGCGATAAGTGGTAAAAACCAATATGAATGTGATTCCATACATTGATCACCACGTGTCCTTTGGAAAACTACCCATTTCGCATAGAAATGGAGCATTAACCTTTTTTGAAGAAATGCATGCGAAAATGAATGTTAACCATCTGATCTTGGGGGGGGGGGGCAGACCCACAGCTGTAAGTGAGCGAGACAAATGGAGAGATGCGTGATGATTGGGTGGTGGGACCTGACGATTGCGTCAGCTATTTTTTCGGGAGTGAAATTTTCATTGGGTGGGGTAAAAAGGCGTGGGATATGAGGGAGTCGTTGGATCGAATATAATCAACGGTGGAGATCTTCTCTCTAGTTTACACAGATAAGAAATGGTCAGAGGAAAGATGGTGGGGGAAAAGGCCAAACGTCTTTGGATCAGAAAGATCCACGGTTGTGATTTGTTCGGGAATGTAATGGAGGGGGTTGAAATAACAAGGGAAGGGTGTCTAATGCAGAGAATGGTTAGGTGATGTGAGGGCCGTTGGATGATTGGGATCAACGGTGGAGATTTAAATCGACAGATGCGAATTGCAGGGGTGCAAGGAGTTGGGAATTGGAAAAGAGCGATATGTGATGGAGCGCTGGCCGTTGGATCCATGGGATGATCCAATGGCTGAAATCTAGAGTGTGGAGAATGGAGAGAGGAATGAACACCATCAGATCTGGATTAGATCGATGGCTAAGATTAACTGCGAGGGGATGGAGGGTACGGATGGGTTTGTAGGTCGAGTGCCTTCGTAGTAAATCTTATCCGTTGGATGATTATATTCTGTGGTCAAAAGAGTCAACTACGGGGGCACTGGGGAGTACATGCCACCTTGGTCGGGTGCCCCCGCAGTGAGCCTGAGCTGTTAGATTGCCGCGATCAATGGTGGAGATTGTATCGGGGGCATAGTTGTCGGAGCAGGGAGTTATGAAGGAAAGGGGATAGAAGAAAGGGGAAGGTGTTGTCCCATAGAGAAGAAAGGGACTGGGGGTTAAGAGATAGGGGTGAAAGCTTAGCGGATAGTCAGGCATTTTGGTCTTATGAGAAAAGGGCAGAAGATTTAAGCCCTCGGGGGATTGCATCGACGGGGGAGAAGAGAACGGGAATGAGGAAATGAGGAAGTGCCGATGCGATGAAGTGCCGACGGTCATAAACATTGGGTTATATGGTGAAAAGGGTTAGGGCTGAAGGCCAAAAAGGGCTTAGAGCTTTATGTTTGAAAAAGGTCGGAATAGGCCAACAAATGGGTTTTTTTTTTAAGGCCTTTAAGGGGTTCCGATAGGTGAAGAGGGATATTTTAAACCATAAAAAAGGGGTTTTTATAGGTTTAAAGGATTTTTATGAGAAAATGAGGGTAAATGAGGGAAAAAAGGGGGCCTTTAAGAGGAGAAATGAGTGATTAGGATAGGTAAACATGGTTGAAAAAGTGGGTGAAAATGAATTTATGGAATGATGGAAAATGGCTTTAAAAACAGTTTCTTTTGTAACAGCAGGGCTTCTTTGAAAATTCACTTGTGGAAACAGCGGTGAAGATGATTTATAAGATGAAAGAGACCAAAAAGGCTTCAAGAACTAGCATTTTTCCATGAATATTTCTTCTTGAAGGCTTAAGAACATATTTAGCCATCATTTGATGTGACAAAATTTACTGATGGCTAACAGTGGCTCCACTTGGGGATGGCAGCACCATGGGGGTGTTAAGAACCTCAGAGATTTATCTCTGGAATGTAGATCAATGTCCTGCACTTTGAAAATCCTCTTTCTTCTTTGATCATGCTGCTTGAAAAGATGATCAGAATTACATTATAACAAATCAATTTTCCCCAAATAACTACCTACACAGACTACTTTCCTAACATTTTTCTTCAGCAGGGTGCACTTGGACTCACAAACCCTTGACATCAAATTTTTATTATTTTATTGAAAGTAGGAAAACTAATCTAAATATACCCTTATAACTTCCATGAGTCTAGATTAAACAGTTGGACTCAAACATTCTCTACCTAATCTACTATATGCCAGGATTAAACTGTCTGACAGATCTGCATTCTCTACATTCTAAAATAGAGATTGAAAACATAGTCATACCAAGATTAAGTTGTCTAATTTGATATGATGGCTATGACATAAAAAAAAGATTGCACATAGACCTTTATTTGCAGAAAAGTAGAACAAAACTTGGAAGGCTTAAGATCTGAAAACAATGAGAGTCCTTCCTTCTTTCTTTAAGCTCTGATTTTGATCTCTTTGTGCTGTCTTCTTCTTCTTTACCTGGTTCAAGTTTTCAGCATGTTAGAACCAGTCTTTTTCCTTTCTTTGGCTCATATTTTAAGCTTTTTAGAGCCATCCTTTGTGTTTTCTTGGTTCAGGTTTTGAGCTTATTTGAGCCATTCTCTCTATCCTAATCTAATCTACTGATAAGCCAAGATTAAACAGTTTGGAAAATCTTCTTCACTAACCTATCAGCAGTAAATTGGAATCTATCTAGTCATGATTAGGCTATATGACTAATAGAAGTGCTCTTTCAAGTAGTGGAATTTAAGCGTGCACACTTTCAGACTTTCTTTTTTGGTATGGGGATGTACCTTTCTTCTTTTAATTTGCCCTCTTTTTCCCTTTTCCATTTTTTTGTATTTTTCTCTTTTCAAAACAAAAAAAAGCAATGATATTTACAATGAATAATGAAAGCTTTAAACAGAGGTTTCAGCAGAAGTAATGTTTGAGCATCCTGCCATTGACAGGACCCCCAAACAGGTCTTTACCATCCATATCTTGTAGAAAAAATGCGTTATGACTAATGGCAGATTGAATGATGTAAGAGCCTTACCATAAATTGTCAGACTTGCCATGTTTGCCCTTATCTTCTCTCCTGGAATCCCATTTGAGTACTTTTTCACCAATTTTGAAATCACTTGCCTTTGTCCTCTTATCAAACAACTTTTTGATATTCTCTTGTACTTTTTGTGCTTTGTTATAAACTTCTTCCCTAGTTTTCTGAAGATGTATGGTCTGATTTATCCTTCTCATCATGCTATATTCCTCTAATTGTATTTCTTGGACCAACTTCATCACTGGCACTCCTAAACTGGTAGGAAAAACTGCATCTACTCCATAAACCATCTAATAAGAAGACATTTTAATTGATTTCTTTGTTGTCAATCTATCTGTTCATAAAGCATGTACCAGCTTGTTGTGCCATGACCTCTGATTTTCTTCCAGCATATTCTTTATTATGTTTATCAAGCCCTTATTTGAAGACTCTGCTAGGCCATTACCTTGAGGGTAATAAGATGTGGAATGACCAAGAACAATTTAATATCTGTGACAGAAATCCACCATCTTTTTAGAACCAAATGCAGTAGCATTGTCAGTGATGATTTTCTTAGGACAACCAAACATAGACAGGATATGGTCTTCGAGGAATTTTATGATAATTGAGTCTATGGAATTCCTAGAAGGGATTACTTCTATCCATTTAGTGAAATAATTAGTGGATATGAGTATCCATATGTGTTGGGAAGATGAAGCAGGATGGATTTTCCCAATGAAGTCTAGGCCCCACTATTGAAAAGGAGCTTCAACAGTGATTGGTTGCAAGGGTAAGGGAAGAAGTTTTCTCTTGCCTTCAAAGATTTGGAATTTGTGGCAGGCAACTATCATTTTGTGGACATATTGAAAGAGGGTGGGCCAGTAATAACCAGCTCTAAGGATTTTATTGGCAGTGGTTTTCCAATAGAGGTGGTCTCCACATTCTCCTTCATGAAACTCATGCTTGATCCTATCTGCATCATGCTCAGGTAAACATTTAAGAAATAATCCACTAATATTTTTCCAATATAAACATTTATCTAAAATGCAGTAGTTAACAACTTTCAACTTTAAAAATCTTGCATTTGTTTTAGACATACTAGGAGGGGCATTGAGATTATTAAGCACATAAAAAATATCAACATACCAAGATGAATTGAAGAAATGATCTTCAATAAGAGGAGTTTCCAACTCTTCATGTTCATCTAATGCATCTAACATGTTTATATCAAGTGCTTGCAAGTTAGATTCAACCATTAATTGTGCTAGGCCTTGACCCTTGATAAGTTTAGTGGGTTTAATTTCCAAATCATATTCCAACATCACAAAAATCCACTTTCCTCTTTTTCCATCAATATCTTGTGACAAAATGTCTTTTACCACTACATGAGGCACAAATGTAATAATGTGATAGTGTAAAATATAAACTCTGAAATCCTTCAAGGCTTTGACCAAAGCATATGCCTGTTTTTTCATGATATTATATTTTAGAGGTGCATCTCTTAATGCCTTACTGAAAAATGCAATTGGTTGCTCTTGTCCTTTTGTATTTTTCAGCAATAGGACAGCGGCCATAATATATTTTGAGGCAAATGAAAATATGAGGAAGTATTTAGTGAAATTGGGACTGATAAGAACCAGTGCTTGGGTAAGTGCATGTTTGACCAGTTCAAATGATTTCTTTGCTTCTAAGGTCCATTTAACTCCTATCTCTTTCTTTAGCATGTTTTTCATGTTCCTAAGGATTTCTACCAGGTTGGGTATGAACCTTCTTAAGAAATTAATCTTTCCAATGAAAGATTGAAGTTCTTTGATGTTTGTGGGGTGACTGGTCTACAATATACCTTCAACCCTTTTTGGGTCTATTTTAATCCCTTTTTCAGATATGATGTGACCAAAAATCTTACCTTCTTGGAGACCAAACAATGTCTTCTTGGGATTTAAAGATAGCCCAAATTTTCTACATTTCTCAAAAACCTTTCTTAGGTGTACCAGGTGTTCTTCATCTGTTTTGGAATAGAATTTAATGTCATCTAAATAAATCACAATGAAGTGGCCTATTTCTTCTGAGAAAGCAATGTCCATGGCTCTTTGAAAGGTGGCACCCGCATTCATTAATCCAAAAGGCATTTTCACATACATGAAAGTGCCCCAAGGAGTATTGAAGGTTGTTTTTAGTTGATCATCAGGAAGTATCAATATCTGATTATATCCTAAAAAGCCATCTAGCAAAGAAATCCTCTTGGAACCAACTACCCTTTGTAAGATGTGCTCCATTTTAGGCAGGGGATAGTTGTCCTTTAATGAGGCTCTGTTCAAATTCCTAAAGTCAATACAGAGCCTTATTTCTCTTGTTTTATTTCTTACAGCTACAAGATTATATACCCACTTTGAGTATCTCACAGGGAGCTTAATTCTAGCATCACATATTTTCCTAATTTCTTTCTCAACTAGAGGTAACTTCACAGGGTTTATTTTGCGTAATTTCTGCCTAATCGACTTATGGTTTTCTTTAAGTGGTATCTTGTGCTGAATGGTCTCTGTGTCATATGCCTTTAAATCCTCATAGCTCCAAGAAAATACATTATAAAACTCTTTAAACAACTCAATATATTTCAGTTTCATGTGAGCTGGCAATGTTTTGGATAACTTTATCATTTTAGGCTTGTCTTTACTGCCTGTATTGCATTCCTCAATATCAGGTTTGGTGGGTTCTATTGTTGGTTTCTTCGCAACATCATTAAAATCAAACAAGTCTTCTAGAGGTGCTATTCCTTTGGGTAAGCCTTTGTCTTTAGACTGTAGTACCTCTATGTCTTCTTTTATTGAGTTTATGTACTCTTCTGTTTGATTTTCGAACTCTCCAGTTAAAAAATTTATTTCTTTAATGGGAGGAGGTTCTTTTTCAACAGGTCGTTCCTCATCAAGATAGTATTTATCATCCTTTGAGTCTAAATTTGGAAATTCAAACTCATTTCTGGACTGCAGGAAGTCCTCTATCTGTTTATCTCCCTCAAAGAACTGCCAATACTTTTCATTGTCTGGGATAGATGGTCTATATTTCACTTGGACTATGATCTGTTTGTTGTCATAGGGTATTTGACGTGAACTAGCAGAGTAAACTAAACCATTGGCAAGAATTTGTTGGCTTCTAGGGACAAAAAAAAGTTCATATTCCTCAAAAATTTTCAAAAGGTCCATGGCGTCATTTCTATAGGCTCTTAGTCTTGGATGTTTGGCAATGTACTCTCCATTTATCTGCCTAATGATCAGTTCAGAATATCCATGAACAGCTATCCTCTTGGCTCCTAATTTCTTCAGTAACTGCAGTCCTACGAGTAGTGCTTCATACTCTGCTATGTTATTTGTGCATTGGAATTTTAGCTTGTATGAATGGATTTCAGCGTAATTATTCTCTGTGTTGTGAAGCCACACACCTACTCCTGCACTAGTTATATTACAAGTCTCATCAAAACTCATACTCCAAAGAGAGCTAGTTTTGGACTTGTTGTTGCTCTCATTACTATCCCCTTTGTCCTGTGTGTTCTGACTGTCATTATGTAGTTCTATGGGTTCTGCAGCACGTTTATGTTGGTCTTGTTCCTTAAATTTTTCATGGAGTTGAGGCCTTTATTCTTGAATCTCATGATTTTCACTAAGCTGATGGACAATGAGTTGTTCATACTCTCTGTTTTGTTTGCTGTAATTTTCAGATTCGGCAAAATTTTTGAGAGCCTATCCCTCCCTATTTCCTCCTTCCATATTTTCTGTTATGTTGGGTGATTTCTCACCTTCCAACTCTAGTTCACCAAATATTTCATCATTGCAAAGAATGAACGAGTCTGGTTATGTATGGACAGAATAAAGCGGGGAATTTTCTGATTTTTCTTGACTACTCACCATAAATTTCATGTGTGATTCCCTATAAATTCTTCTAAGTTAACTAATGACAGGGATGGTGGCATATGTCATGTCCATTTTCATGGTACCTTGAAGCTTAGCACCCCATGATCTTGAAAGAAGCATGCCATATTTGGGGGGCACATCAGCCACTACCACATCCATCACTATGCATTTGGCTGAGATTTGGGTCAAGTTTACACAAAGATATTTGATCAGGCCTAAGAATTCTACTCTACTGGATTCAAAGGAATATAAATCTTTATATCGTCTAGTTATCTCAAGGCCTAATATCTCCATGATTACTTTGGGCATGAGGTTATGAGAAGCCCCTGAATCATGCATAGCATTGTGTAAAATCTTATCATGGATATTCAAACTGACATAGAAAGGAGGAACCACTCTTTCTTGTAACTTTCCTTCAATTTTAGGCCCAAATAAAAGGGTTGGCTGATCATCATTTAGGTTGACAGAATCATTATTTTATTCTATGTTCAAAGCCTTTAACACCTGACATTTATATACATCTTGAGTGACTAACTCAGTGAGGGGGACATCGATCTTGATTTTAGCAATTTCACTTTCCAAACTGAAAGGGAACTGATTCTTTGAAAGGCTCAAATATGTCTTGTTAGTCACTAACTTATCAACAAAATCAGCTTGCTAGTTTTTACTATGTACATCAGTCACAACTGTTTTTATAGGGGTACTAGCTGAAGTGCTAGTGCTGCTAGGGTCAACACTCTGTTTGCCAGTGGTTGGGGTGCCTTTGCCGTTGTTTTTATTAGAAATTTCAGCTGTTGTTTTGTTGTTTTCAGCAGCCTTTCTAACCACCATTTCAGATATTTTTTTAGCAGTAATTTCAGAGGTCCTTATTTGGGGAGTTTCTTGGTTCTTTTTTCTCCTAAGGTCATATTGTTTATGGACCTCCATGATAGCATTCTCAAAGCCTTGCCTATAGTACTCAGATTCTAAGCCTTCATTATCATAATATGTATACGTGGCTTGGTCATCCTCTGTGAAAAAGGTAGGGTCTTCATTACTTGCTCCCATCATGTTTATAACAGTTCCCTCTGGCTCTTCTATCATTCCCTCATCTTCATCAACATAATTTTCTTGGAATGGAGGTCTGATATGTTGATCAGTATCTCTTTGTCTAATCTGAGGGGGGTTTCTCCTAGAGTTCTAGTTCTGATTTTGAGGCTGGTTCTTATTCTGAGCATTCATTTGGACAGCCAACCTCTCCATCATTATTTCTAACCTATGCATGTTCTTGGCTAGATCATCTAATTTTGAGTCAAATGTGGAAGGTGTAGTGTCTTCCCTATATGTTACTTTCTTCTCAGTCCTCATCCTAGGTCTCTTCTCAATCAAATTTACTTCCACACTAAGAGCTCCCTTTTGCATGTCTTCTAAAGTTAAGAGATCCCTTTCTCTTAGCTGATAGGCCATTTTGAGATAAAATCCTTCAAGAAATTTGGCCAAAGATGAGCCTTGTGGCGGTTTCAAATCTGGGGGTAGTGCATTATAAACACTATTAAATATACTGCAATAATTTTCAACAATTTCCCTAGTGTTTCTCTTGAGATTATTGTAATCTAAAATTATTTGGAGAGGGCTCTTCCTAATTTCCCATTTGTTTATGAATGTTTGATGTAAATAAGGGAGATCATTAATACTATTAGGAGTTAAACCTTTAAACCATTTCTTGGCTTCTCCTCCTAAAATTTGGGAAAAAATCCTCATTTTGGTGGTCTCATCTTCTATTTCCATATAATCAAAGGCATCATTCATTTTATCTACGTGTTGTTGGGCAGTAGTGGATTCATTTCCGGTGAAATGGGGAATTCTAGACTGATATTCATTGGGTAAAGGAACCAGAGGTTGTGGTAACATTAGGGGAGCATACCATGCTACCATGATAGGATTTTGTGGGAGGAATGGAGTGGTTTGAACAGTGGGTATATGGATGACAGAAGTGCTTGGAATAGCAAGAAAATTTTGAGCAGATTTGGAGTGAGAGAAACCAAATTTATGAATGAAATGAAGATTAAGAGGTGTTGATGGAGGGTTTTCTCTGCTGTTAATATGTTGGCCACTATGTTGTGGTGAACTTGGAGGCTCACAGTCTGTCTGATCTATAGCACTAAGTGACATGGTTCTTGGTAAACTTCTTGAGAAAGGTAGCTCGACTTGGGTATCTGATAGAGATGTAAGGACTTCAGGCACGGAGTTAGCTCTATGAATGGGTCTGACAATAGTTGGATCCCTAGATACAAGAGACTTCCTAAGAATTTTTTCCAGATTATCAACTATTTCAGGAGGATTTGGGTTAGGATAAGCTCTGGTATGAATTCTTCTTGAAGCCAACATGTTAGGATTCAGAACCAAAGGGAAGAAATTTAGCCAGATATGCCAATATTTAGAGGCAAACTAGTCTTTAACAAAGAAAGCATAATTCTAAAAGTTTCCTAATCATGGGTGAGCACGATGTTTTAATGGTAGTGTGGGTTGCCCCAGTGGAGTCTTTGTGAAACCAAGGGAAATTAGCAAGCCTACTAATCACTAGTGGAGTCTTTTGGTCTTTTAGGAGTTGTGGAGTCGCCAAGTGGATGATTCCAAATGTTTTAAGATAAGTTGTTGTCCACCACCAGCAATTAACTACCAATTTAAGGATGTTGTGGGTTTTCTGAGCTCTAAAGGATGTATAAGATGTAATTCACTCAAAATGTTCCCCAGTGGAGTCATCATTATGTTGGGGTCCTGTGATTTAGCAGATTGGCATACTAAATGACAAGGCAACATTATAACCACTTTGGAATCCTAGGATCTAGCCCTCCTGGATTCAGAGGGGGATCTCTCTATATGTGTTTTCAACAGATAAATATTTAAGGCTTATGATACGATATTAGGCTAATTATGAAGTACAAGGGATTTTTTTATTTTTTGGTTGGGAATCATTAAGTGAGAAGGTCATGTGAAGTGAAGGATGAAATAAGTGGAAGGATGTTTCAGCATGGGAAGATAGGTCAAAAACAGTGCTAAACCATTGGGCTATGGAGTCATAAATGGGTTTACTTGCACAAAAACTATTCAAGGGTTTTCATAGGGCAAGTCATCTATATCAAAAGATATTTTAAGTTAATTTTGTGGTATGAAACATTAAGAAGTGTGGTGAAAGAAGCAAACATATAAGAAAACGAAGGGCAGTCTAAGATTAGGTAAGGAATTTTAACCTATCTTATTTTTAACATACTATTAAGAGTAAAACATTTAGGATAAACATAAAAAGTGACCTAAGATCAGGTAAGGACTTTTAACCTAGCCTGCTTTTGGAATACTCTTAATGGAAATCCTCAAAACATCTGTTTAAGACTAAACAAGGGACAGAGCTAACCATAAACTTCCTTGATTAGGACTCAGCATGCAGTGAAAATATCATTCAAGAACAACATCTCAAGTTCTACTTAGCAAGACATGGGCTCAACCAACATTCTTTGACTAGTTATACTCTATTCAAATCATTCCCAAACACACATTTAGAAGAAAACATAAAGATAAAGCTTATCAGTCAGAATTAGGTTACTTTTAGAAGTAAATCCTAATCTATATTCTATTTCTCTTTATCAGAGAATATGAACAAAGTGGAAACATAAGGAGGATAAAAATAACAGTGAGAAAAACATCACCAATGATTTAGATCAGGATCCAATGAATCTGCTTGTCTATTTGATGTCCAAAACCAGTTACATACTTTGAATCCAATAGCTTTTACTATATGATACTTTGCTTCCCAGCCTACTATATTGCAACTACTCAGCAACTCTTACTCAATAACAGTTCAACAATTAATAATTTTCCAACCATTACAATGAGTTTTTAGTGAATACATATAGGTGATAGAGGAAGAGTGATGAAGAAATGGTAATAAATATTAATTAAGACAGAGTGGGAGAGGTATTTGAATGCCCATTCTACTTAATAATCATAGCAATAACTGTTTGTACCACTTTAGCTACTTTTAGTTGAATCTGAAACCATCTAGCAGGCCGGTCATAACTCTGAGGCCTATCCTTTGAATCTATCTTGGTCTAAAGTACCCTGTTTGACCTCTAGGACAAGAAAACTGTCATTTTTGGGTTTTGTAGCCCCATGTCTGCTTAATAAATGTTCTGACAGTTTTAAAGAGGTTTTGTCAGCAGGATGGCTGTCAAGGTGTCTTTGAAAGGTAAAGCAGACTACAGGTGTCCTTTTGGTCCTTTGGTGGAGTAATAGCTTCTGTAGATGTGGCATTCGAGACCTTTATTCTGCTGATCTGTCTTGTTTTATCACTTTAAACAGTGATATTTAGCTTTTAATTGTGTTTTTAACGCTTTATTAGGCCTTCTCGGATCATCTTCTTTCTTTAAATTGTGTTTTTGTCTTTATCCTTAATTTGTTGGTTAAGCCTTTGATCTTCGGATTTATGCTTCAACCTCTAACTCTCACTGATCTTATTTGTTTTCCTTTGTGTATAGGTGGCTCCTTTACTGCGCTAGAGGGTTTTGTTGTATAACCAATTTTTCATGAAACTATTGGTTAAAACGTGGAATTAACCCTTGATATCCCCTTTTTGCATTATTTTGTCTCAAATATTTTCCTCCTGAGACCTTCCATTGAATTGGGCTACGACATGGCCTTTTAGATTCAGTCGCCCTTAAAACCTGCAAAACAAACAAACTAGTTATAAAATCCTGTTTTTTTTGGGTTTAACTGTGAAAAGAGGGTTGAGAATGGCTCGGGAGCGATTGCAAAGGAGGAGAATTATGCGAAGGAGGGGATTCCATGGTTGGAACCAAGAAAAATAAATAAATAAATTGAATTTGAGCGCGAACAGGGTAAGCAGTTTTGTAGGAAAAACTGGTGGTTTTCGCGTAGTCAAAGAGCGGTAAGCGGTAAAAACCAATATGAACACGATTCCATACATTAATCGCCACGTGTCCTTTGGAAAACCACCCATTTCGTGTAGAAATGGGGCGTTAACCTTTTTTGAAGAAATGCGTGTGAAAATGAATGTTAACCATCCGACCTGGGGGGGGCTAGATCCACGGCTGTAAGCGAGCACAACAAATGGAGAGATGCACGATGATGGGGTGGTGGGACCAGACGATTGCGTCAGCTATTTTTTTGGGAGTGAAATTTTCATCGGGTGGGGTAAAAAGGCTTGGGATATGAGGTAGCCGTCGAATCGAATATAATCAACAGTGGAGATCTACTCTCTAGTTTGCGCAGATAAGAAATGGTCGAAGGAAATATGGTGGGGGAAAATGCCGAACGACTTTGGATCAGAAAGATCCATGACTGTGATTTTTTCAGGAAAGTAATGGAGGGGTTTGAAATAACAAGGGAAGGGTGTCTAAGGCAGAGAATGGTCAAGTGATGCAAGGGTCATTGGATGATTTCGATCAACGACGGAGATTTAAATCAGCAGAGGTGAACGCCAAAGGTGCAAGGAGTTGGGAACTGGAAAAGAGCAATGTGCGATGGAGCACTGGTTGTTGGATCCATGGGATGATCCAACGGCTGAGATCTAGAGTGCGGGGAATGGAGAGGGGAATGAGAACCGTCGAATCTGGATTAGATCGACGGTTGAGATCAACTGCGGGGGGATGGAGGGTACGAATGGGTTTGTGGGCCGGGTGTCTCCGCAGTAAATCTCAGTCGTTGGATGATTATATTTTGTGGTCAAAAGAGTCAATTTCGGGGGCACTGGGTAGAATGGGCCACCTTGGTCGGGTGGCCCCGTAGTGAGCCTAAGTCATTAGATTGCTGCGATCAATGGTGGAGATTGTATCGGGGGCATAGTTGTTGGAGCGGGGAGTTATGAAGGAAAGGGGCTAGAATAAAGGGGAAGGTGTGGTCCCGTAGAGAAGAAAGGGACTGGGGGTTAAGAGATAGGGGCATAGGCGTAACGGATGGTTGGGCCTTCTGGTCTTATGAGAAAAGGGAAGAAGATTTAAGCCCTCGGGGGATCGCATCGGTAGGGGAAAAGAGAACGAGAACGAGGAAACGAGGAAGTGTCGATGGTCATAAACATTGGGTTATATGGTGAAAAGGGTTAGGGATGAAGGCCAAAAAGGGCTTAGAGCCTTATGTTTGAAAAAGGTCGAAATAGGCCAAAAAATGGGTTTTTTTTTTTTAAGGCCTTTAAAGGGTTCCGATAGGTGAAGAGGGATGTTTTAAACCATAAAATAGGGGTTTTTATAGGTTTAAAGGATTTTAATGAGAAAATGAGGGTAAATGAGGGAAAAGGGGGGTCCTTTAAGAGGATAAATGAGTGATTAGGATAGGTAAACATGGTTGAAAAAGTGAATGAAAATGAATTCATGGAATGATGGAAAATGGCTTTAAAAACAGTTTCTTTTGTAACAGTAGGGCTTCTTTGAAAAATCTCTTGTGGAAACAACGGGGAAGATGATTCGTAAGATGAAAGACACCAAGAAGGATTCAAGAACTAGCAGTTTTCCATGAAGATTGCTTCTTGAAGGCTTAAGAACATATTTAGCCATCATTTGTTGTGACAAAATTTACTGATGGCTAATACATGTATCTCTGACATAATCTCCTGGGACTCAACTTCATCTACACATCTTAATAATACTCCCACTGGGTCTTTCCAGTAAATATGGTCTTCCAAAATGAAATACTTAGCAATTTTCAATTTTAAAGCTCTCCTTTTTTACTTCTCTATTTCAGGGGGACAACTAAAATTTATTAAAAAGTATACTATATCTTTATACCAATTTGAATGAAATATTTCAGGATAATTAGATATACCTTCTCCACCTTTTTCCTAAGCTACCTCCATATTCAGATCTAGAGCCTTGCAATTAGATTCAGCCATCAAGCGAGATAAGTCTTGTCCTTTTATCAATTTGGTAGGTCTGATCTCAATATCAAATTACAGAATCTTGGTTAACCATCTTCCTCTCCTGCCATCTATGTCTGTCTGCAACAATACATCTTTGATAGTAGTATTTGGTATAAAAGCAACAATTTTTTAATGTAACACATAAACTCAAAAAGATTTTAAAGCCTTAACTAGTTCATATGCTTTTTTTTATAGTTAAGTCGTACTTTAATTCAGCATATCTTAAAGCACGACTGAAAAATGAAATAGGCTTTTCTAAACCTTCTTTGTTCTTTTGTAACAAAACAACTACAATTGTCTCTTCTAAAGCATAAGAAAAAATCAAAAAATATTTTTCAAAATAAGGGCTGATTAAAACTGGAGCTTTAGTCAAGGAAGACTTGATTGCTGAAAAATAATTTTTTACTTCAAGTCACCACTTGAATTCTGCATCTTTCTTCAACAAGACATTTATGTGTTTGATCAGATCTGCAAAATTTGGGACAAAGCGCCTTAAAAAAATAATTTTCCCCTGAAATGACTGCAATTCTTTTTTATTCCTTGGAAAACCAATCTTCTGAATAGCCTCAAATCTCCTTGGATCAATACAAATACCACTTTTTGTCGCAATGTGTCCCAATAATTTTCCTTCTTGAACAAAAAAGCATGACTTCTTTGGGTTCAAGGACAAACCAAATTTTCTGCATTTATCAAAAGCTTGTTTCAAGTGTTTCAAATGATCTTCATCTAATTTCGAAAATAATGTAATGTCACACAAGTAAATGACTACAAATCTGTCTTTTTCTCCTGCAAAGGAAATATCCATTAAATGTTGTCTTTTCTCTGTCTTGTTTGTCAACTGAGATTTGATTATACCTTGAAAAGCCATCTATCATTGAAAATCTATGGAGCCTAAAGCTTTCTGCAAAATATAATCCATATTGGGTAATGGATAGTTATCCTTCAATGAACACTAGTTAAAAGTATGAAAATCACCACAAATTCCTATTTCGCCATTCTTTTTTCGAACCGAGACTATATTATCTACCCAATTAGAAAATCTTAAAGGCATAATTATTTTTGCTTCCCATAATTTTCTGATTTTTTTTTCAATGATATGGATTAGCATGGGATTGATATGCCTTATCTTCTATGCTATAGGATTTTATTATGTTTTTAGAGGAATTTTGTGCTCCATTATACCTCTCTCATAGGTCTTCAACTCACTGTAGGACCATGCAAAAATGTCTGCATATTGTTTCAGCAGCTTTACATTTTTTGTTCTAGTTTCTAGAGAAAGAAATTTAGAAACTTTAACTAATTTTGGCTGCTCTTCTGTTCCAATATTGCAGTCAATTGTACTCTCTCCATCAAATTTATTTTTAGGCTTAAAAAATACATCATTATTGTCAAACAACCTCTCTAAAGAAACTAGGCCTTTAGGAATGTAGTTAGTTTTCAAATCAATAATGTCTTTCCCAGCCATGGTCTTCCTGAAAGACTTTTTGTTTTGATTTCCAACAATGTATTTCTCATCATCAATTTGAATGTCTGCAAACTCTTCAACACACTCTAAAAATTTCTGATTTCCCTTGTTATCTTCAAATACTTGCCAGTATTTGATATTATCGGGAATAGAAGGTCTTTTTTTTATTTGAACATCATATGTTGCCTTGACATCAAGAGGAACTTTAAAATTACTAGTAGAAAAAGCTAGTGAATTAAGCATTTGATTTTCCTCTATAGTGACAAAATTTACATTGAATGCTGAAAAATAATGCTCAATCAAGTCCCACACTTCATTCCTAAAATTCTTCAATTTGGAACTTTTTACTTGATAGTTGTCTCTCACCTGCCTTATCACCAATTCTTAATCACCAAAAGCAACTAGTTGTTCAACTCCCAAATATTTTTCTCCCTTCATACCCAAAACAAGCGCTTCATCATCAATGTGTGTCTAAGGAGAGAGGTGGTCGAATGACTAAGTTGAGCTAGGTCATGGAAACCAGTAGGGTCTCCCCCGCCCTTGTTGTGGGGGCTGACAAAGCTCTTGACCCCTCTGACTTGCATCACATAGCTCACACCCACCTGCATACTGAGGATAAAAAAAAATGACATCAATGATAAGGGGGGGATACACGACCATCTCCCCCAATGGAGGGGCATCCGGAGGTTCCACTGATAACAACACAGTCAGACAGTCTGATCCACCACAAAACGACTCGACAGGCACCGCAGAGCCTGTGGTAAACCCTACAATGCAAGAGAATGAAGAAAAATACAGCCAAGGACAGAACAATGTGATTTCTTCAACCTACATCCCAATCGCAACCAAAAGGCTTGAGATCTGCTTCCTAGCTGAAAGGATCAATGGCAGAATCCAGTACATGCATGATCATGCCCTCATTGAGAAGTTTATTGGCTTCTGGCCAATTGAGAAATCTCTCTACGACTGGATAAACTCCAAATGGAAGCCAAAAGGCCAGGTCTCACTCCATCTAGGACCGAAGGGTTTCTTCAACATCATTTTCACCTGCATAGAGGACAAAAACAGGGTTATGGATGGAGGACACTACTTCTTCAATGTGGCTAGCCTCTTCCTCAGAAGCTAGATCGAATGTTTCAACCCTGAAAAAGAAGACCTCAATTTGGCATCGGTGTGGATTAGAATCTACTCCCTACCCCGGGAATACTGGGAAGAGCTAACCCTCCAAGAAATCGGAAACCACCTTGGATATTTCATCAAAATCGCAGAAGAAACCAACAATAATCGATACGTCGCCTATGTCAGGATATGCATCTACATGCATCTAGCCAAAGCTCTTCTGGACTCAGTAAGTCTCTGTCATGATGAATTTTAATGGATCCAATCTATATATTATGAGCATGTTCCCTTCCGCTGCCACAAATGTCACAAGCATGTCCATATTTTCAGAGATTTCCCTCTAAATCTTCTACCGAAGCCCACCTCTGCCCCAAAAACCTCTGACCCTGATGGCTTCACCAAAGTTTCCTCTCATAAAAGACATGAAAAAAACCCATCCCTAACCCCAGACCATCCCAACCATCCACCAGCAACAAATTTCACCTCCTAGCCATCCAATCCCCAGAGGAGGATCCCCCATCTTCCTCCCTGATCGATCTCCCTCCCCTCAGTACTCCCCTCCCAAACCCCTCTTCCCCCCCCGTAAATCCTCGACCTCGAGCTTGAAACCGAGTCAAATATCTAAACCCTCTGACAGAAATCTACAAGACAAGCCACGAGGAACCAAGAAGAAAGATAAGAACAAGGAGGTCTCACACTCTGCTTCCATACAAATCTAAGATCCTCCCTTAGAGCTTACCTCCAACATGGAGGAGGACACTCAGGTAATCCCTTCTCAGCATGAATTTCAAGATAAATGGAAGAAGAAAACCCTGATAATCTACATGGAAGAAGAGCCAGAAACCATAGACTTTAGTGATCTTGACATCGCTTGCCTTGAAATCGCCTACGACACTAAAGAGTATCACACCATTTCGGCTTGACAAATAGACACCCTAGAGGAAGCTCTATTCAAAGCTTAGAAACTTAAAGGAAGCATGTAGTTGGGCATCTAGGGAAAGCACATACCTCGGGAAACAATCAATATTATGAGAGAATCCAGAAAGAGAGGCAGACCCACAGACTTCCAACGTCTGATTATCTTGGGGGATTGGCTGGTTGAATCAGGCCGATACCCTAAGCTGACCAAGTTCTATAAGATCCTCACCCACCAATATTAATGATGAATCTGACATCATGGAATATTCGAGGGATCAATAGCCCCTCAAAGAACTGAATGATAAAAAATAGAATACGGTAAGACAACCCCTCCTTTTTTTTTCATGCGGGAAACAAAATGTTTCAGCACCACCTTCCATTCAATCTTATCTAGGCTAGGGCCTGGTTGTAACACTGCAGTTGTAGATGCCCTGGGTGCCTCTGGAGGGTTGGTCATTGCTTGGAACCCCCGTATCCTCTCCCTCACTGACTTCCATGCCTCTCTCAATTTAATTCAAGCCTCCTTCCATCTAATAGGCACCAACATCCGTGGCCATCTCAACAACGTTTACTTCCCCCAATCCTCAGCTCTGAAAGTAAATATCCTAGAAGACATTGAATCCCTTAATGCCCAGAGAGCCCATCCTCTTTGGATTCTCGAAGGCTATTTTAATATGATCACCAACCTCAATGAAAAAAGAGGTCGTTTTCACCTTGATAATGACATCGACAAATTCAAAGACTTCATCCTCCAAAACCATTTGATAGACCTACCTACCTCTAATGGGCTTCACAATTGGAACAATAGAAGAAGAGGATCCCAGCATATTGCTTCACATTTTGGACCACTTTCTAATCTCGGATGCCTCGATTCACATGAGGGGTGACATATTCTCCACTATTTTTCCTATTGTGGGCTCTGATCACTAGCCCATTCAACTGCAATGGACAAATCCTAGTAGAGCTTGCAACAAACCATTCTGCTTTGAGAAATTATGGCTCCCCCATCCAGGATTTAAAGAAATGGTGATTAAGTGGCAGCGCATCATCATCCCCTTGGAAGGTTTGAATATGTATCAACTCCAGCAAAAGCTGAAGGTCTTGAAAACCAAACTAAAGCACTGGAATCAGAATTCCTTTGGCAATATATTCCAAATTTAGAGGAACCTAAATACTCAGATGGTGGTCATACAACAAACTATCATCTCTAAAGGGTGCATGGAGAACCTCACTCACCAAGAATAGCACCTCACGAACCAAATAGAATAAATAAGGCTACAGGAAGAGATACTCTGGAAGCAAAAATCTAGAATTCATTGATTCAAAGAGGGGGAGAAAAATACCAAATTCTTCCATCGTTCTACCATACAAAGAAGAATGATAAATCGTATCTCCATCCTCAAAAAAATCAAGGAGTTAACCTGGAATACCATGAGGACATAGAACATGAACTCCTTAATTATTTCAAGGATACCCTCATGGAGCCCCTCTGTTGATAGAAAACCTGAAATCAACAACATCACCCAGCACATTCCATCTCTCATAATGGATGAACACAATCAAATGCTCTTAAGACTAGTCCAATTGCAAGAAGTGGATCAAGCCATGACGCAAATAAAGGTTGGGAAGACTATGGGGTCAGATGGTTTCACAACCAATTTATTCCATTTCTTCTGGGAATATATAAAGATGGAATTCTGGGAAATGGTGGAGGAATCCCGGAGTATGTACTGGATTCTCCCCGCACTCAACACCACTTTTCTCACTCTCATCCCCAAGGAGTACGCCACCACCCCCAACAAGTACAGACTTATCGCATTATGTAACATCATGTAAAATCTCATCTCCAAAGTCATAAATAATAGAATCAAACCTTTGCTACCTCTTTTAGTCTCCCTGGAGAAAAATGGTTATGTGGAAGGATGAAAAATTATGGATTGCATCATTCTCACTCATGAGGTCACACACTCTCTAAAGACCGAAAAAATTCTAGGCATGCTTCTCAAGATTGACCTTTCAAAAGCCTTTAACAAACTTAGCTGGAATTACATCCATCGAATGTTTCTAGCATTTGGCTTCAATCCCACCTGGGTTCGAGGGATCAGGAGCTTGATTTCCTCCCCCATATTCTCTATTCTGCTCAATGGCTCCCCCTCCACCCCTTTCATTATCTCCAAAGGCATCCGACAAGGAGACCCCCTATCCCCCTTCCTCTTTATCCTGATGGCTGAAGGACTTGGTTGGCTCATCAGCCACTCTGTAATTTTTGGGTCTCTCAAAGGTCTAAGCATCCATCGTTGTCCTCCCATCTCCCATCAACAATTTTTCGATGACAACATGCTCTTTGGTCACTCCTATTTCCAAGAAGCTCGATCTTTCAAAGAAATCCTATATAGCTTCTCCTCGGCTGTTGGCACTACCAGCAATACCGAGAAGTCTCAAATCCTTTTCTTCAATACTCCAATCATCACCAAGTGCAACATCACCAGAATCGTGGGTTTCTCCATTTCCTCCCTCCCTTCAAAATATCTTGGGGCCCCCCTCATTGACTCAGTCATCAAACATTCCTCCTGGAGAGAACTTTTGGATAAACTATAGGCCAAACTTTCCCTCTGGACCCATCGAGCCTTCAACGTAGCTAGGCACCTTGTCCTCATCAAGTATGTTCTTCAACCCATGTCGTTGTATCTCTTTTATGTCTTGTCTGCCCCCAAATGGGTTCTCAAATCTATCAAAAACCTCTAAAGAAAATTCCTTTGGGGAGGAAAGAAATATAACAAGAAATGGGCGTTAGTCAACTAGAATGAGGCCTGCATGCCCAAAATTTCAGGAGGTCTGGGGTTAAGAGACCCACATCACAACAATGTGATAACGGGAGAAAATAATTGGTGGAAATGGGTCTCCAACCCAGAATTCCCCTGGGCCCAGCAATGGCTCTCCAAATACTCAAGTAATTGGCCAGCCCAGGATTTGATTTGCTTCGACACAGAGATGACTGGTTCCTTCATTTGGAAAGTAGCCAAACAACATCGGGCTCTCATTCGGGATATCATATTTTGGGAAGTCCGCTCAGGTTCTCAAGCTATGTTCTAGGAGGATTCTTGGCAATAGATTCCCAAATTTTCCTCTCTCTTTCCCAATTCAAGCTGGCAGGAAATCCTCAACAATCAGGAGAACACCCAAATCAAGCACTTTTGGACTCCCCTCATCAGCTCGGACTACCAAAAGTGGCTCTCAGTAGACTGAGTGCACGCTGATCGGAGGCTTGATCTCACTGAAGACATCAAAAAATAGCTTCTCAAGAGAAAAAATCGCTTCACAGAAGGAGAGGATATTATTAAGATGGGGATACTCCCCCCGAGGCACCTTCACCACCAAAGAATCTTATCGCTTGCTCCTCCCCAATCCTCAGGCTCCTCAAGATGTCATCTGGACACAAATATAGCATATGATAATTTGGCCCAAAATATCCACCTTCTTATGGTTGCTCAACAAGAGGCGCATTCTCACTTGGGAAAACTTGCTCAAAAAAGGCTTCACCTGACCATCCCGATGTCCGAACTTTGGCAATGTTGAAGAAACCATAGAGCACCTCCTCAACTCCTTCCCTTTAGAAAATTTTTTATGGGATAATGTTTCTTTTCTGAGCAGAATATCTGATAGACAACGAGGGGATATTATCAATATCATTCGTCATTGGCTGCCATCCCCCTTCCACAACGAGCTGATTAACTCCCTATGATTAATCCTCCCTAAACATATCCTCTGGTCGATATGGAAGGAACGTAATAGATGCATCTTTAGAGATCAAACCATCCCTCTCGACATCCTCTGGACCAACATTTGCAACAACCTTCAGGAATCCCTTGCGCTGCTTCGTTGGAAATAATCTGATTTCCCCTCACCCCCGGGGAAAAAAATCATATGGGCCAATTGGAATCTCTCCCTCCACTCTCATCCAATCATTGAGCCCCCTTCAAACCATTCCCCTAGCTCCCCCTACTCATGGTCTCCCCCTCCTCTTGGCCTCTTCAAACTCAACTTTGATGGTGCCTCAAAAGGAAATCCAGGTGAAGCTGGTTTTGGAGGTATTTTCAGAAACTCTGTTGGAGATGCCCTCTTGATCTACTTCGACTCCAGTGGATGGTGTTGTGTAGATTAATCCGTCTTGCGGACAAGACCGATCTCTCTAGTACAAAAGGTAACTAGCAACAAACAGCCAATTATACTAATCTCTCTCTAAGCATATAAGATTTATAAAAACACTATACGGGTGTAAGGCCTACCTTATGTCCAACGCTTGCTTGATTTTGTTGAAGTCCTTCCCGTGCACTGAAAGAACGTTCCTTATATTATCTGCAATCACAAACAAGCAAAAAGATTAAGCAGCACCTGTATAAACATTATCATAAATCATACTTATCATAATGATCAAGGAATTTATGAAATAAACCACAAATTGATAGTTTAATGAGAGAAATGAGTATATTTGTATTAACTTTAAAGATAGAAAACCTTTACAACCTGTGCCTTGATGTTGTGCAGGTCCTCCCGGGGTCCGAAGTAGGAATATCCTCTACTCTGACAAGCATTGCACTCTTTGAACTAAGACAAATGGAGATGAGTGATTTAACCTCACAGAAAGTCTTAGTTAACTAAGTCTAAATCTCAACAGCATTTAACTTCAAATCTCATAAGCTTGAACTCCCTTTGAGGCTACCCAAGGCCTCTTTTTTATAGTGAAAGAGAGGAGGTTTCTAGTTCCAAATATGAAGGGATAGATTCCTCCTTCAAAGGGATAAGCTCCTTACATCAAGGGGTTAGCTCCATTAAGTGAGGGATGCATGAACCTCTTCAAAGCGTATCCATTCCCGAAAATTCCCGTCTAGAATCTTCTAGAATTCACCTGGAATTCACTTTTTATCTTCATTTTCTCGCCTTTTTATGTTTTACAGAGGTCCGCACCTATTACACAAAGAACGTGCGGTATGGTTCCGCATGCAGGCTGAGATTTAGGTGCGGGACCGCAGGGAATGCATAGAGAAAGTGCGATACCAATTCTTAGGGGTTTTTAAGGGATTTTTCTCTGATTTTGAAGCTTGATATGAGGAGCTGGTATATTGGACTTGCAAAAGGAGGAAGTATGAGTAATAATGAGCTCATACAGTCAGCAGAATGTCAAGGTGACAGTTTTCAGTGTAACAAATTGCCCCCTAAAGTGCAAAGTCTGTAATAGATGAAGCTGTAGTCTGTCATATATGAAGAGTGCAGTACTTTATCATTTCAAAGATCATCCCGTGGACACCCCAGTCGGTACCTGTAAAAACATTCAATGCAAAATATATACATGTATATGTCATCACTGAGGTAGGCATTCCCATACTCAGATAAAAACTAACTATAAACTAACTGAAATCGTTCTGATACAAGAATGATTTTGAATACATCATAGTACAGATATATGTAGACACAGTATGGACGCAGCCATCTGTTTATCAATAGTCTACTGTATAGATGACAACAAAATTCCTCGCAGCCTGGATGGTGGAAACTAGATCCAGGGTCTTGATTTCCGCATCTCGAACTAGTACGATTCTAACCATGTGAATGAATGTGTCGAAGTCGAACATGGTAGAAACCACTTGATTACCAGTCAATGATGTAAACTGTTAACAAGTGTGAGAGAAACCACCAGTAATGTCAATGGCTCTCAAAGTACTCAGTACAATCCATGAAATGTGAATGAATGAGCTGAAGTAGAACATGTCACGGAGTCATTCGATCGAAGGTCATTGATGCAACCTGTCGTCGAAAGCGAGAAACCTGCCATTGAGGCATGCAGATTTCAAGGTACTGACGATTTCTGGATCAACTTCCTAGATAATGCGCTGATGTCGATAGAAAGAGATCTGTCGTAGGAAAGCCCACAACACGAAATCATAGATCAAGTTTTGAAAATATATTGGCAAGGACTGACTCAGGGATGGTCAAAGATGGATGACAGATATTTTGCAGATGAATGGTTTTATTTGAACTGTTCTCTTGGACACATAACGACACTGCAGATGGCTTGGTAACAATTGACCCAAAGCTAATACCCAGAAACCAGCTGAAAATTTTCAATGTGGTTTGATTAACTGTTAGGCAAAGGATTTCCCAACCCAGGTGAATATAAGTGTCGTGTCCAAGAGTGGTCGACTGAGTTTTCGGACAATTTTAAAATACAACAAACACGCCCATTTTTCTCTCTTTTCCCCCACCATTTCTGGCAAGTACCTCTTTATTTTTTACAAGCTTGAGGAGGATAACATTTGCTTGGTTATAAGCTCATCCTTCGGATGAGTCCAACTTAGTTTAAAAATCGAACCCTAAGAAGGAGTGGTTCGTTCTTGTTGAAAATTAAACAGGTCCTTTACTGTTAAGTTTTAACGAGTCCAGTATAGGAGAAACTCGGTGTTTTTCAGTTTTAGGGAGTCAGAAGAAAAACTTAAGAAAACTCCATGGGTGTTCTTTTTCGTAAATTTAGTCTCTCGAGCCCGAAAAAGGATAAAATAATGCGGGAGAGAACTCTATTGACCGTATTTAGTAAACGTATACCTTTTTCGTAAATAGTCCATTTCAGTCCGTAAAAGGGGTAAACTTATACTGAAGGGACGACTGTTCATTTACTTTAACGAGTTTGAATAGTCAAGTACTCGGCAATCTTTTCATATTTAGAGAGTCTGAAAAGGGCTTAAAGAGGACTCCAAGGTTTCGCTTTTTCGTAAAATTTTTGAAAGAGTCCGAAAAAAGTGATAAAAGTATGCTCTTTGTTGAAAAATGATTATTTCACCTGAAAAATCCTGTTTCTGCACAAAAACTCAAAACATTACACATACCTGTTTAAGATAAATAAAAATGCTTTCAAAAATATCCCTTTTAAAGTGAAAAATAAACAAATTAAAAATTCATTCATTCGAAAAAACTTATAAAAAGGACTTTTTCTATTTCATTTTTACCGTTCAGTTGCAGAGTGAAAAGTAAAAAGTTTTTGGTTAAAAATTTCCCGTGAAGATTCTGGAAAATTCAACCGTTGGAATCGAAAATCGTCAGCCCCAGGTAATCCACGACCTCCTTATCTTGTTTTTCATCCGTTTAAAATTCATTTTTAGGCTTTAGTTTGATTTTTTAGGGCAAAAATTGGTTCAAAAATGCGCTCGCGGGGTCCGCAGGTGGGACACAGGTTACCTGCGGACCCCGATTTTTTCTGAACGGGAAAAAATCGAGGGTACCGCACCCAGCACACATCTCGCGTGCGGAGCTACGCTCTGTTTACAAAGAGCGGGTGCAGTACCCGCGCGGTCAAATTTAAAGCACGGGTTTCTCAAATTTCTGCTAAAATTTTTCAAATGAAATCATTCAAATTTGCCTTATTTTATGTTGCAGGATTAACAAGATGCTTATTTGGCGAGAAAGGGAGCATGAGGAAGTGGATGAAGCTGCAATACTTCATTTGCCCACACAAAGGGCATTAAAAGCATGCTGCTTATACAAATTCTGGGCCATCTCTGGCATGAGGGCACAAGTGGAACTCTTAACATGGATGGTAGACAGATGGCACATAGAGGACCAGTGTTTCTTTATTGGTGGCCACCGGCTCGAAATTGAGCTGGAGGATATATATTTTTTGACTGGTTTGTCCAAGAGGGGCGAACATGTATCCTTGTTTGGGACTAGGCCAGGTGGCCAGACTGTCGCTAGTCTTCAACTCGAATTTTGCAATGATCAGGAAAATCCTCGAGACAAACGGATTGACATAAAACATATCATCCGTCCTGAACTGAAAGTTATAGCATTCATTGTTACCAAACTGTGTGGGAGCGTCGCGCTTCATGTAGCTACTGGTTCCCAAATGCGTGTTGCAGTGGACTGTTTTCGCGGCACCATCTTCAACTGGTGCGAAGCCGTGTTGGCCAATATAAAAGGCCAACTTACCAGAGCAAAAACCGGGAAACTAAAAAACTTTGGATACGGATCCATCGTCGTTTCTTTTGCTTTGGAGAGGATTCCTCAGTTAGCTCCACAGAGTATTTCAGTTGATGCCGGTCGACCTTGAGAACCAAGAATGGTTCGCTGGTCCGCGTTGATGGCCCATCATGCTATTGAGGGCACTGAGATTGTACGATTCCCTGCTTCATATTTTCGTTGGCTAGATCGCCAAGTTTTCATGATAGAAGATTTTCCGTATGCCGGGATGGATTTCCGCGGCGACAGAGAGATGTCTCTCCCTGCAGGGGAACAATGGGATGATTCAGGTAAAACATTTTTCAACGTTTGCTAAGTTCTAATTTTTTTTTTTTTTTTTTTTTTTTTTTTTTATCGTCTTAGAAAACTAATAACCAAAAGTTTTTCGAATATAGATGTAGGTCCACAACCACCAGCTCATCTCCAACCTTTCGAGAGGAGACAACCAGTTGCGCCCGCACCAGCCCCAGCAGGCCAATCAGTAGAGATTTTGACTGATTTGGAGCATCATCTAGAGCGCCTGACTCTAGATATACCAGAGACTAGCATAGATGACATCCCTCTCAGGCTACAAAGATATGTGATTGGAGTCCCAGGACCTTTCAGGAGGTTCCTATGCAGGGTGGCCCGAGCAGTTGTTTCCTATCGAGATCATCATCAGTGATGGGATGATCATATAGACTCATTTTTGTACTTTTGTATTATCATTTTTGCCGATCATAAGGTGTTTCCAACCTATGATCGAAGACGATGTATATTTTTTGAACACACTCCTATGATCTATATCACTATTTTGACGGCTATCTGTATACATATATGAATGTTGATTGTTTTACTGCTTTTAATTATTGCAAATGTCTATTTATCATACTAGAAGCAATTGAATCTGCTAATGTATTTAAATGTCTTGGAATATGCTGATATTCAATATAGTCAAACTCACGTTCCAAGAGACGAACTCTCAAAAATAACCGTAATAACACCGGATTTCTAATGGTATAAACCCTGTTAAGATGTAATACAACAAGTTCAGAATCCAACCTTACAATCAAACTCCGAATTCCAAAAGATATGGACTCAGATAATAACTCAATCACTGCACTATACTCGGCAATGTTATTTGTTGTTTGACCAAGGCTTACCCCATGCATGGATACTAACTCGTCAGAGGGTGAATAGATAATCCAAGCTGCGGAAGAAATGTTCCGTGTACTACGACAAGCACCATCAGCAAAACCAATGTAGGTTTGAAGAGACGTCGACATCTGCAATATCAAGAGTAAAACTCAGATAAGCAGTCATAGTGACAAAAACACACTTCTAAACTAGGTACACATTTCTAATCTAAACACACCAGCAGTAAAGAAAATCTAAACTAACAAAAATCTCCACACCTCGTTTAAGCGTAATATCGCTTTAGATAAAGACCATTTCTGGGTTTATCCAAAGGGACACCGTCAAAATCTACTAACTCATAGGCCCCTTTTGCTAAATTTCGTTTCACAATGTAAGGACCATGCCACATAGGCACGAATTTTCTAGCTCCTAGCTTGTCATTAGCTTGATCATAAAGTAAAACTAGGTCTCCTTCTGAAAAATTTCGAGGGGTCACATTTCTATCATACTGAGCTTTTATCCTTTTAACATGAGCCTCGTTTGCTATTGCAGCACTTCGCCGATTCTCATCTAATTGGGCCAAGTACAAGAAACGTTTTTCCTCTTCAGACGTAGCTGGAAGTAATTCTATGGCTAATTTTAGTGACGGTATTTCGCATTCAATTGGTAGCACAGCTTCTAAACCGTAGACCAGTTGAAAAGGAGTGAAACCTGTTGATGTTTTGACTGAGGTTCGATATGCCCAAAGCGCTGAAAATAACATGGAATGCCAATTCGTTTTGTGAATACCAATGATTCGTTTAATCATGGTGACTAAAAATTTATTAATGGCTTCAACCAGACCATTTGCCTGTGGATAGTACGGAGTGGAACTATCGCGGCGTAGGCCAAGTTGTTCTGTTAGTTCATTCATCATGATGTTCCGAAAATGACTTCCATGATCCGTAATAATAGCCTGAGGAACACCAAACCTAGCAATTATATGATTGAATACGAATGTTGCATCAGTCTTGCCGTCAGCTGAATATGTAGGCATCGCCTCAGCCCATTTCGTAAAATAATCTACTGCGAGAATAATATAGGCATGCCCCCCGGCCGAGTGAGGGTTACATGTGATGAAATCGATACCCCATTTTGCAAATGGACCAACAGCAATTATAGGGTGAAGAGGAGCGGGTGGCGCGCACATTTTTCTATCAAAAATTTGACAGTTGTGGCATTTCTGAACCGCATAAATGCAATCTTTAAATAATGTTGGCCAGAAATAACCTGCACGCAATATCTTTTGGGCTGTGGCATACCCAGACATATGACCGCCACATGCTCCAGAATGACATTCATTTAGCACCTTTTCAGCTTCTTCATGAGTTAGACAACGTCGGAAAACAGAATCCGCTCCACGTCGATAAAGAGTATCACCAATGATATTATATTGTTGGGATTGGAAGCGTATTTTCCGTCGCTGAGTTCGTGAAATTTCGGGCCGAAAAGATTGGGTTTGGAGATACAAAATAATATCCCCATACCATGGATCAAGCGTACTGATAAGAAACAAAGGTTCGTCCACAATGGACTCTTCTGCCACTGTTTCAGTATCAGTAGAGGGGAAATCACACATTAGTTCCGTAAAAACCAAAGACTTCTTTGCCTTGGATTTTTCAAATTCCAAGTCAAATTCTTGCAGGATAACTATCCATTTATAATACTTGCCCCCTAGCAATTGTCTGGTCAAAATATACATCATAGGGTTGCAATCGGAAATTACTGTGGTTTTACGTAACAATATGTAATGTCGAAAACGTTGGACAGCTTGAACAGCTGCCAAGGCCAATTTCTCCACATGTGTATATTTGATTTCAGTCGGATTCAAATTTCGACTAAGATAATAAATCACATGTTCGTTGTGAGATTCATCTTCCTGAACTAGTACCATTCCAATGGTGGAATGAGAAGCAACGAGATACAAAATGTAATCTTGATTGTAGTTGGGAGGATGCAATAACGGTGCATGGGTCAACGCATGTTTAAGTGCATTAAAAGATCGATCAGCGACCTCATCCCAAAAGAACGGAATGTCCTGTTTCAACAACCGGGTAAAACCCTTTGCAAGCTCGGCATAGTTCGGAATAAATCTACGTAAAAAGTTTGCTTTCCCCTGCAAACTTTGGAGTTGGCGCAATGTCGAAGGAGGAGGCAATTTAACAATAGCTTCTACCTTCGAAGGATCAACACGAATGCTTGATTTTGAGACAAAAAATCCCAGTAAACGACCCGATTCTACGCAGAAAACAAATTTATGCGGATTCAACCTTATCCGATAATGCCGACATCTCATAAAAATTGCTCGTAAATGAGTGGGATGATCGGACCTACGTAATGAATGAGCAGGTAGATCATCGAGATATGGCTGAACAATGTGCTTAATGTCATGAAACGCATAAGACATCGCCCTTTGAAAAGTTGCTCCAGCGTTCTTTAGTCCAAAAGGTAGTTTACAATAGGCAAACGTTCCCCAGGGACAAATGAAAGTTGTTTTAGGTTGATCTGCAGGGAGTATGTTTATTTGATTGTAACCGGAAAAACCATCCATAAAGGAGAATAGTTCACTTCCAGCACAATCGTCAATTATCTGATCGATATAGGGAGTTGGATAATTGTCTTTTGGACACGCTCGATTAATGTCTCTATAATCGATACATACTCTTATTGTTCCTTGTTTTTTAGTAACAGGAACAATATTCGATACCCAATCCGTTAAAGGAATTGGATAAATGAATCCTGCTCGAAGTAATTTTTCAACTTCAGTTTTTATAGCAGTAGCTTTTCTAGGATGTATTTGGCGTAATCGTTGACGAACAAGTTTAGCATCCGGGTAAGTCTTAATTTCATGAACCACGATCGATGGATCAATTCCTGGCATTTCTTCATAAGACCAGGCAAACACGTCACGGAATTCTTGAAATAGGGCTTTATAAGTCTGAATTTCTTCGTCTGAACAACAAGCACCTATATGAATGTTTTCAATTATTCCTGGTTTTACTGAAATGTCAATTGGAACTGTTCTAGATATATTTTCCAAATTTAACTCAGAATCAGGATTTTGCAATGGATTCTGAGGTTCCTTGGCATATTCAGAAGTAAAAATTGAAGCGAAATCATTTTCAAAATGATCTAATTCAGGTAAGAATGAAGACCGGTGATGGAGATCTTCCCATGGTAAATCATCAACAGACAAAAGCTCACGAATTTGCTCATCTGTATGAACAGTTTCAGGAAATGTCGTTGCATCTGAACTAGAAATAGAAAGCGATTCCTCTTGGATCCCATTCATTGGATCGGTTTCGGTTGAAAAGGGGTTGGAAAAAGACTGTACAGTCTGGTACGCAATTTCAAATGGACTCAAAGGCATCGCGCCATCAAATGAATCTATCTCGGATTCAGAAGGAAGAATCCAAGGATCATCAAACATAACAGTGTCTGATGAAATCATATGAATAGTTGTAGTAGAAGACGATACGTTAGGAGGAGGAAAGGAAAAAGTTCCTAGCAAACCAGAATCTTTAACCAAACCTACTCCGACATCCTTATAAGGGATAGCCGTTTTACCAACATGCTGGATTGTTTCTGTAGAGGCTGGGTCTGACGAAAAATAAGTTAACTGATCTATTGTCACGATCCTTCCTTGATATGGAAATTTAATAAGTCGAAAGACCGAAGAGACAACAGCAGTCATAGCATAAGACCAACTACGACCCAGTAGAAGGTTGTAATCTAGAGGGGCATAAACCACTTCCACATCTAGATTAACGATTTTTCCTTCAACCCCTATGGGTAAATCCTGCAAAATACCATAAGGTTGAAAACCTCGACCATCAAAAGCTTTTAGAATCGTCGGAGATTGGTTCAGTGTAGGAGAACCAAGAGATTTCCAACACTGAAACGACATAATACACGTTGAAGCTCCCTCATCAATCACAGTCTGAAAAATAGGTCTGTTTTTTACTAACACTGGAATCTGGAAAGCCATTTGGTTAGGGAGACGTGGTGTACTAGTTTCTAAATCGAAGATTATGAGGTTAGAATCCTGAACATCAACAGCTCCTATAGCAGACAATAACAATTTACGTTGTGCTGGACACGATTGCAGCACTTCCAAAGCCGACATTGCTGAAGGAGAAACAGCTAAATCTTCAACAATGTTGTAATTCTGAGCAGCTCTCGCATGTGGATTGAAAGCTGATTTACGAAGAACACCTTTAGTAGGCGGTTTGATTATCAAGTCTGGATTTTGTTTCTCGATCTGTAGCGGACCGGAAACAGGAGGAGTTGTATTTGATGCGTTGGCATTAGAAGACTCTCCTTCTTTGCCATCAACGGGATTCTTAGAACCATAATCTTGCGATCGCGTCGCAATCCTTACATGAGACATCATCATAATAGGCTCTTCTAAAGTGGTCGAGGAAGAACCAATCATTTTACTATCTTGAACTGGAAAAGGATCCTTCAAGACAGCAGGTTGTTGCGATCCTTTAACGAGTTTCGTAACCTCCTCTCGATATGGACATTCTTTCGTGAAGTGATCTTGTTCACAAATGAAGCAAGGATAGCGAGGTTTACGTTTCTCGTCATTGGATTCTTCTCTATCTGTTTTCTCTTTCAAATTTTTCTTGTTTTTGTTCCTCCCCTTCTTTTTACTACCGGATTTTGATTTTGTCGTAGATGTTTCGACGACATGAATATCGGCAGAAACTTCTTGAGAGGATTCTCCTTTCGGGGAATCAGGTAAAGTTATAATTGGAGAAGAATTCTTTGAGGATTTCTTCTTAATTTTAGAACTAACTGTACCAATCATACCGTCAGCGGCATGAGACCCTGAAGGAGCAACAGCTATTTGACCTTGTTTGGGTAAATCAGGAATTTTTTCATGTAGAGTACCTGACTGTGTATAAACTAGGTCAAGGTACTGAGCCTGAGCAATTACTTGCTCTTCAGTAACAACGCTAGCCTTAGCTACATCTTCAGTGATCTTGGGCAATAATGATTTTACAAACCATTCTGCCAAAATTTGATCCGGAATATAAACCTTCACCAAACGTCGTCTACGTCGCCACTCATGAATATGATCAGAAATATACGTGGACGTAGATTGTTTTAGTGAAGTTAATAATTATGTGCCATTGTCGTATCTGACAGGAAACTGGAAATGAGTTAAGAAGGACGTTGCTAACTGACTGAAATTATGAAACGAGCCTCGTGGCAACTCAATGTACCATTTGGCTGAAAGACCTATGAGTGTCCTCTGGAAAAGACGTAAGCGAATCGAATCATCAATAATCGAATTAGATGCACACCAAAGGTGATAAGTCATCACATGATTTGATGGATCCTCTCCTGACTTACCTTCAAATTTCGGTATGTCACTGGGCAACTTATGAGGCATTGACGGCCAATTCTGATAATAGAAAATAGGATCATTTGTAAGGCGCGTCAAATCTGGTAAGTCCAAAGTTGCGATGAACGGTAACTGACGGTTAGGGTCACGAAAACCTTGAGAAGCCAAAGCAGATCCAGGAGGTGGATACCCAGGATAACTAGGAATCAGATTAGCATTGGGTATTGTATAACCTCCCGGATAACCAGGATGAATCGGACCATACTGAGGTTGCTGATAAGTATAACCAGGGTATGGTTGATAGCTTGGATTCTGTACATAGGGACCGAATTGCGGCTGACCCTGGTATGGTTGATAAGTAAATTGAGGTTGACTCGTAACAACTGTACTTGTACCGGCTTGTCCTGCAGGCATTTGAACTGTAGTCTGAACTGAGGGTCCTGACTGAGGTACATAGACTTGAGGGATTTGCACGGATACAGGGATAGCCGAACTCGGGGCTACAGACACTCCAGAAACAGGTGTGACAGGTTGAACAGATGTTGCAGCAGTTGCAGCAGTTTGGGGCGGAGTCTGAGGTGCACTAGGCCCAGGCTGCTGAACTGAACTAGGTGCAGGAGTTTGAATAGCTGGCTGAACATGCTGCTGGGTTGAACCAGAAACCAATGGTTGACCAGGTTGATAAGGTAACTGGACATTAGGCTGCAAAGGCTGTTGATATTGGGACGGATCCCACACCATCATTCCAGGGTATTGTCCCGTAGAAGGTTGAACGTAAGGACCAAAACCTGGTTGAACGTAGGGTTGATAATAAGGTAAAGTTCCGGCTCCTTGAACAGATGGTTGACCAGAAGGCTGTTGGTAACCTTGCATTGGGTACTGCCCTTGAGGTTGATAACCTTGAGGCACGTATTGAAGTTGGGGTTGTTGAGGACCCTGAGGAGCATATTGAGTTTGGGGTTGACCTTGAGGAATGTACTGTCCTTGAGGTTGATAACCCTGAGGTATGTACTGTCCTTGGGGTTGTCCCCCAAAATAATATGGATCCACAGTTTGTCCTGGGAAAAAGCTACCTTGAGGTTGTGCCCCGGGTGGTAACTGACTACCTTGAGGTTGCCCCCCAGGCGGTAATTGACTACCCTGAGGTTGCCCCCCAGGCGATAACTGAGTTCCCTGAGGTTGACCCCCAGAAGGAAACTGACTGCCTTGAGTTTGAGGATTAGGAATGTTACCAGACATCATATAAACTTGCTCTGCGTTCGACGTTTCAATTTTAAGTCCACCAAGACCAGATGATAACACATTTTCGATAGGTTGAGGAGTTGCTCCCGAGAAAGTACCAGACAAAGACTGATATCCCGCAGGAACAGAAGGACCACCATGTAAAAAAGATTCAGGCGTTTGCGAAAACATGGATGACTCTCCAGCCATAATAGATGACGGATAATAACCTCTAGGTGTAGGATGAAATGGAACTCGAGGTGGATAAAAAGCAAGACCCGGATTCTCTAAAAAATCAGTTAAAGAAAGATACAAGGGATTAGTTCGAATAGGGTTGTAGAAAATAGATTCACGCTCCCTAAGATTTAACGATTGAGGGGAGTTGGGAAGAGATATGTCTTCGTCTGGATTAGTAAGTTCTTCTATAGAAATTAGTCCAGAGGGAAGATTTTCAGTAATGATATTTCTAACCCTAGGTGAACCTGGATCGCTAGAAGTTGGTGAGATAAATCCTGAGGATGTTTCTAACACAGAAGATTCAGTTTCAGGCTCAGAGATTTCAGGTTCGTCAGATAATTCTCCAGTAGGAGAAATATTTTCAGTGACTTCAGAGACTGAAATCGGTTCTTGAATATATTATGTAGTAGGAATTTGATGATCAGGATGTATCACAATAGCAGAGCTTTCAGCTTCTGTTGATCTAAGTCTACGGCTACTGTGTGGTACCAGAGCTCGAAGCCCTTCAAGATGACCTGGTGTACATTCAGGGGGTTTCCCTTGTATTCTCCGGGATTGTCTCGGCAATTCCGCCACGATGAAAAATTATCTAATCACACGCAAACAAAGAAAAAATTTCAATGAAAACACCTAAAGTCTCTAAGAAACAAACAATTGAATCACTCGCTTAAAAAATCTAAGAGTTCAAACCACACACAAACAAGTAACTTTCCGTACTAAAAACACTAGTTGGTGATGAAATCCAACTTAGTAGAGTTTTAACACGAAAAGGGCGGTTGGAACAGTTACCCCGACAACCTGCTTAATGAAACAGACTGGCACAAGTTTCTTCACATAACCATCTCGAGTGAAGAGAACCCCCCAGAGAGTCCAAGTGAGCCTAGTCGACGTCTGTTCCAGGTACAGTGGGATCTTCCCTCCACCGTCACCTTAGGAAAGAATCCTAAAGATTATGGTCTCTAAGGTTACCAACTGAAACAAATATACCTGGGGGAACAGTCTACGATCCGATACACATGCAAGGGCAGAGTAACAAAGCTCAATCCCCTTGAAGGCTCCTTGAACAAAATCCAAGGTTTACCGACAAGTGACCCCTGGCTCCTCGACAATGGTCTATCCGAGGTTTACCATTTTTAATACGTGTATATCTTCTATCGTTCCCAATGAGGAAGGATTGATTACCCCACTGGTTCAGATATGATCTCGTGCTTAACTCCTTTAAGAGGAGCTTCCCAGAGCATACATGCAACAACTGGAATTCTTCTTACCGCAAGATAAATCTACTTGTTTGTTTTATCTATCTTGGAGAGTTAATTACTCCCTACTCCAAGATACTAGCCTAAGCTATGTTGGTGATGAGAGCCCTAGAAATAAAAAGATTACTAGATGAATTTTATTTAAGCGTTACTTTTAAGGGTTGTTTCTTAAGTCAAAAGGTGCGGAAATGAAACTTTGTATGATGTGAAGACTCGACTTCCAAAAACACTAAAATGCACCTATGATGATTTTCAATTCTTTCTTCTTTCAATGAACTTTCTATCTAAAGAAGAGTTAGAGAATGCAACCTTTAAATTTCTTCTTCAAACATGAAAACTAATTGAAAGAAACTATTTTGTCTTTTCAATAAACTATCTAAGCTCACAAGAAAAACACTTTTCTTTTCCAAACAAGAAGCTACAAAACAATTCTCTTTCGAAAGAAATCTACAAAAATTAAAACTATTCAAAACTACAAAAACTAATTTTGAGAACTAATCTAAATTGAGTAAAAGCTTTTTAGAGTTTTTTTTTATGAATGTTTCTCTTAGTTGTTCAGCAAACTAAGAATCTATTCGTTCAAATAACAAACAGATCAAAAAACACTCAAAATATGTTTTTCAAAACACTCAAAGAATAAATGAAATTCAAAACTTTGAAGCAAGTTCTTTCGAAGATTTGCAAAGAAATCAAAAGGCTTAATTTCTCAATCTAGGATGTTTTCACAATGAGGTCGGATTCAAGAGACAAAAAGAGATCTATGTGATCTGAGATACTGCAAATTGTCAAAAAATTTGAATCACTACAAAGACCAAGCAGGAAAAATAATCCAATCGGCAAAATCTCCTAGAAAATCATTCAAAACACTAACACTGTTGAAGTTCTTACACAATGAATTCTTGATAGACACAATAACCAGTTTGGGCAGAAACCAAAGATCTAAAAATTAACCAGAAAAAGAAACCTAGAAATTTTCTAAAATTTTTACAGGGTCCGCATGTAAGCAGTGTTGACAGGTGCGGTCCCGCACTGTGTTCTGTAAAGAACGTGCGAAACTGCCCGCACTGTCAAGGTTATGCAGAGTGCGGTCCTAGCAAAAATTATAGAAAAACTCAAAAAACTTCTAAATTTTGAAAAACAGAAAAAATCTAAAGTACCCAGACAGATGTGAATCAATCAAAAAACCAGAAAAAAAACTTTTTCTCAAGTCAAAAATCAAAGAGAACCAAGAACAAATAAGTTCTTCCCCAGTGGAGTCGCCATTTTGTTGTGTAGATTAATCCGTCTTGCGGACAAGACCGATCTCTCTAGTACAAAAGGTAACTAGCAACAAACAGCCAATTATACTAATCTCTCTCTAAGCATATAAGATTTATAAAAACACTATACGGGTGTAAAGCCTACCTTATGTCCAACGCTTGCTTGATTTTGTTGAAGTCCTTCCCGTGCACTGAAAGAACGTTCCTCGTATATCTGCAATCACAAACAAGAAAAAAGATTAAGCAGCACCTGTATAGACATTATTACAAATCATACTTATCATAATGATCAAGGAATTTATGAAATAAACCATGAATTGACAGTTTAATGAGAGAAATGAGTATATTTGTATTAACTTTAAAGATAGAAAACCTTTACAACCTGTGCCTTGATGTTGTGCAGGTCCCCCCGGGGTCCGAAGCAGGAATCTCCTTTACTTTGACAAGCATTGCACTCTTGAACTAAGACAAATGGAGATGAGTGATTTAACCTCACAGAAAGTCTTAGTTAACTAAGTCTAAATCTCAACAGCATTTAACTTCAAATCTCATAAGCTTGAACTCCCCTTGAGGCTACCCAAGGCCTCTTTTTATAGTGAAAGAGAGGAGGTTTCTAGTTCCAAATATGAAGGGATAGATTCCTCCTTCAAAGGGATAAGCTCCTTACATCAAGGGGTTAGCTCCATTAAGTGAGGGATGCATGAACCAGCTTCAAAGCGTATCCATTCCCGAAAATTCCCGTCTAGAACCTTCTAGAATTCACCTGGAATTCACTTTTTATCTTCATTTTCTCGCCTTTTTATGTTTTACAGAGGTCCGCACCTATTACACAAAGAACGTGCGGTATGGTTCCGCAGGCAGGCTGAAATTTAGGTGCGGGACCGGAGGGAATGCATAGAGAAAGTGCGATACCAATTCTTAGGGGTTTCTAGGGATTTTCTTCTGATTTTGAAGCTTGATATGAGGAGCTGGTATATTGGACTTGCAAAAGGAGGAAGTATGAGTAGTAATGAGCTCATACAGTCAGCAGAATGTCAAGGTGACAGTTTTCAGTGTAACAGATGGGGCACCAAAAACTCGGTAGAGTTATAAGGACTATTTCAAGGCCTTATTCTGGCACAAGCGAACAATTTATTTCCCTTGGAAATTGAAGGGAACTCCCAAGTCATCATCAACATTACCAATCGCCTCCAATCGGGATCTTCAGCCTCTAAATTATCCATGATCTCGGGACTCGTGGCTCATTTTGACCTCCTCAGGAAATGGCTCCTTCACCACACAATAGTCTCTTTCAAGCATATCATAAGAACTACCAATGCCGTTACGGACCTTCTGGCCAACAAAGGAGTTACCCACGATGCTTCCCTCACCACTGGTGAGCTCCAAACTCTTGATGATGAAGCTCTTCACACTGATTGCACTATTTTAGTGCTCAAATATCTCCGACTCCCGAATGTGGGTGCTAGTTGACGAGATGGAGAGCCACTTGTGTGCTAGGTGGCAGGGCACCTTTCCACCCCATGCGCTTGCACATGTCCGCCCAACACATGATAAATGCTGGAGCATGGGGCATTTATTCACCACCCTCGCTAGCCTCACATCGATGTCCTCCGACTACAGCTCATTTAATTTTTTCCTCCTACCTTGGTCAACTCCCATGGCCCTTAAATCTGCCACCCCTGCTCCAGCCCCCTTCATTCTTCTCTCCCTTCTTGCTCTGTGTAGTTTCCTTCGGTGTCTCCTCCACGCCTTAGCTCCTCTGCCCTGTTCCTCTTCCCTATGGTTGTCTCCCCGTGAATTTTTTCACCCCATCTGCTCTAGAGGATGCTCCTTCTCCTTAGAGCTCCTCTCATTCCCTTGCCTCTGCCATGCCTAGAAGACACAGGATGAGATGTTGCAGATCAAGAGGGTGGGGCCTCCCCTCCAGGCCTCCTACCTCGACCTCTGCGGGTAGAGCAGTGAATCTATCAGTGGAATGGGAGGAGCCGGATGTGCTCAACCCTGACAACATCATTTCCCATCTGTCCCTCCATCTTTTGAGATCTCCGACTGAACGCTCTGGCTCTGGGACCACCATCCTTTCTCCTTTTGGCCTTTTTCAATTCAATTTTTTTATTACTCAAATTAATGATGAGCTGACCCAACCTTCTAAAAATCCCCTCATTGAAAATACAATGCCAAGGAACCGATGTTAAATTATTGTCATAACTGTCTATGATGTCTCTGAAAGCATCACACTCCAAAATGAAAAGTCTTTCTGACTCCACTGCCCCAGAAGTGCAAAAAGTACACACTCGTTCTTCCCAAGCTTCTTTAAGTCTTCTCCACCGACCTGTTTTGCACCGAATTTGATGCGTGCTAGTTCTTAACTAAGCAATAAGAATATTTTATCTTCATGGAATGCTAGCTCCAATGTACTCTTTTTTTTGGAGATCACAAGTAGGTTAATTCCTGAACATGGTACTTCTTCTTTCTACCCAACTCTTTTCCCCATATGTGCTTACGAAACTTCTCCATAACAAAATTATTTAACTCCCTGCTATTTGTGTGATAGGAATTGAGGTAAATATTCTATTTTTTCATCCATTTGTTGTTTTGTCTCATGCCTGATTTCTTTCTTTCACTCATGCCTTCATTGAAGATAAACTTAGGCCATCTAGCTACTCCCATACTCCCATTTTCTCAATTCCTTTTAGGTACCGTATGAGATGCACCAAAGCAATTGCTTTAATGAGAAGTTTCACTCAACATTATCTCATAAGGAACCAAACTTTTTATTTTGAACTTGCCTATGATCAAGCGTTTCTGGATTTTCTTAATTTGCTTCCATTTTGAGATAGGGACGCTGCTAGCCCATAGTTCACACCCATATAATATCACTAGACAAACTATGTGCCCAAAAATCACTTTAATCATTTTCCAATCCCATAACTATGTCTCTCTACATCTGTTTTGAAGAGGATATAATGATTTCCACCCTCCTAAAACTCTTTTCTTTTTGTAGTGCTTCCAATTAAGCTTGTTGTTGAAATCAATCTTGGGGTACTTGTATTCATTTATTTCTTCAAGAATATTTCCTTCAAAGAAGAGCGTATGCTTGCTATGATTCCTTTTATTTCAGAAAAACATTAATTTGGTCTTGCTGGTATTGACTTGCATCCCCACTGCTTTAGAAAAATGCTGAAGGGAATATAGGTGCATCTGCAATCCCTAGGCTGATTTAGTAATCAATACAATGTCATCAGCATATAAAAGAAGCTTTATAACAAACTCCCTCAACCAAAAACCATCCCCACATTGCATATTTAGCCACACTTCCAATTTATTGATATATAAACCAAAAAGAGTAGGGGTAAAGGGCAACCTTGCTTGACTCTGATGTCACTTCTAAAACTTTCTGAAATGCCTGTTGAAGTTCTAATTTTGACTTTCACCTCTTCATAAAGCCTATGGAAGGTGACTCTATAATGCAAAGGAATTTCAAGTTCTTCCATTATACTCCAGAACTTATCTCTAGGGACCATGCCAAATGCCTTTTTGAAATCAACAAAAAATAAAAAAATTCTTCTTTGTCCCCCTAAACATTCTCAATAAGTCTCAAAGTGATACCATGGTCTACTATAGAATGTTTCAGCCTAAAACTTGTTTGCATTTTTTCCCTATTTTCTTTTACTTCTTCCCATTTACTGATTCTATTGTCTACCATGTCGCTAAAGAGATTTGCAAACAAAGGATTGATCATAATGGTTCTATAGTTGGAAGGATTATAAATGTCTCCACTTTTAAAAAGGGGTATTTCTAGACTAGTTGTCCAGTCTCTTGGGAATCCTTGTCAAATGACGACATTGAATATTCTATGATGTGTGTTGCAAGAATGTTCATTCCCCACTTTAGATATTCTACTTGAATTTCAACCAAGTGGACTTTGTCTTTCCTATTTTCAACTTCTTAATTCCTGTCTCCTCTTCTTATGATGAGAAAAGCTTTGTAGTTGTGTTGATCCTGAGAGGAGGATTGCCCTCTGATTCTTTCTCATAGATTTGTATAGAATAGTTAAAGCATTGATTATCTGTAATATTATTTTCAATTTTCTTCTTCCTTGGTTGAAGTTCCTCCCAAAAAAAATGTTATTCTTGCCTAGATATATTAACTCTTCTCACATTGTTTGCATGAACTAGTATTTTTTCCTTTTTCAAATCTTCTTATATAACTTTACATTCATCTTCTCCTCGCCTGCCTTTTTCAAGGTTTTCCTTTCCATTTTGCATTCCTCATCAAACCAAGAATTTACAGGAAAGAAATTTTATTCTGATTTCTTATTTTTTTTTCTCTTTTGCACTTCTCAGGTGCACCTTGAATTATATTTGTTAACTCTTGATTGTTGAGCCTTTGGGAACCACTCTTCCTCTTCTGAATTGATCTATCTAGCGTTGTTTTGAAGTTGGTGCAATTGTCTTGTGTTAGAATAAATTTTCCCTTTGGTATTGATTGTCAAGAAAATTGGCTTTCCTAATATGTTCCCTTTCTTCTAGCCAAGATAGCTTTATATAAATTAGGTTATGGTGTGATTTTAAGTTCCACGCATGCTATAAAATATTAACTTCATATATTGTTTCTATTAAGCTTTGTGAACAAATAACATAGTCAACAACACTTGCCCCATTGTATGTGTTGCAAGTGAAGTTCCCAAGTCTTTTCCATCTATCTAGACCATTGCAGATAATTAAGTTAAAATCACCACACAACGTGAGCAACTTCTCTCCAAAATGATTGCTAACTTTGTCATATTATAATCATCTCAACCATTTGGGACTTTCCTCTTCAATGAGCAAGATAGGATTGTGATCCTCTTTCTTAGAAAGAATACTAGCTTGTTGATTTGTTGTTCTAGCATTGAAATCTCTCACTAAAAGAACTTATGCTTGCTGCAATTTTTATGTGTTTTTCATTCTTTGTTAATTTGAACCATAAATATTGTTAATTTGTATCATGTGGTTTTCATTCTCTGTTAATTTGAACCATAAATATTGTTTATTTGTATCTTCTTTCACTAACTGAATGTGATGACCTTTGTTTTCTTTCACTAAAACCAATGTTCCTCCCTGCTGCAATTCTTATGTGGTTTTCATTCTCTGTTAATTTGAACCATAAATATTGTTTATTTGTATCTTCTTTCACTGACTGAATGTGACGACCTTTGTTTTCTTTCACTAAAACAAATGTTCCTCCGTATCCTGATTCCTTTTCCACTTTTCCTTTTCCATTTTTTGTTTCCTCATTCCAAACTGCCATAGGAGTTTTACAACCATCATGTTCATGAGTTTCTGTGAGACAAATTATGTCTCTACCTTTTGCAATAGGCCCTATCCTAGATCCCCTCCTCCAAGGGTAACCTCTACAGTAGAGTAGGTAACCTGTACAGTTCCAACAAGCTAGACTTAGATAGTATTTGATTGCTAAGGGATTTGGCAATTTTTCCTTTTCCATTTTTTGTTGCTTCATTTCAAACCACCATAGGAGTTTTACAACCCATCATGTTTATTCATTTCTGTGAGACAAATTATGTCTCTACTTTTTGCAATAGACCCTATCCTAGATCCCCTCCTCCAAGGGTAACCTCTACAGTTCCAACAAGCTAGACTTAGATAGGATTAGATTGCTAACAAGCTAGACTTAGATAGGATTTTATTGCTAAGGGATTTGGAACACGAGTTTTCACCCCTTTTCACCCATTTTTCATCCATATTGACCTATTGTTTTCCTCCCTATTATAGAATTAATAATGCCAACTTTTCACCCCTTTTCATCCATATTGACCTATTGTTTTCCTCACTAGGATTATCCCTATTATAGAATTAATAATTTCCTATAATAATGCCAACTTTTCACCCCTTTTCATCCATATTGACCTATTGTTTTCCTCCCTAGAATTATCCCTATTATAGAATTAATAATGCCAACTTTCTTTACACCTGCCAACTCCCTCTACAGTTCCAACAAGATAGACTTAGATAGGATTTGATTGCTAACAAGCTAGACTTAAATAGGATTTGATTGCTAAGAGATTTGGCACACTAGTTTTCACCCCTTTTCACCCCTTTTCACCCCTTTTCATCCATATTGACCTATTGTTTTCCTCCCTATTATAGAATTAATAATGCCAACTTTTCACCCTAATTTGATTGCTAAGAGATTTGGCACACGAGTTTTCACCCCTTTTCACCCCTTTTCATCCATATTGACCTATTATTTTCCTCCCTGTTATAGAAATAATAATGCCAAATTTTCACCCCTTTTCATCCATATTGACCTATTGTTTTCCTCCCTAAGATTATGTCTATTATAAAATTAATAATACCTTATAATAATGCCAACTTTTCACCCTTTTCATCCATATTGACCTATTGTTTTCCTCCCTATAATTATCCCTATTATAAAATTAATAATGCCAACTTTCTTTACAACTGGCAACTTTGTTAGGTAACTCCTATTCTTAAATTATTTATTTTTAGAAGTTAGAAGTAAATTAAAATAGACAAAATTATTTTTAATGTTTGAATTTGAAGTATAAGTTGAATATATTTGATTTTTGAGGCCGAAACCTATTTCGGGTTTAGCCCTGAATTATTGAATATGAAAGGGCATTCCATTTAATTTAAATAAATAAATGAAAAAATATATGTAAGATGTAACAACTGATAGCTTGTATCTCAAACAAAGTCTTAGATATTCATTCTGTTAAAGAAAAGGTACTGAGAGGACATATCTCCAAACACAGAGAAGAAAAGGTACTTGGAGGACAGATCTCCAAAGACAGAGAAGAAAATCATGAGAGGTGATATACACATAAATATGGTTGCCATTATTTTTGTACAATGATATCTGGTTCTAAATTAGGAGCCCTAACCATTTCGTTCGGATGCAAAACCTGCCCAGTTATATAGGATGCATCCTCTGATTCGAGGAAGACGTAGGATGTGGCGACCTCAAAGGGTTGACCTGGTCTCTGCATGAGGACACTTTCAGCCCATTTTCCCCTCTGTACAATGTGAGGACACTTTCAGCCCATTTTCCCCTCTCTACAACGTGAGGAGGAAATGATGCTGGTATGAGGGGAGTCCAGATGGGTCCAGGAGCCAAGCCATTCACTCTAATTCCCCTCTTCACAAGTTGCAATGCTAGCCCTCTTGTGAACGCCACAATCGCCCCCTTTTTGGCACAGTAATCCAGTAATCCATCTTCCCCCTTGTAAGCCACTATGGATGTCATGTTAATGATACAACTCCCTTCCTGTTATCAAAATCAGTAACTTTAATCAATCTAAGATGTAGGATGCTATTCTTGATTTATCGATTCTAAGATGTAAGATGTTATTCTTAAATGAGACAGTTACCGGTTGAATTCCCCGATGTTAAGTCACAGTCACCAGTTCTGTGATGTTATTCTTCAACATCACAATCAAGCACTGTTCAATTCCCCTATTTTATTAGATTCAATTCCCCTACCCTATTATATTATATTAAATTCAATTCTTGGAAATCACCCAGAACTATGAAACCCATTCAATTCCCCTATTTTATTAGGTTCAATTCCCTATTTTGATGTTATTCTTGGATGGACATCACCCAGAACTATGTGTAGCTCTTAAAAAACTATGCGTAGCTCTTAAAAAAGAGTAAATCTAATGCAGAAATTAATGAATTAAGTAAAGATAAGTCTGTGATTCTTCCAACATTTAATGGTAGCTTCTTACCGCCATGTGGTTAAGGGAGTGGCGAGTGAGGACGAACTAAGATAAAATATTACTTCTGAAATTTCTTTCCAGCTGATCCGGCATTATTTCTTCTATGCTCTCCTTATAGAACTGCTCTGCTGTGTTGTTCACCAGAATTTCGATGCACCCAAATCTGTGTACGACTCTTTCCACCACATGTCTGCACTGACTGTCGAAGCCGAGATCAGAAGGAGAAGCCATGACCTTTGCTTTTCCATTCGTTAATTTCTTGATAGCCTCCACTGTGTCTTCCTTATCCTTTTGCTTTTCCATTAGTTAATTTCTTGATAGCCTCCACTGTGTCTTCCTTATCCTTTTCCTCTGTCTCTCCTTTGTACATAATCACCATGTGGGCGCCCTCCAAGGCGAACAGGCATGCTTCAGACCGACCAATGCCTGAGTCGCCCCCTGTGATCAGGGCCACTCGCCTTTCCAACTTTCCTGGATATTAATGAGATCCATCCATGGGTCACAAGATTATACCACTACAGATGAAATCCATCCATGGGTCACAAGATTATACCACTATAGATGATTTGATGGGAAATTCCAATTAACAAATTTAAATTTGAAAACCATCCCCGATCCAATTTTACAACTTCTAAGAAAGATGTCGACAGTTTTGCAAATTTTTGACAAGCAAATCACAAAGATCCAGTTTTACAATTTCAAAGAAATAATTTGACAATTTTGCAAATTTTTGACGAGCAAATCACAGCGATCCAATTTTACAATTTCATTACAATTTAAAAAAAAAAATGTTGACAATTTTACAAACAAACAAACCACAGCGGCACAATTTGCCCTTCAAATACCATCCCTGTGACAAGTCATAGTCATAATCATAACATACCTCCCTGTGACAAGTCATAGTCATAATCATAATATACCTCCCTGTGACAATTCATAATCATAATATGCCTGTGACTATGAATCATAATATACCTGCAGGCTTGTAAGCTGGAGTGAAAAACTGGGGAGAGGGTTGGAGCTTATGCTCTACACCAGGATGCTGCTTCTGCTCCTGTGCTGGAATTTGGTCACGAGGATTTTCGACCACGCTGCTCATTTTGTCTAACTCTCAGTCTCAATCTCTCATGCACTCTTCATCAATTTCTGCCCTGTAGAATGTGTTTGCCCTGCGTTTTAAAAGTCAATTTTTAAGTTTTTGATTTTAAAGATTTTAATAATCGTGTCTACAAACGTACGTACATTATATGGTAATGTAGAAGCAGAAATAACAAAATTTAGGGCAGTAATTTAGGGCAGCAAGAGATGAGGGAAAAAGAGCATGGATTTATAAAACTAAAGCTGTGATTGCGTAATTTGGACTTCCTTCCAAAACAAGGTAGCAAAATGATAATAAAGAAGAGGCAGCAAATTTTTCAGCAAGAAATGAGGAAGCAAGGTCATTATCTGCAAGTAGGGACAAAGACTCAACTGTGAGTTTTGCATGTCAAAACAAATAGCAAAGTCTTACCCAGGTTTCCTTAAGATTAGTTTGTTGGAACTGCAGGGGTTACCGATGGAGACGAGGACCTGGGTTAGGGCCTATTACGAAAGGTAGAGACATAATTTTCCTCATAGAAACACATGAGCATGAAGGGTGCAAGACACCTTTGTTTGAAGGGCACTGGAAGATAGCAGTGTGGAACAAGGCAGTAGGGAATGGCAAAAGGCACGAGGGTATCATGGTATTAGTAAGAGAAAAAGAAGCTTGTTTCATTCAGCTAGAAAAAGAAGACCCAAATAAGCAATTTGTTTGGCTTAAAATATCAAAAAATGGAAATCACATCAGAATTGCAACATGCTATTTTGTGTTGCAAGTTTCAAAAATCTAGAAAAGTAGAGGGCTTGACCACAAAGATCTCTTTGCAGCCCTAAAAATAGATATTGCAATATATTCTCAGCTAGGTGAAGTCCTTATAGTGGGGGATTTCAATGCTAGAACTGCAGATGAACAAGCTAGGATTTTTTGTTGTAAAGAAGACAGTGACTCTATCTGGCTTACAGAAGAGAGTAATCATTAGTGGGAACGAATTTCAGAGGATAAAGGCTGCAATCTCTTTGGAGAAAAATTGCTTACGCTATGTGGGGCTTTCAATTCAGTGATTTGTAATGGTTTGACTAGATGGGAAAAGTCCGGTAATTTCACCTGCAATACTTACAATGGAGCAAGTGTAGTAGATTATGTAATTTTCTCACATAGTTTGTGTGAGAAAATGGAAGAAGTGTTGATTGGAGATCAAATTTGGGACTTAAAATCAGATCACAAGCCAATTTATTTAATTTTTTCTTGGACCGGAAAGAAGCAATTAAGGTCAAAAACTCAGTGTGTTCAACAAAATCCCCCAAAGCGTAGAATTATTTTGACTCCAGAGAATTGTAATACCTTCAAAATAACTCTAGAGAGGCTCTTCAAGAAGGAGGAAATCTCATCTCATGGCCTTCATAGTCACGGATTAACAAATTCAAAGCGCATTTGCTGAGTGCAAAAGAGAAAAAATTAAGAAGTCTGAAACAAATTTCTTTCCGGTTAATGCTTGGTTTGATGAGGAATGCAAAAATGTAAGGAGAAGGTGGAAGGAATCATACATGGATAACATAAAGCTCAAAGCTTACAACCAGATAGTAAAAAAGAAAAAGGCTGATTTCATGGTTTCAAGGAGAGAAGTACTAATCTTCCTTGGGAAAAATAACCCCAAATTATTCTGGAAGGAGCTCCAACCGAAAAAGGTGCAAACTGAAAACAACATTACAGCTTCTAAATGGTTTGACTATGCAAGACAACTTTATGAGCAGGATCCCAAGGTTGACCCTCCTCCCTTGGTCAAAACAGACACAAAACTCTTCACGGTGCAAGAGGTAGAGATGGGTATCAAGAAGTTGGGCACTGGAAAAGAAAAAGACTTAGATGAACTCCAAGCAGAGTATCTAAAATGGGGCTTAAAAATTCTTTCACCTCACATCACAAAAATTTTCAACAACATTTTACAGCAGGGGTTCCCCACAGATTGGACAACTAGTATGGAAATACCTCTTTTCAAGAGTGGTGACATCAATAATCCCTCCAATTATATAACCATATTGATAAACCCCTTGTTTGCAAAGTTATTTTGAAGCATGTTAGAAAATAAAATCAGCAAGTGGGCAAAAGAGAAAGATAAACGTGCTAAAGGGCAAGCAGGTTTTAGACCTAAACATTCCACAGTTGATCATTGTATAACTTTAAGGCACATCATTGAAAAAGTTTGGGAAAAAAAGGAAGAAGTTTTATGTTGCTTTGTTGATTTCAGAAAAGCCTTTGACATGGTTCCTAAGGATAAGCTTTGGGGAGAATGGAGGAACTCGGGGTTCCCAGGGATTTGAGAGCAATTGTGCATTGGTTGTATGAAGAGGTGAAAGTCAAAATCAGAACTTAAGCAGGCATTTCTGAAAGCTTTAGAAGCGATATCGGGGTCAAGCAAGGTTGCCCATTGTCTCCTACCCTTTTTGGGTTATATATTGACAAGCTTGAAGAGTGGCTAAATTCGCAAGGGGGCGACGGTATCCATTTGGGCAAGTTCGTTATAAGGTTATATTGATTACTAAATCGACTCTTGGTTTGCAAGAGAATTTATGTTCCCTTGAGCATTTTTGTAGAAGAGTTGGGATGCAAGTCAATATTAGCAAAATGAAAGTAGTGGTTTTCTCTAACAAAAGAAAGCATAACCAACATAAGTTCTATTTTGAAGGCAACATTCTGGAAGAAGTTGCAGTCTACATATACCTCGGAATTGACTTCAACAGAAATTTAGGTTGGGATGGTTGTAGAAAGAAAAGAACTTTAGGGGGTTGGAAAGCATTTTATGCTCTTCAAAACAGGTGTAGAGAGGCAGAGCTATGGGACTGGGAAACCACTCTAACTCTTTTTGGGCTTCTAGTGATTCTAGTGATTCTCTATGGTTGTGAATTGTGGGCCAGTAGCACAACCGAGATGCAGTGGAAACAAATTGAGAAAATTCAGAAGCATTTGATTACAAAAAAATTCAAAATTAAAAGTGCAGTTCCTTATGCTATCATGTTAAGTGAAACAGGGGCTGCTCCTATTGAAGAAATTGCTATGGTACGAGTCATAAGGTGTCTGAAAAAAATTGAGCAAATGGAAGAGGGTAGATGGCCTAAGGTTGTGTTTAGTGACAGATTGTGCAAAATAAAGAAGACTTGGATGTGGCAAAATAACAAATGGTTTAGTAAATGGGGTATTTGCTTGAACATGTGTCCTACAAAGAGTGAAGAGATTAAAAACTTTTGTTATGGATAAGTTCCAAAAACGTACTTGGGAGAAAGAGCTAGGGAGAAAGAAGAAGTACTACATTGAAGAGTTTAACCCCACGCATAACCATCAACAAAAGGCGTACATAGGGGCTAATATTTCTGGGAGATCTAAAAATCTTATTGCTCAATTAATGACTAATTCTCATCAACTTCATTGTGAAACAGGGTGCTGGAAAAGGCCAAAAGAAATGTGGGAGGAAAGAGTATGTATTTTTTGCTCCTCCGGAAAAGTGGAAACAAAAAACATTTCATTTTAGAATGTGAGGCCTTCAAAGATAGCACGGAAAACTATGCAGGTATTCTGGCAGCTAGTTCTTGGAATAATCTATTCAGCGAAGAGTTTGTCGATAAGCTAGGAACGGTTATTGTAAAACTTCACAGGAAAAGGGCCAAATACAAGAGCCAGATAGAGAAGCAATCTGTCCCATAGGCTATTTTTAGCCTCATGGACATTAAAAAACATTAAAAATACTTTCTTTCTTTCTTTCTATCCATCTTTAATAGCATATCCCTTTGCAAATTTTGTTGACTTGTGCTCATTCAAATTATCAACCACATAAATGGAATTGACTTGTAGTGTTTTTCAATGGTCATTATCTTGTTTTTGAGAGATATAATTGTATTTCTTATTTTTAATTGGATTAAATGGTAATATAGGGTTAAATTTTTTTTTATCATTTTTATTCTTAAGAGGTTATGAGTTCAATTCTTTTGATGTTTTGGGGGTTAGGGTTTATTTTTACTATCTTTACTATTAAGATGTCACGAGTTCAATTTTCTCAATACTTTTTAGGTTAAGCTTCATGTTTGGACCAACAAAAAATGATCCTTTAAAGTGGATATACTTGGTACATTCTCTAGGTTAAGCTTCATGATTGAATCAACCGAAAATGATTCCTTAGAGTGGATCTATGTGGTACAAATATTCCGTTGAAAATTTACTTTTTTGCATATTCTAATAAAAAAAATGTTAAAAAAAAGATCTTCCAAGAGTGGGGGTTTGCCCCCCTTTGATATGATGTTAGCTCACACAAAAGGGAGTTGCTACACAAGGTTAAATGTCATCTAAATATTGAAGGTTGTATAAGAGGTACACGAGACACAAGATAAATGCCATTTGAATATTTCAGGCTACATAGAAGGTACAAGTGGACTCAGCAGGAGAATTATATTAGATTTATAGAGTTGGAGAAAATAATTTGATAGTTTAGACCTCAAGTTGACCATCATCTCCCCAGATAAGAGTAGTATCAGCCAATGCATATGCATGGAGATTCTACCCAATATTTTTTATAACACTAATAGTGAAGGGAGTTTTACTTGAATGGTTCATGAGGCACACTACTTGCTAAGGTTTTCCAAATGGGGTAGCAAGCTAAGTGGGCTTGATTGTGGGGAAAACTCCACAGTTATACACGCTTGAGCCAAAGGCGATCTGGGATGGATGACCTCTTGAGAAGTCTTGGTATACCAAGTGCAAGCCCCAGAAGTGATGATTGACGCTATTCGATTCATTTCACTTACAACTACCTCTCATGGAAATTTTCATCGATGAATGACTTACTTAATGCACTTAATCCTAAAAAATGATATCTAACACTAATAGTAATTTTTTTCTTGGCATGTGGATGTATGTCAACTTATGATATACTCAACCTCTTTTTATAAGTTTCTATTTACAAGATGCTCTAATTAGAGAAGTTAACTACCTCAAAACTATGAACTTATGTTATTGGTTTGGTTTCCCTTTAGATAAACTACTAACAAAAGAAAATTGGTCTACATAAATTCTCATTTGATTTAATGCAAAGTGCATAAATTCAAATATAAATAAAATAAATAAAAGTATTAGACATCCATTATTCATATATACACAAGCAATAATATGTATTAGTTGGATGAAAATGATAGAATAAAATGAAATTATTTAAGTCATTTATTTAATTAAAAAAATAATAATGATTTTATTTAAATTGGAAAATTAAATAAAACAAAATAAACATTTTATTCTTAAATTATATATATATGATAATAACAAAGCATGATATACATTGAATTTGCATTTTAAGAATAATACCTTGGGTAGTCAATTTTAGTATTGATACAGGAGCATTCTTGGCTTCTGACAATCCTCATCAACTAAACACATGTTTATGTTGAGTTTTTAATAAGTGTTCTTACTCCCATGTTTTGAGTTGCTGATACACCTATTATGTAGTTGATGATACACCATGCTAGTAGTTGTTGCTACTCTTGCAGCGATGTTTTAGCAAAGTGATGACTACTTTCAAAGTGGTTGATTCTCTTAGAATAACGTGCTTATACTCCTATTCAACACATCCAAAGATGAAAATTATTTAGTTGTGTTGCTCCAAGAAAACCACTAATAGATGCACTATGAGGATTAGACAAAGGTTACAAAATTGGTTTTTCAGTACACTGAGAGGAAGCAGATTGACTCAGTTCTGAAAGGAAAAGCAGTCAGCGGTAGGGGAAGATTTTTTTTTTAGTGGAATATGAAGATTTCAACAACATGAGGATAAATTGCATGAACACGGAAAAAATGGGCTTTTTTCTATTGGCTTTATGTTGGTTCATTTAGGCTCGTGGGTCTTGGGTTGTTGGCATTGGTTTCGTTGTTGCACGGTTTTCATTTGTAGAAATTATATGCACTAAGCATGCATATGTCCTAGATCCACTTGATCTCACACTATTTAACTTTATGAAAGATAATGAATCTATTCCACTTGTTAATATTTTGCAGAAAAATTAATTGCAAACACATGTGAAGCATAAACAAAAATAATCAATCGCACATAACACAGTTTTTAACCAGGAAAGCCTAAAGCTGAAAACCCCAAATATATATTATGTAACATGGAGATCATATGAAAATTTCATGCAAGCATACAAAGCTTATCGCAAGCTCTCAGTACAGTACAATCATCATACACTAATCAGGACCAATCTTGCAAATCCATGCACTGATCTTTGTCTCCTGCTAGCCTACCTCCACTGCGCAATCCCTGCTGAAGAATAGCTCTGAATGAATTCGAATTACCCTTGCCTTGACTACGCAATCCTCATTGGAAACTCCAATGTGTGTGTGATGCAATCAATGCATCACTATAGTCACAACAAATAGTCTATCTTGCCCTTTCACCTATCTCTCCACTGGGTCTCCACTGAAGCTGCCATGCACTGTAGTTAACTGTTGTATTGTTCAGTTTATAAATGAGTTATTATTTTTGAATTAATTAACTAATTAATTCACTCCACTCTCACTAGTGTATCAATCAGTTAGACTAGATACAACTAGCTCAACTGAGTCTAACTGAGTTAAACTGAATACAACTCCATAACTACTTCTTACAACTGTGTCATAACTCTGCCACTTGAGTTCTGACTGAGTCCTCCATGAATTAGCTCCACTAAACCCTTGGGAATTGCGTAATTCCCCCAGTCCACTGATGTGCCACATCTGTGCACTGAACTGAAGTGTTCCAAGAGAATAAGTTGTTGTTTAGAGTCTGATTATTATTAAGAGATAATAATAATCGACATGCATCTATTTTTAGATCAGCGATCTATAAATAGTCTTCGCCCAATATTCTAAAAACAGAATTTCATCTATTTTTCCAATTTGATCAACCATCCACAAATAGCATCCTGCAACTTCTGAAATATGATCATCATGTCTAAAAATAGACATAGTCTAAAAATAGACTTGCGCCAAAAATAGCCTACGGGCCCACTTAGTGAAGGCGACTCTTTTCACTAAGCTCATCATTTTTTTGAATCTCAACACTCCCTCTCAACAAGATATGGATTATCCTTCACCCTGATCCTGCCTCTATGGTATTCGAATTTTCTCCTGGTGAGCGCCTTTGACAGAATATCTGCATCCTGATCCTCCGTAGGAATGTACTAAAGCAACATGATCTTTCGTTGCACACAATCTCTGATATGATGATACTGGATATCAATATGTTTAGAGATATCATGAAAAATAGGATTAATAGAGAGTTTAATGCAACTCTGATTATCACAATGTATCACTGTGGGATCTAAATGTGAACCGAACAAACCAACCAGGATCTTCCTCATCTAGATAGCCTCACATGCAGCTTGACTTGCTGCCATGTATTCCACTTCCGTTGAACTGAGTGCCATGGATCTTTCTTTCCTGCTATACCAAGAAATTGCCATAGATCCGATACTAAAAATACCCCCTGATGTACTCTTTTTGTCTGTTGGGCTTCCTACCCAATCTGCATCCGTGAAGCCATGCAACTTCACTTCAGCCATCTGTCTGTACCATAAACCATACTCAGATGTGCCCCTGAGATATCTTAGGACATGCTTGCCTGCCTTCCAAAAGAGCTTGGTAGGCTTAACCATCGCTTATGAAATATGGTTCACTGCATAGCATATGTCTGATCTTGTATTGACTAAATACATGAGCGAACCCACCAACTGTCGATAAACAGTGGCATCCACTACCTCTGCCGATGTAGCATCCTCTTTCTTCCAATTTCCTGGAAGAGGAGTGTCGATAGGCTTGTAGCTTTGCATGTGAAACTTCTCCAGTGTCTCTAGGGCATACTTGCCTTGAGATACAAACAATTCACCTTCACGCTCCCATATTTCCAATCCAAGTAAATAATGAAGGAGGCCCAAATCATTCATCTCAAACTCCTTTGCAAGATTTTCCTTGCATGAGTGTATCAACTGCTCATCACCTGTTAGTATTAAATCATCAACATAAAGTACAATGATTAAAATCTTACCCTTCACCACAATCTGGTACAGGTTTGCATCCGCCTCACTCTTGGTGAAGCCAATTCTAATGAAATAGCTGTCGATCCGAGTGTACCAAGCACGGGGTGTTTGTTTCAGCCCATACAACTATATTTTGAGCCTGCACACATGTGAATCACTGCTAAAGATCTCAAATCCTTCGATCTGCTCAATGTACACCTATTCCTCAATGATCCCATTAAGGAATGCAGTCTTCACATCCATCTGATGAATGTGCCAACCCATCTGCGCTGAGAGAGAAAGGATGGTTCGTATGGAAGAATACCATGTGACAGGTGAAAAGGTTTCTTCATAGTCAATCCCCTCAATTTGTGAGAAGCCCCGGACAACAAATCTTTCCTTATACTTCTCGACACTCCCATCAACAGCTTGCTTTACCTTGTAGATCCACCTTGATCCTACAACTAATTTTTCCACCGGCCTTGGAACAATCTCCCCAGCACTATTTCTGACAATGGAGTCATACTCCTCCACCATGGCATCTACCCATGTGGGCTCCTGCACTGCTTCTTCGAAAGAAGATAGCTCTGTCACAATACACTTGCTCATAAGAGCCATGTATCCTGTATATCGGTCAGGTGACTGTCTCTGTCTACGCTATGATGTAGGGACTCCTACATTTTGTGCCACATCAAGATTCAGTCTCTCAGCTTCTGTGGTACGCTTTTTGCCTTGTCTGATGTTTGGTTCTGCATGAGTGGAATCCTCCACTCCATGAATCTCCTCCTGTCACTGATCCACATCCAGAGGCTCGTCTTTGGGAACAAGAAGTTCCTCCTCCACATGCAAGTGTAGCTCCCTATCAAGCGAAAACTTCATGGCTTTCACCTCATTGAATTTTATATCCCGTCGCAAAAAAGTCATCCGACTATCTGGAAAATACACATGCTAGTTATGGGGTGTTTATGCATACCCCACAAATATCCCGACTTCTGCAGTCAGCTCCAGCTTCTTCCTGGCTTCCTTCATCACATGAATGTAAAAAAGTGAGCCAAAAATCTTCACATGAGAAATATCAGGCTTCTTACCAGTAAAAGCTTCTTCGGGTGTACTCATGCCAAGTACTCTATGAGGACAACGGTTTTGCACATAAACCACACTGTTGCATGCTTCCGCCCACAAGTGCATCAGTAGGCCCTGGTCATGCAGCATTGCTCATGCAGCACCCACGATCATTCTGTTCTTTCTCTTCGTGACCCCATTCTGATGTGGGTTATGAGGCACTATGAGTTCTCTTTGAACTCCTTCTTTGCTACAGAAGTCTTTCAATTTGCCCAAGATGTATTCACCACCATTATCGCTCCGTAGAGATTTCACCTGCTTCCCCGACTCCTTCTCCACCAATGCCTTGAACTCACAAAACTTTGAGAACGTTTCACTCTTCTTCTGCATGAAGAAGATCCAACATCTACGAGAATAGTCATCAACAAATATCACATAATACCTATGTTTTGCTTTTTAAGCAACCGAGAATGGTCCACACACGTCTGTGTGAATTCTCTCCAGGATCACCGAAGCACGGTGCTCCTTCTTATGAAAGGTGGTCTTCACAAACTTACCCATAGTAAATCCCTTGCACTGATCTGACTGCACAAGAGTACCCTTGGGAAGTCTAGTAGAAATTTGCTGCAAAATCTTCAAAGTGCCATGGTGAAGATGGCCCAATCTCCTGTGCCATAATTTTCCCTCATCCTGGCTCACCACTTCTTCTACTTTGCCCACCATTGCAGCGTAGCCATCTACCTCCAGCTTGTAGAGATTCTTAATTCGAATCGCTATCTTCTTGGTTTGACCCGTTGTTTTATGTCAAAGGAATGCTTTTCCCTCACTGAAAAAAAACATCATAACCTCTGTCTTCTATCATTGTGACTGAGACCAAGTTCTTCTTCAGACTTGAAACATGCATGAAATTCTTCAACAAGAATGGATTACCGGACTCCCTCTCAAAGTTAATGGTCATAATGTCAGTCGCACTATATCGACCATCTTCGTCCATCTCTATATGCATCTGGAGGTCCTTCTTCTCCAAGTCACTAAACAACTCTTTGTCTCCCACCATATGGAAAGACGCACCACTATCAAGATACCACACTGATCCCATGCAGCTTGAAACCAAGCAAGTGATCAAGGGTAAATAAAGCTCAAATTTTGAGGCTAAGGCCTCTCCAGCTGCAGATCCAGCAACCTGCTTATTCTTCTTCTTCTGTGGATAGTTAGTGGCAACATATCCATGCTCGTGACAGTGAAAACACGTCACTTTGGACAAATCCTGCTTCTTGCTTTTAGCACTGAATTTTGAAGAATATTTCTTCCCCTTCCATTTCCTTTCTTTGGCAACCAAAGTGCAATTCTCTTCATCTTCATTCTTCGATGAATATCCATCCATGGTACCCCGCCTTATCTCCTCCTGGACAAGATCTGACCAAAGTCGCTCCCATCCCGGCAGTTTCTCCCGTCCATTGACAGAGTCTTCGTAGCTATGCCAAATCTTCGGAAGCCCAAGGAGAGCCAAGCTCACCAAATATTCTTCATCAACAGTAACCCCCACACTTTCCAGTTCATCCTTGTAGTGAACAAACTTCGTGAGGTATTTTGGAATACTGTCGCCTTTATCCATTTTTATTTTTCTGAGCTTGTCTTTAAGCACCAACTTCCTTTGGTCACTTATGCTTTGGAACAAGTCTATCAAAGCCTTCCACATTAAGAATGGAGTGGCTTTCCCATGAAGGCTGGACACAATATGGTCCTTCGCACCTTCCAACAGAATCCTTCTCGTCTTTGTTGTCTTCTTTTGCCATACATCAAGTAATGAAGCATCGCTAGATCCTGACTTAGGAACATCGCTATCGATGAACTCCTTCAGCCCATTATCCTCCAGCATTGCCTCCATCCTGTCCTTCCAGGATATGTAATTCGAGCTCCCATCAAGGGCATACTACAATCTCAACCCGTTGAAAGACATTTCAATGTATACTCGATTTCTGCACCAAGAATCTTCTGTAGCAAATTCGAATTGTCCACTAGCACAAACTCACTTCACAATTGCAATATTCAATCAACAATGCTTTGATACAATGTAGAAATTATATGCACTAAGAATGCATATTTCCTAGATCCAATTGATCTCACACTATTTAAATTTATGCAAGATACTGAATCTATTCCACTTGTTAATCTTTTGCAGAAAAATTAATTGCACACACATGTGAAGCATAAACAAAAATAATCAATCACACATAACATAGTTTTTAACCGGGAAAGCCTGAAGCTGAAAACCCCAACTATATATTATGTAACATGGATATCATATGACAATCTCATACAAGCATACAAAGCTTATCACAAGCTCTATGTACAATACAATCGTCATACACTAATCACGACCAATCTTGCAAATCCATGCACCGATCTTTGCCTCATGCTAGCCTGCCTCCACTGCGAAATCCATGCTGAATAATAGCTCTAAATGAATTTGAATTACCCTTTCCTTGAATGCGCAATCCTCATTGGAAACTCCAATGTGTGTGTGATGCAATCAATGCATCACTATAGTCACAATAGATAGTCTATCTTGCCCTTTCACCTATCTCTCCACTGGGTCTCCACTGAAACTACCATGCACTGTAGTTAAATGCTGTATTGTTTAGTTGATTAATGAGTTATTATTTTTGAATTAATTAAATAATTAATTCACTCCACTCTCACTAGTGTATCAATCAGTTAGACTAGATACAACTAGCTCAACTGAGTCTAACTGAGTTAAACTGAATACAACTCCATAACTACTTCTTCCAACTGTGTCATAACTCTTCCACTTGAGTTCTAACTGAGTCCTCCATGCATTAGCTCCAGTAAACCCTTAGGAATAGCGTAATTCCTTCTGTCAGCTGATGTGCCACATCTGTGCACTGAATTGAAGTGCTCCAAGAGAATAAGTTGCTGTTTAGAGTCTGATTATTATTAAGAGCTAATAATAATCGACATGCATCTATTTTTAGATTGACGATCTATAAATAGACTACGCCCAATATTCTAAAAATATAATTTCATCTATTTTTCCAACTTGATCAACCATCCACAAATAGCATCCTGCAACTTCTGAAATATGATCATCATGTCTAAAAATAGACTTGCACCAAAAATAGCCTGTGGGCCCACTTAGTGAAGGCAAATCTTTTCACTAAGCTTATCATCTTGTTGAATCTCAACAGTGCATGGTAGTGTTGCGTAACAACATGGGAATTTCAAGTACTCTCAGGAATCCACTCTCATATTTGTATTATTTTCTATAATAGAACATTTTGAATAAAAAAAAGGATTTGAATAATTTATATGTTCTCAAGAGCAGATTCAAATTACTCTATGTTTGTGCTCTATGATTTAGTCCTTGAATTAATCAATTTAATATCCAAATTCCAATGGTCTAGGCTACGCGCTCTGTAATAGCGATCTAGATTATATAGGTGTTGCGAAAGCTATAGAAACTAGGTTGTGTCAAGTGCTATTAGAGCGTGAATTTTTCTGATATTTGCACCTTGGATTTGCTTCTTATAACAAGGTACTAGGAAACCTTGTTCAATGGTTGCACAATAGAAGTGTTGTAAGTACAAGTTAGGTCAAAAAACCTAGGTTGAGGTTTATGTATGTTTGTGAAACATTTACAACTTTTAAGAATGTTATCGAGGAGAAGAGGAGTGAGACGAGGAGGTGCATGAAATCAAGAGATAGAAGAGTTAAGAAAAATAATAGAAGATTTGGAACATAAAAGAAATGAAGATACAGAAGTAGACTTAAAGCCTGAAGAAGAAATCAATGAAGAATAAGAGGCTAAGGAGAGAGACCCAACAACAAGGTTGATTTCATATTTGAGTAATAGAGGAAATGTAAGCATTGAATTTTCCTATTATGATGGTAATCTAAGAGTTGATGTGCCCATTGAGTGGATTGGGGAAGTCGAAAGATAATATGAGTATCAAAACTTTGAAGATCCAAATCAGGTGACATTTTCCATGACGAAGTTGAAAGGTCATGCTACATTATGGTGGGATATGTTGTAGAAATCATAGTAGATAATCATCTAGAAAAGATCAGGACTTGGATGAAGATGGTCTTGAAGATCAAGGAGAATTTTTTTCCTATTGATTACCAACATAATTTATATAGACAAGTCCAGAATCTAATACAAAAAGAAACCTATCTTTGTGAGTACACCAAGGAGTTTCTCATATTCTCACTTCGATCTAGTATAAGGAACCAAAATTACAAAAAGTCGCAAGGTATGTGAATGCATTCAAATTCTTGATTCAAGATGAAATGAGTACACTTTATTTCTGGATTTTTGATGAATCCTATCACATTGCATTGAAAATAGAGGACAAGTTGAATAGAAAAACACAACAAAAAGGTATAGGAAGAGGTTTTAGAAGCAGAGGTAAGGTGGGGAATGCTAGAGGTAGTGAAAAGGAAGAAAAATCCACTTGTGGTCAAGGTGGAAATAGTGTTGGAAAAGGAAAATGAAGTCTCAGAAGAGTAAAGGACAAGTACGTAATTATTTGTTATCATTGTGGAGTTGAAGGACATAAGAAGTTTGAGTGCCCGAAAGGAAAAAGATCAAGGAGAATACGTGAAGCCAGAACATAAATTGCATAAAAAGATGAAGATTATGTTGCTAGAGAAAATGTGACTATGCATCAACAAGAACAAGGAGAAATTTTGATGTTTCACAGAGTGTTCTTAACCTTGAGAAGAAGATAGTGGAAGAACCAGAGCAAAGAAGGAAAGTTTTCAAAACTAAATGTAAGCTCCACAGAAAGTGTTGTAACATGGTTATAGATGGAGGTAGTATAGGGAAATTTCGTGTCCAATGAATTCATGGACAAGTTGAAACTAAATATTTTATGCCATCCAAAACCTTATAGAATCTCATGGTTACAAAATGAACAAGAGGTGGTTGTGACTAAACAATGCTTGGTGAATTTTCAAATTGACAATATTCAAGAGCAAGTATTGTGCGATGTGGTTGATATGGATGCATGCCACATACTTCTGGGAAGACCATGGCTATTTGATAGACAAGTTCACCATGATGGCTGAGAGAATACATATGAGTTCAGGAAATATGGATAGTGATAGAAAATCACCCCAATGATGGAAAATACAATTGTAACAACAAGAATTTGTGGAAGTACCAACATGTGTAACAACAAGATCATGTTGTGTTCAACCAAGGATTTTGTACATAAGGAATAAAAGGAGAAATTATGTTTAACATTGATTCCAAGGCTATGCTAGAGGAAGTGAAATTTGGAACCATTTTGACAAAAAAAAAATCCTTGTTAGATGAACTCGAGGAGATTTTCGCTGATGAATTTCCAAAAGGACTACCTCTCGTGAGAAGTATTTCTCATCATATTGACTTGATTCCTAGGTCGAGCTTACCAAATAAGGCACCTTATAGGATGACCCCAATAGACAATGAGGAAGTAAATAAGTAGTTATAGGAGCTTCTTGATAGAGGATTGGTAAGGGAAAAATTAATTCCATGTGTTGTACCAAAAATATTGACTCCAAAGAAGACAGGTGAATGGAGAATGTGTATGGATTCTAGAGCCATTAATAGGATAACCATCAAGTAATAGTTTCCTTTGCCAATGATATATGATATTATGGTTTGTTTGGGTGGGGCTGCGTATCTCACAAAGATAGACTTGATGATTGGTTATCATCAAATCCAAATCTGGGAAGGTGATGAGTGGAAGGCTACTTTCAAGATGAAGGATGAATTTTTTGAATGGTTGGTTATGCCATTTGGGCTGAACATTTTTCCAAGCATAATCATGAGGCTCATGAATGAGGTTTTGAAACTAATCTTGGATAAATTTTTTATAGCTTACTTGGATGAAATTTTAATTTTTAGAAAGAACAAAAAGGAGAAATTGGAGCATGTAAGGAAAATGTTGCAACAGTTGAAGGAAGAAAAATTGTTGATCAACTTGAGGAAATGTATATTCATGCAAAATGAGTTAGTATACTTGGGATTTGTGATCTCCAAGGAAGGCTTAAAGATGGATTCTAAAATGGTGAAGGCTATCCTGGATTGGTCAAAACCTCAGTATACTTTTGAGGTGAGGATATTTCATGGATTGGCTAACTTCTACCAAAAATTTATTACAAATTTCAGCCATATTTTTTCACATCTCACCGAATGCATGAAGCGGGGGAATTTTAAATGGACAGTATCAGTAGGAAAATAATTTTTGGATATGAAGGAGAAGGTGACATAGAAACCTATTTTTTCACTTCCAAACTTTGATAAAGTATTCCAAGTTAAATGTGATCTAAGTGGGACAACAATTGGAGCAGTTTTAAGTCAATAAAGCATACCAATAACATTCTTTAGTAAGAATTTGAATGAAGCTAAGAAGAAGTGTTATGTATATGATTAATAATTTTATGTTATCGTGTAGGCTTTGAAGAAGTGAAGACACTTTTGTTTCCTAGGGAATTTTTATTGTTTACTAATCACAAGGAATTAAAATATATCAACAGTCAAGGTAAGTTGAATAAAACACATTTTAAATGCGTTAAATTGCAAAGTTGTACATTTTTTTTTAAGCATAGGTATGGAAATTCGAACAAGGTTGTAGATGCTTTAAGTAGAAGAGTGTTGTTATTCAACACTTTTTCAGTAGAAGTGGTGAGTTCAGAAAGAATGAAAGAGTTGCTTGTAGAAGATGTCGATTTTGGAGAATCTTGGAAAAATTATAAAGCACCTTGGAGCGTGGACATAACCATGTTATTCGATTACCATAAGCAAGAAGGGTTTTTATATAAAAATCAAAAAGTGTGCATTCATCAAGAGTCAATGATGTTGAATCTTATTAAGGAACTACATGGTTGAGGTCTAGGTGGACATTTTAGCATGGATAAGACCACAAAATTGCTAAAGGGGAGGTGATTGTTTCCTAGCATCAACAAGGATGTCAAATTTTTTGTTGAGGGTTGTAGAGTTTTCCAAATAGCCAAGGGTAGAAGTCAAAATATAGGGTTGTATACTCCATTGCTGATACTAGAAATGCCTTGGGAAGATGTGAGCATGGAATTTGTCTTGGGACTACCAAGGATGTAGAGAAAGCATGATTCAATGATGGTTGTTGTAGATAGGTTTTTGAAGATGGAAAATTTCATAACATGCAAGAGAACAAGTGATGCTACCAAAGTGGTTTTTCTATTATTCAAAGAAGTAGTAAGACTTCAAGGGTTTCCAAGAACCATTACTTCAGAAAAATATACAAGATTCTTACGTCACTTTTGGAGGACGTTGTGGAAGAATATGGGATCTAAAATATTATATAGTTCAACCTATCATCCACAAATATATGTACAGACTAAATTCATGAATTGGAGTCTTGGGAATTTGTAGAGAAGCTTGAGTGGTGAAAATCCCAACCAGTGGGATATGATCTTGGCACATGTAGAGCTTGAATACAATGACTTGATGAAAAAATCCACTGGTAAGAGTCCATTTCATATTTTTTACAGGCAGTCACCAAATGGTATTACAAAATTGATATAGTTTCTAGATTTGGGGGAAAGGAAGAGTGTTGATCCATGTGATTTTGTAGACATCATGCAACTAATACATGAACAGGTAAATAAGTGATTACAACAAAGTAGTAATAGGTACAAGGAGAAGGAAGATTCAGAAATAAGATAAAATGTTTTTGTTGAAGGAGAACTGGTAATGGTGCATATGCAAAAAGAGATATTTCATAGGTGTACCTACAACAAGTTGAAATACAAGAAAATAGGTCCATGCAAAATTATTCATTTTTATTTTTAAACGCCCACAAGCTGGAGCTTTCGAGAGACTTGGATATCTCTCTGATATTAAATGTAGTTGTTCTATATGATTTTTGTGAATGAGAAAGCAGTGAAGAGATAGGTACGCCCATTGAGTAGAAGTAACAGTTACCGGTCAAACCCATCAAAGAAGTGGAATAAATTATGGCCATCAATTTTGGAAAGAAGACCTCCCACAGGGAGTATCTAGAGAATTTGATTAAATGGAAGAATAGGGGATCTAAAGATGCATTGTCGGTGAATGAGAAAGAGCTCGCATGCCTACAAGGGACTTCAATCTCTGAAGGAAATACCACATTATTTGGTAGCTCATATTTGCTTACCAAGGGTGTCTGATGTCGGAGAATTCTTGGACCTCATAAACCAAAAAAAAGTTTACATTGTAATAAGTGTTGTTATTCCCATGTGTTTTAATTTCCTGATGTGTAGTTGTTGATACACTAATCTAGTACTTGTTTCTACTCCTGTAGCTACATTTTAGTGAAGTTACAAATACTTTTGGAGTGGTTAATGCTCTTAGGATCTTATGTTGATACTCCTATTGCATAGAGTCACTGACACATCAAAAGCCAAAAATTATTTAGTTTCGTTGCTACAAGACAAACACTATTGGATGCGCTATGAGGATGAGATGGAGATTACAAGTTTGGTTTGTCCACACATTGAGAGGAAGCAAATCGACTCAGTTTTGGAAGGTGAAGCAGATAGTGGAAAGGGAAGCGATTTGTTTCAATGGAATATGAAGAGGTCAACAATGTGAGGATAAATTGCATGAACACAAAAGAAAAGGATTTTTCCTTTTACTTTTTTCTACTGATTTTTTACTAGTTCATTTGGGCTCCTGGCTCTTGGGTTGTTGATGCTGGTTTGGTTGTTGCATGATTTTCAAATAGTGCAACTGACTGTTGTACGCATTAGAAAGAGTGTTTGGTTGATATTCATGATATTGATATGTAACAATGTGGGAATTTTAAGTACTCTATGGACTCCACTCTCATATTTGTATTATTTTATGTATTAACACATTTTCAATAAATAAAGAATTTAAATCATTTTCGTGTTCTCGTGAGAAGAATCAAATTACACTCTATTTGTGCTTTGTGATTTAGTACTTAAATTAATTAATTTAATAACCAAATTCTAATGGCCCGGGTTGTTTTCTTCATAGCAGCGATCCAAATTTTGTAGGTGTTGTGAAAGATACAAAACCTAGGTTGCATCAACTATGCTAAGTTATCATGTATAACTACATAATCTTTGTGACCCTTGTTTCATATAAAATAAATAATATCAAAATTAAAATAATTTTAGATATGCATTGTATTTAACTATTATATATAATGATTTTATTTACATATAACAATTACTTTTTTTTAATAATATTATAAATACATAAAAAATTCTATTATTTATGTTAAATTATTTTGTTAAAATTGATATTGAAGAAATTGAATAAAAAAATAATTGATAAACATTTACACACACACACACACACACACACACACACACACACACACACATATATATATTGTAAAACCCTCGATTGGGGTGGAGGATCATGGATATATGGGGGAAACTCTGACAGGGATGACAGAGCATCAACACAAGGAGGATGAGAAAGGGGTATTATTACCCCCTGTGCATTAAAGGGAGTAACAAGTGGCAAGTTGGTGGCATGCAACTATCATGCAAGGAACTTTCAAGACAGAGGAAGAGAATGTTAATAGTGGTATGATGGGAATAGTTTTTTCAAGTATAATCTTGGTTATGTGAGGTTGAGAGGGTGTAGGTGATTTTGAAGAGTATGTGCAGGCCACCAACATGTGCATGCTCTTTCGACTTTGGTGTTTGGCATTTGGATTTTTGGATGGAAATTAGAGTCTTGTTGATGGTGCTAGATTGTGCCAACATTGTAAGGGGATCTCCCCTATGTAAATCCCAATTATACCTCACATTTTTTGGTGTAGGTGTCCCATCTGGTTATACAGACTACCCACCATTGGAATTGTTTTTCCAATAAATACCTTGGTCACAATCGGACATAAGAGAACACATCTCCTTTTTGGGTCAGAAATGATGTGATATTTGTGAAACACTCAGTAAGGTGTTCAAGGGATACTTCCACGGATGGTGAGGGAAACAAGCCATCGATTAGAAAAATAATAGTATTGTCCTAAAAGGGGACCTCGATAAAGAGAAATACTTGTTGAGTACCTGCAGATTAGTCCACATAATAAAAAACTATCATTGAAGCCTAACATCATTCATTCAATATCATCCATAACCAAGAAACGAAGTAGTTTGTTAACATAGCATTGAAATAAAGCAACATATATCGTACACATAACTAGAATATTCCGACTATATACACGATACATATATGAAGAAATTTTGGCTCATTGAGCTTCTGATTGTAAGATTAAGATCCCAAGAACATTGTTACATGAGTGAAACACTATATCCAATAGTGGAAGATGAAGCCATGACTTGCTTCTCCAAATAATAATCTATCTCCTATGTAGTACAGTATAAGCCAAGGCCAAGGCTCCAAAAAGCCCTTTGTTTGAGTTATGAGGAGATATTTATAGCAAACAAAGTGACTTTTGATTTTCTCATGAATATTTAACTTCTATGACTGTTCATATTCTATCATGACTCATTACATTCTAATGTGTGGCCATTCATATTCCACTTGTGTCACTTGGACTTCATTACATGTAGAAAATCCACATAGATTCAAAAGATCTTGTAATATGCTAAAAAAAAATACTTGAATCTATTCTACAAATTTTGGAAACCAATTACGATCACACAATCACATGAACAAGGAAGAGAAAGAATTTCAATTGCACAACACAAAGATGTATCTGAGGAAAGCCTCACCTAAAAACCTCACTATATGTATATTGAATTAATTCAAGAATATGAAAAAATATGATTCTTCTCTCATGCTTGATAGCTCTCTGCACTATCTCAAACTATCTCACTACCAACATGTGCTCAAGCTTCTCTTGGCACACCTTTCTCTGACAAGCTCCACGCACAAACTTGTGCTTCCTATTTCTTGGTCTCACCAATTCGTGCTCACCAAAATAATGATTAAACTTATGCCTTCATTCCTCCTTTTAAATTTAATTCGAATGGTTAAAATTAGTGAGTTCTCTAATTAAGGAATGATTTATTTTAGGCCTTTTTTTTTACTCCATGCACCACTTGTACAATTTGGATGATTATACAATTGATAGTACACTTCCCTTTAACTCCAAACTCAACTTGGTATTTCCGAGAACTGATCTACATGATTTATTTATGAGTGAATTATCAGTTATCTAATTGATCACTGCATGTGAATGAAATCAAATTTAATTCTTTGAACCTCTCACTAGGTCATCCATAAGTTAGAACTAGTTAAACTAATTTTAACCCAAATAATTAAGTTAAACAATTACAACTCAAAATAAATTGCAAATGGAACCCCTAAGACTTAGAGTGAACTCTATATGCCTCCATTTTGACCCCAAACTCGAATTGACTGAGCTATCTGAGTCTTCCTAGCTCAGTTAACTCGTACAAGCTGTCATGTGATGTGTAATTACAATTTCATTCTAATTTAATTAAGGGAAAATTAAATTAGATCCCCTTTTGATTCCATTTTCGATATTTCTCGTTTCCATTTTCAACATTACATAAAATTTATTAGATACAATTTATAAATGAGACGATGACCTAATAAAACCAAACTACAAGAGGAAAAGAACTCATCAAATGGATAGATCATGTGATTCTTCATGGAGTTCACTTGTGATGTAAGTGTGACAATCTATGAACTCCTTTGCGATGTCTTCAACTTGGATTGGAAAGTATCCTTTGTAGCGCACCTTCACCTCCAATTCCTCTAATAGTATGTTCTTAGAACTTGACTGTACATTATTTCACAGCCATGAAAGCTTCATGTGTGGTTTTACTGGTGCAAAGGTATATTGTCGAATAAAATCTTTGGTCACCTTTAAGCCTTCATGTTTTCTTACTTGCTTGATTTATTCAATGTAATCCCTAATCTTCTGAAATATGACCTCCCTGCCTCTAATTACTTCAAGAGATATAATGACATTCATCCCATGATCCTGTGTAAGAGACTAAAACCTATTATGCAGTTAGTTGTAGGAATCCACGGTGTTAATCAATTGCGCTCCAATATGAGAGTAGTTATGCAGGTGGAATTTCAACTGCACTCTATTAATCTCTGTGGAAATATTATCTTTCTTTTTAGTGTGCTGCGGAGCATCTAGATATTTGGCATTCCACTCCTACATCTCGTCAATTTCTCTAGTTACTATCTTCAGGATTTTCACTACCTCTTGTTAATTTTTCATAACGCCAATAAGAGGGGCGATGACTGCTATATAAGTATCATCTCATCGTATAGTCATGCCATGGTATCCTCTATTGGTCCCAAATTTTCTAGCATAGTTGACTACCACTCTGTATTACTGAAGTTTTATGATGATAACTGTTGGGTATCTACTACAAGATTCTCTACCTGTTACTTTGTTGTAGCGATTTCTCTTCTCAACCTATCATTCTCATTCAAAAAGTAATCAGAGTTATCTTGTGTCGATGTAGTGAACACATCATTTGTCACGATAACTTCCCTCATATTTCTTCTAATGTTGGAGGTTATAACCATTTTTGTTTCTACTGAGAATGGGATCTGAGGATTTTGTGGGAAATATCTATGTCTTTGCTGCATGATCAACTTCTTCAACTAATCAAACATTACATTACATACATCCATGAATTGATTTGCTGGAGGGGGTGTAATTCCCATCTCACCAAATGGAAGATGTCCTCCTATGAGTGGTTGTTCACCTGGAGTGTTAAGCTCATCATTAATGGGATAGATGGTATTTTCTTCCTCTAACTTCTCCTACTCCATCTCGTGAGTCAACTCTTCTTCTTCCAACCTTTGTGCTGCTTCTTCCTCTTGAGACTTCCTTTGTTGTTCTTCCTTTATCTATCTCTTATATTATTCTTCTACCATTTGATTCTCAGGAAAATCATCATGCTTCCTACTCTCCTCTTCTTCTTCTTCTTCTTCCCCTTCTCTCCTCTCTGACTCTATTTTTTATCTCCCGTGTTTAAAGGAATTGCCTTCCATTTCTTGCTTCTCTCCCTTGATGATACCTAATATTTTTCCTAGGAGCTAACTTGTTTACTTGAGGCATTATTTCCTCCTCCTGTTCTTGCTCCTACAAGTCTTAAGGTGGTGCATCATGAGGCGAACTGGTATTCATGGTTGGATGTATCTTCATTATAGCATTTTACCAGTTATTTATCTTTTCATCTTTTGTTTGGCATATTTATGAATTCCATGTATTATTTTCAATCCTTTCACAATGTTACCTAACAATTTTCTTGGGATCATATGCATGGAAGTATTTGGTGGTGAAGTGTAAGCGGTTCAACTCTTCAGTTTTGGCTGCTAATTCCTTGTGACTCTTTATTTCATATAACCCAATCCTTAATGGAAATATAGGCCAAGGGGATTTATTTCTCCTATGAAGGGTTCCAATAGTCCCTTGTCCAACTGATTTTCCACATCCTACATGACCAACTTGTTTATCGCATATTACGACATAATATCAGGGGTTGTTTTACATCCAAAGAATTTGATGTATGTTCCCTCGGAAACTGAAAATCAATAAGAAATATCTTGAAGTGACTAATTCACTTGATCTGTCATGCATGGAATATCAGTCTTAAATATCAAGCGAAATATGGTTGCAAATAAGTGCTCGACCAATTTGTCGTATGCGCCTCTGAATCTTCCTTCTTAAAACACCTTGCAGTGGACATAAACTGGGAAATTATCCTTAGGAGTCTAGTTCCAATATAGTTTTGGGAATGCATTTCATGCACAGATTCCATCCAGGAGATATGTAGACATGTAAAATTTTGGAGCTTGATTTGCTTGAAAATATACTTTGGCCTTCCCCACCTATTGTTCCAACTCATATGATAATATATCTTCCCAATTAAAATATTTTCCATAGTTCATCACTAGATTGAGCGTACAAATCCAATTCTCTTGGAATACATCAATGTTCTTATGCCCAAAGAACTGACAATACATAGCTATCAAATACTGATATACGTCTCTTAATATCTTTGTCAGATAATCTATTGATGGGAGGCGGTGAAGCTTGGCAGGTTCTTGACACCATTGCATGAAAACACCAGTCATGTCAAGGTCAACTCATCTTGTGTAAAAGGAATCATTTTTATATTCATCATGCTTGAGCATATTGTAATATGTATGCATATCCTCACCATAATAGGTTGCGAGGTGGACACCACTCTCACTGTGTAGCACAAGGTGTGATTCATCCATATGTGTAATTTTCCATTCAATAGCTTCAACACATGGCATGAACAGGTATTTTCATATGATCTTGTGTATCCTAGAATTATTAATGTTGAAATATGCATTCACATTTTCCAATTCCTCAGGAAATGTTTCTTGCATGAATGTGTTATATATCTTGCTCCAAGTGACCTTTGTATCCTTGTCGATAAAAAACTAAGTGTATGCATATATAAGGATGTTGGGATTTGAAAATTCAATCAACTCAACAACGCTTTCTTCTAAAATATCTTTAGAGGCTACTCTACATGACAAAAAAGTGTTAACACTTGTAGCACAAATACATGTTTTTGGAATCAGAATCAAACGACAAGATTATCTTAAAACAACTAACTATGCATCACTATTTGTAAATCACATTCAAAGAGTGAACACATATGATAGAGCATGAAAAAATATCAATCAAAACAAAAAATAACTTGAATTCAAGAAAAGGTACACATGCAAACTAGGAGGACACACTGTAAAAGCACAATGGGACATGTATTGTCATTCGAGGCTTCGTAGTGCACTGATGCACTCAAGAAAGAGGAAAAAATCATCTAGGGTGCACTATAGCACGTTGAAGGGTCAAAGGAATGGGAAAAAGTGGCTTTAGGTCTTCCCTATGCACCCATGTGCCTTGGGAGACAAGGAGGACACATTGTCACACTTCAAAAGGACGAAGGGTGAAGAAAATGGAGCTTTGAGTCTTCAAAGTGCACCTATGTTCTCAAGGAAAAGGAGGGCACACTGTCACATGATGAAGGGCTGAATGAATGGATCTTAGAGCCATTTTGATGCACTCATGTGCCCTAAGGCAAAGAGGGGGCATTGTAGCATTCTAAAGGGTTGAAGGGGAAAATCTTGGTACCTTGGTGATGCACCCATGTGCTCAGGAAGAAAACTAGATCAAGAAGGGCACAATTTTCAAGGCTAAAGGATATTCGAGATCAGGGAGTGTCCTATTCCTATAACAAGCTTAGAAATAGTTTCAAAAGGTATAATTCAATGATCATATGAGGAGAAGAACGATCTACACGATTTTATAGTTGTTTTCACATTCCTGGTGGAAGATAGAAGGTTTTAGGAATGTGAAAGGTTTCTTTCATGCTTGCGCCAGTGATTTAACACTTGCAAGATGAATATTCATCTAGAAATCCAACAAAAAAACTACAAAACCAGTGTTTAACAACAACAAAAATAATTATTTGATGGTGAAATGATGAAAATCATTATAATATTGAGCATGAAAACTTACTTGTTACATTGGTTGATGAAAGGCTTCTTTATTCTCTAGTTGTGCACTCAAATAAAATGAAATTATGGTGAAAGAATGGTTAAAATATCTCATTTAAAGAAATCAATATGAAAAACCGATTCATGCATGGGTTCCACTTGTCGTCGCATGAATGAATCAATTAAGAGGGAGTTAAGGAAGTTCCTATTTTCTAGGAGTGCATCCTCATGTAACAATTTGGATCATGCATGCAACTGGACAAGGCACAAGTCTTCGTCATGAAGGAGTGCACCAAGGTAGGGCACACTTGCTCAACCTGAAGGAGTGCACTCAAGTAGGGTGCATTCCTTCGGCCCAAAGAAGTGCAGTTTCTTCAAGTGACATCCTTTGTCAAATTTAAGTTTGCTTTTAGCTTTTGTGAGAAATTTTTGTGCTTTTTCTTTATTTTTCCTACTTTTGTGTGCTTTTTGAGTTTGTGCATGGATATAAGGGAAGTTTCTAAGTATAGAAAATATCATGAGTTCACTTAACCAAAACTTACTAACTCAAACACTTTTAATGGTTAAGAAATGACACCTAGAACATATTTCCTTAGGAGGATGCAACATTAGGAGAAGACATACAAATAACAAATCAAACCAAGTGATGACACAAGGGGGATTGAAATGAAAATTAGTGTAGGTTCCAAAATTGATAGAGGAAAAAAATTTGAAGGGTCATTGCCGTAGAAAAAACATTGGTGACACACTTGGAGAACCCTAGCTTCTTTGAAATGGTTTTGTTGTGGGCACAAATTTTCATTTCTCCAAGAAGTATTGATTTGATCAATGAGTCACCATCAACTCCCACTATACCCGGTTAAAGATATATTTTTTTCCAATTTCACTACTTGGTGTAACACAAATATTAAACAAACCAAAACAATATCTTGTTGACATAAGCATGGGTAACACAATGCACAAAATAAAAACAATAAGGGTGTGTTTTTTACATATTTGGCATTTCTCAGCTACCACCATGCCTAGACAGTACCTCAAAGAAGTCACCTCAGGAAAAAAAAATTGCTTCGCTGCCAGTGAGCCTTGACAGTGCCCCGGTGAATTCGCTTACTTCGCCTACCTGTGTAGGAAGGATTTATCTTCTTTCACACTTTTATATTTTTATTTTCATAGGAATGTGAATAGGAAATTATTAATTTTTAATGGGAAGAATAGGGATCCTGAATTATTGAGAGAAGAAGAGGTTGTTCCTTTAGAGACAGGTTTTAGACCTCTGATGCTTTAATCACTTAAAAGTTTTTCTCCTTATCATATTCTATACAAATAGATAAGAAAGCTCACACATTCTAAATGGTACCGAGTGTGGGAACGAGAATCCTAAATAGATACAAGTTTCATGTATGGCTCACAGCTTCCCAGTTGAAGGGTCGTATTTTCCATCGAAAAATAACTGACCTGAAGGATGTAAACCAACTCAAGGAACATGGAAACAAATAAGACAATGGATTTGTGCTGCTATAAATTTCCTTTCACATAATATTAGCCAAGCCATATCAAAGCTCAAACTAACTTATTCAAGGATAGATGAAACCGAAAAATAAAAATCACAACATGAAAACAAAAGAACTGTGCAATGCATCGAACTACATGCAACCTAGCCTAACATGAACTAAACAATTCAAGGTTGTATTATGCAGTGTGGGAATTCCAATGTAGCCATATAATCTGCTTTTGACCTTCAAACCACAAAGTATGATCGTGTAAATCTAGAGTAATAAGTAATGCAATGAAAAAATTAAATTGTGCTAACATCTGCATTGATTGACGAAAATAGGAAGTGCAACCACAACGATGTATTACACTTAACTTCTATATCAAACAGGGGTTTTCAAAACAAGAATAATCACTGGGCCTATGACTATATATGACTTGAAAAAGAGTATGCAACCACAGGCCATGAGACATGGGCCCAAACTGAAAATATTTTTCTAATGAATCTTCCACAGGATCGTGGATGCAACCTTTAGGGAAAGAAATAATAGGTGAGTTAGAATCAGTTGAACTTGTTGCAACTACTTGTTGCACTAGTGAGATATCAATTGAATTAAATATTATTTATTTCACAATCAGTGATATGCCATGCAATTGATGATTTACTATTAATAGTTGCATGCATGTTAGTTCCAGTGGAGACCCAATTGAGACAAAGGTTAAAGGGATGTTAACTATCAGTTGTATGATTAGTAGGTTGTCTGGATGCAACTAGACAACCATTGGATTTTCCATGATCCTTGTGCATTTTTGGAAGGCCAAAATTCCTAAAGAACAGGGATTTCATTCATCAGGAATTATGCAAGCAAGGAAGGCTATTTAGAGGCTGAGAATTGGCTAAGTGTTGGTCATTTTTTTCTGGGACAGTGTGAGGAAGTTGTGAGAGTGCAAGAGACTCTTGTGAGAAGAGTGCATTGTAATTGTTTCATGATACCATGGTTAATAGAAAATGCAATATAGTTGGGTTTTGAGCAGCAAGCTTTCCCCGAGAAATTGTATGTGTTGTGGTTTGATTTGATTCTTTGTTTGCTTCATGTGATTGGCGATTATGTTTAATTTCTGCAATTGATTGTAGAAGGATTCAATGTCTAGCTTTAGTACACTATTATATCAGATTGAATCCATTTATATACATATGTTTGTATAATTTCTACATGGTATCAGAGCACAGGAAATCACTATAATGGAGGAGAAGCTTAATTTGTGACTGAATAGAATTTGAATTTGAAAAATTTATTCTTGGTGTGACAGGCGATTTAGGATCGAGATGGCTTTCAATGGCTTGAGATTGGAGTATGTGTTTGAGGGAATATATAACTATATTGCATGGAAAGAAAGGATGGAGGTAGTACTGGAGGACAATGGGTTGAAAGAATTCATCGACAATGACATTCCAAAACCAATTGTAGGAGATGTCGCTCTTCTAGATGCTTGGAAAAAGAAGGTTGCAAAGGTGAGAATGGTATTATTGGAGGGAGTATTAGACCAAATTATCTAAAGTCTCCATGGAAAAGTGATACCATATCCAATATGGAAAGATTTAACAAATCTATTTCAGAGCAACATTGATTATAGAAAATTGGCACTGAAGGATAAAATTAGGAAATTCAAAATGGAGAAAGGTGACACCATGCTAAAATATTTAACAAATTTTTTCCAATGTCAGGTTGAGCTTGGACGCGTCGACATTACTATCACAGATTATGACTTGGTGAGCCTAGCTCTTTTAGGACTTCCCAAGAGTTGGCATAGTTATCAGGACTATGTTAATGGAAGGGAAAAGCTGCCAGATTTGGAACGACTTTGGTCGGATTTGGTGAAAGAAGAATTCAGTCAGAATATGAGGGATGGATCTTCATCTAATAATGATGATGAAGAAGATATTTCTTTAGATTCCAAGGTGAAGAAGGGGAAAAGAAATAAATTTCATTCCAAATCTAAGTTCAGCAAATATGGAAAGAAGCGCGATGTGTACAGAGTGAAGTGTTTTTCACTTTTACGAGCATGGAAATTATGCCACTAATTCTCCACAAAAGAAGAAGAACAAGAAGGTGTCAGGATTTGAAGTTGGTGAGGCTTTGGCCTCGCAATTTGAGCTTCACTTCTCGCTCATTATATGCATGGTGTCAAGTGTAATGGGATCAGTGTGGTACTTGGATAGTGGTGTGTCCTTTCACATAACGGAGACAAATAAATTTTCAATAGCTTGGAGGAGAAGGACCTCCAGATGCATATAAAAATGGGTGATGATGGGTGGTATATTTCTATCGGGATTGGTACTATTACCTTCTAGAGACAGTCAGGTAAACCCTTTCAATTAAAATATGTAATGCATGTACCAGGCTCGAAGAAAAATTTGGTCTCAGTCGCAATGTTGGAGGATATAGGATATGATGTTATTTTCAGTGAGGGAAAACATTTACTGCGATACAAAACAACAGGAAAAGCCAAGAATATTTGGATTCGAGTTAAGAATCTATATAAAATTGATGTAGATGGTTGTGCAACATTTATGGGTAAGGTGAACAAAGAGGTGAGCCAAGATGAGGGCGAGTTATGGCACATGACATTGGGCCATCTTCAACATAGAGCCTTGAAGGTCATGCAACAGATTTCTATGGGCCTTCCCAATGGTACACTTGCGCAGTCAGACACATGCAAGGGATGTACTATGGGGAAGTATGCAAAGGCCACTTTACACGAGAAGGAGAACCGAGCCTCAGAGATCCTTGAGAGAGTTCACTCAGACGCGTGTGGACCATTCTCTATTGCTTCAACAAAAAAGCATAAGTACTATGTGATATTTTTTGATGAATTTTCTCAAAAGTGCTAGATCTACTTCATGCAGAAGAAATATTAGACATTCTCAAAATTTCTTGAGTTCAAAGCATTGGTGGAGAAAGACACGAGGAAGCATGTGAAGGCTCTTAGGAGTGACAATAGTGGTCAACACATCTCCAATGAATTCAATAACTGCTGCAACAAGGAAGGAATTTAGAGAGAGATGAATGTGCCTCATAACCCACAATAGAATGGGGTTGCAGAAAGAAAGAACAGAACAATTATGGGTGCAACACGAGCGATGTTGCATGATCAGGGCCTAACCTTGCATCTATGGGAAGAGGCATGAAACACAATGGTATTTGTGAAAAACCATTTTCCTCATCAGATACTTGGCATGAGTACACTAGAAAAGGATTTTACTAGTAAGAAACCTGATGTTTCATATCTTAAGATTTTTGGCTCATCTGTTTATGTGCATGTGAGAAAATACGCCAGGAAGAAGCTTGAACCAAAAATTGAGATTGGAATATTTTTTGGGTACACTGAAACTCCCCACAACTATCGGGTGTATTTACCAAACAACAAAATGACTGTTGTGCAATGGGATATAAAATTTGATGAGGAGAAATCCATGCGATTGTCCCTTGAGAGGGAGTTGTATTTGCATGCAAAGGAGGAACTCTTGGTTCCAAATAATGAACCTCAATATGTGGAGAAGCCACATGTGAATGATCATGGAGTGGAAGAAAACACTCATTCAAAGCCATCCCCCAAAAATGATAGAAGGCACACCACAGAAGTTGATAGATTGAGACTTGATGCAAAGAGAAAGTAGGAGCCCCTACTTCACTGCACAGATAGAGACAATCTCCAGAAAAGTTTACTAGATACATGGCTCTTATGAGAAAGAGTATTGTGATAGAAACATCGTCCTTTGAGGAAGCAATGCAACAACCAATTTGGGTTGATGCTATGGTAGAGGACTATGACTCAATCATCAAGAATAATGCATGGGAGGTGGTCCCAAGATCGGTCGGAAAATGAGTGGTCGGATCCAGATGGATCTATAAGGTGAAGAAAGAAACGGATGGGAGTGTGGAGAAGTACAAGAAAATAATTTTGGCCCGAGGATTATCACAAGTTGAGGGGATTTACTATGAGAATAATTTTTCACTAGTCATGAGGTACTCTTCCATTCAATCTATCCTTGCACTCTCAACGCAGATGGGGTGGTGAATTCATTAGATGGATGTGAAAACAACATTTCTCAATGGAGTTTTTGTGGAGGAAGTGTACATAGAGTAATGAAAAGGTTTCAAGATATTTTTCAGTGATTCATATGTGTGTTGACTCAAGATAGCACTGTATGGGTTGAAGAAAGCACCTCGTGCTTGGTGCACTCAGATTAACAACTATTTCACCGGGTTGGGATTCATCAAAATGAAGCAGATGAAAACCTATACTAAATTGTGGTTGATGGTAAGCTCTTGATTATCGTACTTTATGTCGATGATCTAATTTTGACAGGTGATGAGCAAATGATAAACTCATTCAAGGAGGATCTTGCAAGGGAGTTTGAAATGAAGGACATGGGAATCCTTCAATATTTCCTTGGTTTGGAAATAGGCAGTGAGATGGTGAACTTTTTGTTTCTTAAAGAAATTATGCCAAAGAGACACTGGGTAAGTTTCACATGGAGATCTGCACTAAACCCATGGAGACTCCTCTTCTAGGAAATTGGAGGAAAGAGGATGCTACTTCAAGAAAAGTGTTGGATGCTATTATCTACAGACAGCTATTGGGTTCACTGATGTACTTGGTGAACACTAGATCAGACATTTTCTACGCAGTTAAATAGTTGAGTCAAGTTATGGTTAAGCTGACCAAGCCCTTTTGGAAGGCATGGAAGCATGTCTTGAGATATCTCAGGGGCGCTACAAAGTATGGATTATGGTACAGACTGAAAAAGGGAGTGAATATTCAAGGCTTCATGGATGAAGATTGGGGAGGTAGACCGTCAGACAGAAAGATCATATCAGGAGGGATATTTAGCATAGGATCGAAAATAGTTTCTTGGTACAACAGGAAGCAGATATCTATGACACTTAGTTCAGCCAAGGCAGAGTACATGGTAGCAAGTCAAGCTGCATGTGAGGCCATCTGGATGAGAAAGATCCTAGTCGGTTTGTTTGATTATCAGATGGATCCAACTGTGATACATTTTGATAACTAGAGTTGCATTAAAATCTTGGTTAATTCAGTATTCCATGATAGGTCCAAGCACATAGACATCTAGTACAACCATCTCAGAGATTTTGTTCAAAGGTGCATTATGTTACTTCAATACATTCCCATGGAAGATCAGGATGCATATATTCTAATGAAGGCATTAATCAGGAGAAAATTCGAATACCATAGAGGTAGGATCAGGGTGACATATAATCCCTTTCTTGTTGAGAGGGAGTGTTGAAGTCCAACAAGAAATTGTAGCACACACACTAGTGTGGGACCAATAGGTCCTATCAATATATTAGTGTGAAGGCCAAATTAATTAATTAATTTGGTGCAGTGTCTAATTTAATTTTCCCTTAATTAAATTGGACAATAAAATGTAATAGTATCCCATGATCACTTGTAATAGTTAACTGAGTGTGATAAACTCAGTTAGCTCATATATTTCGAGATGAGGGTGGTTGGTGAGGCATGCAGAGTAATTATATTAGTTATGGAGTTCGAATTGCAGTTGGTGCATTAGTTTAATGCATGAGTAATCAGTTAGCTCAGTTAGGTGTGTTAGAGTCAGTTGAACTAGTTGTAACTATTTGTTGCACTAGTGAGAGATCAAGTGAATTTAATTCACAATCAATGATATGCCATGCAAATGATGATTTAATATTAATAGCTACATGCATGTCAGTTCCAGTGGAGACCTAGTTGAGACAAAGGTTAAAGGGATGTTAACTATCATTTGTCTGACTAGTAGGTTGCCTGCATGCAACCAGACATCCATTTGATTTCCCATGATCCTTTCGTAGTTTTGGAATTTCAAAATTCCTAAATAATAAGGATTCCATTCATCAGGAATTGCGTAAGAAAGTCAGGTTGTTTAGAGGATAAGTGTTGGTAAATTTTGTCTGGGATAGTGTGAGACAATTGTGAGAGTGCAGGAGACTCTTTTGAGAAGAGTGCATGGTAATTGTTTCATGATTCCATGGTTAATAGATAGTAGAAGATAGTGGGGTTTTGAGCAACAAGCTTTCCCCAGGAAATTATCTTTTTTGTGGTTTGATTTGATTCTTTCTTTGCTTCATGTGATTCGCAATTGTTTTTAATTTCCGTAATTGATTTGTAGAAGGTTTCAGTATCTAGCTTTAGTACATTGTTAGAGAAGATTGAATCCATTGATATACATGTTTTTATAATTTCTACACATTCAATTGAATATTGAATAAACCGTGGTGTTGGCGCGTCCTTCCAGTGGGATCTACAGAATAATTCTTTTCTATAATTCTAGGAAATTGTACCTTTAATTTCAGTTGGGGCTGAAGATTAAAGTATTTATTAGAAAAGCATTCGGTGGTTTTTGACCTGGAGGGTGTTTTCAACCTAAAATTAATGTGCCTGTTGTGTTCTATTGTTTACTATTGTTACTGGATAAACATCAAGAATAATTGAATATTAGCTTATGCTCTGAAAAGATGTAAAAAGTGTTAATTGATAAGAAATGTTGATTCACCCCCCTCTTAGTATTTCCAACAATTGGTGTCAGAGCTTGATTCATTCAATAACAGTCTAACAACTGGAAGGAGGTCATGGAGTATACTAATAATAGAGTTCCTTTGTCCAATGGAAATAATTACGCAATTTGGAGTGGAATAATGTAGGTTCATTTGTTGGTGCAAGGATATGAAGTATGGGAAATCATTGAAAAAGGCTTTACAGTGACCCAAGATGAAAAAGGAAAGGAAAATATGGTATATGATGAAAGGGCTAAAGATCTCATTATTAGTGGGCTTATTGAATCTGTCTATCCTAATGTACTGAGTTGCAAAACTGCTAAAGAAGAATGGGGCAAGCTTGAGAATATATATACAGGTGACTCAAACATGAAAGAAGGAAGATGAAAATATTGATTCATACTTAAAGCATGTTAATGAAATAAAAAATTCATTGGAAGGTTTGGGAGAACCTGTCGACATGAAAATTTTTATCCAAAATATCCTTAGAACCTTTCCGACAAGATTCAACCCAAAGGTATCTGTCTTGGACAAAGAAAATTTTAGGGGCTAATATTCGCAAGTGGGCTAATTTTCCATGCTTTTTCCAAAAAAAAGATTCTCCAACTTCCAGTTTTTTCTAAAAATTATTCGCCCAAATTTTATATTACAAAATTATTTTACCTAAAAAATCGCCAAAATTTTATATAGAATATTATAAAATTGCTATAGATCTAAGTATTTTTACAAAAAATATCCTCAAACATTTTACATTTTACATATTAGGGACTAGTAACATTCTCCAATGCTTCTACACTTCAAGGTAAATTTCTATCCTTAAAATTTTCCCTGGTCTTGGAATATAGTTCGAATATAGCCAATCTAAGCAAAGATGAATTTCACGGAGTGCTTACGGCATATGAAATGAGGATTGAATAAGAGGACAACACACATCACCTAGAAACAAAATTCTCTGCATCCAAGAAAACTAGTAAGGACAAGCATACTCCGAAAGAGAAAACTTGTAGTTGTAAGGAATAAGAAAAGGAAGAAGATGAAGAAGAATTTTCAGATAAAGAATTTTCCTACTTCATGTGAACACTGAGAAAAAGGATGGGAAAATTCAAAGGTAAACTTCCACTAATATGTTTCGATTGTGGTGAGGTTGGGCATTTTGCAGCCAAGTGTCCTCACAAAAATAAGGTTGTTATGAAAGGAAAGAAAGGTCTGAGGAATTTCAACAAGAAAGGAAAGAATAAATGGCTTAAGAAGAGTTTCTTCTCCAAAGAAGATAGCTCCTCATCTAATGAATATGGCGATAATAAAGAACAAATCAACATAAGAGTATTGTTTATGGCCAAGCATAATAAGCAAGAAGCATCTGATGAAGAAGGAGACAAAGAAGAAGAGATGAATAAGTTTGAATTTTAAAATGAAGTGATCAGGGTTATCAAAGAGCTCAAGGTCGAGAAGAAGAATTTCAACACTCTTGAAGAAGAATTAAAGATATAAAGGGAACATGTCCTAAATATTAAAGCAAAGTTTGAAGAATACAAATGAGTTGAAGAATCGCTTAGTGAAGAATTAATGGAAAGAAAAAGGAAAGAGAAGCATTAGAAGATGAAACCGTTTCTCTTAGAAAGCAATTAAAAAATGGAAAAACTCTTCCAAACTACACCAACAGCTCCAAGGAATTGGAAGAAATCATCAGCAATCAATGATAAAATAGTGAAAAGACTGGGCTTGGTTACAAAGAAAAATATGAAAAGGATCCAAGTCCTTCTATGACAACAAAAGAAGACGTCCCATGAAAAATCTAACAAGCAGGTAGAGCTTCCAACCAACTCAAGAGATCAACACTCGTAGGAAGAACCATGGAAGATAATTCCTCAAAGAAGATTTCCTCCTATGTATCAAAATATCTTTTGTGGTCATTTTTATTCATACAGAAGGTTTGGACATAGAGCTATACATTGTTGCCCATATGTTTAGAATAAATATAGTTTCAAGAGATATTTCAAAAATGGATATTCTGGAACTCAACATAATATTAACATATTTGATCATTTGAGAGATGATGTCGAATGTTACAAATGTAACAATTTTGGACACTTGGCTAAAGATTGGAGACTTGGAATTTCCTCAAAGGAATTCTCACAAAATTAGAATGAACAAATATGGAAAAAGAAGACATAAAAATGTGTTATCGCTCTCAAGGCTCAAAGAAACAGAAACATTGGGCATGTTGATAGTGGTTGCTCAACTCATATGACTAGAGATAGGAATAAGTTCATATCCTTGAAGGAAAAGAAGGATGGAACAATGTATTTTGGAAATGATGGTTCTTCAAACTTCATAGGAGTAAGTACAGTCACACTTGGAAGCAAGAATGCATTAGCGAAAGATGTGTTGTTGGTTGAAAATATGAATCACAATTTGCTCAATGTTGGAAAAATGTGCGATCAAGGACACACGATGCTATTTAACTCTAAGAAATCTGAAATCAGGAAAGGAACGCTCGTTAAAATTATGGCTACAACATGTAGAGCTCCAAATTATATATATATTTTGGATGAGACACGTAAAGGGTTCTTTTGGCGAAAGAAGAAAAAAGTTGGTTATGGCACAAATGAATGGGACATATAAATTTTGACAATTTGGTCAGGATCAACAAGAAGGAAGTAGTAAGAGAAATTCCTAAAATTTCAAAACCCACCAATACGATATGTGAATCTTGTCGACACGCAAGAAGACAAAATTTGAGTTCAAGAGAAAATAACACTTTCCATCACGTCCATTGGAACTAGTACATAATGATATATGTGGTCCTATGAGAAAAAAGGTTTATATGGAGAATTATATTCTATGCTAATGATAGATTATTACACCAGAATGAAAGTAATTAGCTTCTTAAAGAAAAATACTAAGGCATTCGATGTTTTTAGAATATACAAGAAATTGGTTGAAAATGAAATTGATTTGAAGATAAAATGTCTGAGATCAAATAATGGAGGAGAATTCACTTCCAAGGTATTTCAGCAGTACTGTGATGAAAATGGAATAAAAAGGAAATTCTCAATAGGTAGAACATTGCAACAAAATGGAGTTGTTGAAAGAAAAAGTAGAACCGTATAGGAAATGGCCAGAACAATGTTAAATGACTCAAAATTAGATGATAAATTCTGGGTTCAAGTATTCGATACAGTTGTATTCATTATAAACAGAGGTTTCCTAAGGAACAATTGTAACATCACTCCATACGCATTATGGAAAGGAATATCAACTAACATAAAATACTTCAAAATATTTGGAAGAAAGTGCTACATCAAAAGAGAAGATAAGAAATTGGGCAATTTTTATTCCCGTGTCGATGAAGGTATTTTCATTGGTTATTCATGCAAAAGGGAGGCTTATAGATGCTACAATCTGAGGTGAAAAAAATAGTGGAAAGCATAAATGTTACTTTTGATGAAGATTTTGTTACAAAGGATGATGATGCGATTCTCCCTTCAAGAAAATATAAGGGATCTAAGGGAGAATCTATGAAGGATGAAGAAGAAGCTCCAGAACAAGACCAATCAAATAAGGAAACAACATTCAACTAAGAGGAAATAAGAAATGATTAGCAGGATGTACAAGAAAATTCTCCAAAATATTTAAAAGAATGGTGTCAAAATAATCATACGTCAAATAAAATCATTGACAACATAAATGAAGGAATTGGATCCAGAAGAAGTTGACAACTTCGTTCATCGCAAGAAGCACACCTTTCCTTTTTAGCAACTTTTGAGCCAAGAAATTTTGAGAAAGCTAGTCAAGATGAACACTGGGTAGAAGTTATGAATGAAGAACTGGATCAAATCGAGAAGAATGATACTAGGTAATTGGTTCCACGACCAAAGGATAAAAATGTTATTAGAACTAAATGGGTCTTTAGAATCATATTGAATGAGGATGGATAGGTTACCAGGAATGAGGCAAGATTAGCCTGCAAAGGATATGGACAAGTTGAAGGAATTGATTTTGAAGAAACATTTTCTCTTGTTTCCAGAATGGAAGCTATCAGAACGTTTCTCACTTATGCATGCTCAAGAAAAATCAAGGTCTACCAAATGCATGTTAAGTCAACATTTCTAAATGGTGAATTGGAAGAATAAGTTTACATTGAACAACCCGAAGGTTTTCTTCTCTATGAAAAGGAAGACTATGTCTGTAGATTAAAGAAGGCACTATATGGTCTCAAGCAAGCTCCTAGATCTTGGTATGATCATCTTGATGCATATTTACATCAACAAGGATTCATGAAAGGAAGCCCCGACAACAATCTCTATGTGAAATTGGATCAATATAACCTAAAAAATATCGAGGTATATGTAGACGATATAATTTTTGGAAGCAATGATGACAGATTAAGTAAAAAAAAATTCCACAAAGATGAAAAGTGAGTTTGAAATGTCTCTACTTGGCGAGATGACATACTTTTTAGGTCTTAATATATCTCAAAATGATAAAGGAATATTTATATATCAAACCAAGTACATCAATAAAATGCTCAAGAAATTCAAGATGGAAGATTGCAAGCCTATCCTGACCCCAATGGTAACAGGTTGCAAGTTAAGTTTAGATGATTCATCAAAGGATGTGCACCAAAGGTTGTATAGATGTATGATTTGTAGTATTTTATATGTGACAACTTCTTATCCAGACATAATGTAGGTAGTTTGACAAGTAGCAAGACTCCATGCAACACTAAAATAATATCATATTATTGTTGTCAAAAGAATTCTCTGATATCTTAAGGGCACAACAAAATATGTTTTATGCCAGAAGTGTTGATGATCGAAAGAGTACCAAAAAGAGCAACATTCTATCTGGGTGGTTTCCTTATTTCGTGGTAAAGTAAAAAACAACCTTCAATCTCGTTATCCACACTAGAAGAAAAATATATCGCAACAACAGCCTATTGTACTCAAGTTATCTGGATGAAGAAAACTTTGCAGGATCTTCAAGTCAAGTTTGATTAGCCTATTCCCATGTTTTCGAATAACACCAGTGCCATCAATATCTCTAAGAATCCTGTGATGCATTCCAAAAAAAACCACACTCTGATCAAATATCATTTTGTTAGAGACCAGGTCACCGAAAAGAATATCAAGCTTGAATATGTTGGCACAAAGGAAATTTTTTTTGACATATTTACCAAAGCATTACCTCGTGAAGAATTTGAGTATCTTTGCCTAAAGCTTGGGATTCTCCCAAGTTCTCATTAGAATATTTCTCTTATCTAACTAAGTAAAAAAAAGGGGGGAGTTGAGGTGTGTAGAGGTATGTCAGATGATGTTTTTCAGGGTGAGTTACCCTTTGCCATTAATGAAAAAGGGGGAGAGAATGTTATAGGAATAGGTGTCATGATCGCAGGGGGAGTACTTGTGTTTCCATCAATGCCAAAAGGGGAGATTGTTGAATAGTTGTTTTCATTGATGTCAACCCAAGCAGCATCAACGACTACCCTGATATTGTATAGGAATTTTTACTTGACAGCTTACTCTATTCCGAGTCAAGGATATTTTGGATGGTTTCTACTTGTCGATATGTTTCCATTGATATATGGCATGCCACATAATTATTCAAGCACTACAAGAAAAAATGACATTAGTGAGGGTCATGCTTGTGACGGACCTTTAAGGTCCGTCACCACTGTCACATATGGTGACGGTCCTTAAAAAAGCATCACTGTAAGTGTATATAGTGATGGTCCTTTAAGGTCCGCCACCAAAGCCATTTTGAATGACACTTTTGGTGAGGGTCGTTAAAGGCCCATCACTAATTCTCTCTTTGGTGACACTTCTAGTGACGAAATTTTAATGACCCTCACCGATGCTCCTTTTTTTACTTTTGGTGATGGTCAAAAAAATTCCATCACCATTGATCATTCTGATGAGTTTTTGATGACTTTATGTGCTTGTTAATATATTTTTTGTCAGAGGATAATGATTTAATACCATTATTGTGGAGTATTTTTTATGATATGTCCAAGGCCATAATGGTTAGAGTCAGTCAATTTTTTAAGAAGTAATTAGTGTGTATCATTTCCCTTAAGTAATTACTAGTCGAATAGAGTTTTCTTATGAGTCAACACATGAATCATATCTATTCAGTTTATTATATAGAAAATTCCCTTTTGATAAAGTCCCACTAGTGTGTGTAGGAAATATATTACTTAATACATAATCAAGCTCTGTCAATTCTATTAATGAGAAAGATCTAACACTCCTAAAAAATTCGGGCACTCCTTAAATTAATTCTTTGGCACACACTGACATTTCTTAGCACCTTTCATGTCTTAGAACATATTTGTACCTAGAACATCTTGTCATGACACTGACACCAAAACACATGGTGGCATGCGCTAGCACAACATAGAACTCCCCTAGCATGTGTTGGCATGCATGTAGTCCATAACATGCCCTTGAACACCTTGGTTGAATGCATTGACATACATTAGCACTTGACACACGTCAATGCCACTTGGAATGTATTGGGACCTATTATTAGTGTGGCTAGAATCCCCTTTTGAAAAAGATAAAATATTGACTTATTAACCCTATTATTGGTTCTTCCTTTTTTTCCTTGAAACTTCTTGACACATATTGACATACCTTGGCACCCTGCACATCCTTAGCACCTACCATGTATTGGAATATTTTTTCACTATTTGGCACATATAATTAGCACACTGTGGAACTCCCAAAACACTTTCAGACTTCTTAAAATGCCTTGATATTCCCTAGCATGCCTTACCAATCCTTAGCATACCTTGTCACTCCCTCCTTGGCATGAAAACTAGCACTCATTAACACTAGTCCCTGGCACACGTTCCTCATATTCATTAACTTCCATGAATTTTGACCTAGTGCTCCCTTAATGTTTTGTCATAGTACTCCTTAACACTCCTCAACATGCATTAGAACTCTCTAGCACACCTTAGCACTGTTCAACATGCCCTTCCACTTCATAGCATGCATAACACTCTGTGACACATATTGGTGCTTGGAAAGTATTATCATGTATGGAATACATTGACATGCCTTGGTATGATTTGGAATGTTTTAATATTAAATTTATTTGAGATCAAAAATTGTAAATTAGATGAGAAGCAACGAAGGAAGACTTGGCACTTAGAATGCACTAAGCCTTTTCACTTGGCACCTATTGGCGCCTAGTGTTGGTGTGCCTAGCATGCCCCTCCTAGAAAAGGTAAATTGATGACTTATTAACCCTATTATGTGTTTATTTCCTTGTATTTTAACTTTTTTCTCCCTTTTGTTGCCTTGACAATCCCTAGCACGCATTGACACACCCTTGCACATCTTGGCATGCCTTATTAGTTGGAACATATTAACATGTTTGACATGCCTTCGCACTATCTGACACATCTTAGCATTCCCTAGCACACCTTGGCACTCATGTCCTCACATGTAGCCTTTAAATTTTTTTACGACTTGGGAACCCAATAAATTCCTTGGTTACTCGAGTTCATGTGACAATATTGGCTTGCTTCAACTGCAACAACTTGACCAATTGCACCTACTACAAGTAGATTGTGCCTTGTTCACCTAATAACTACATATAACGCATATTATGCCACTCATGTCAAAGATCAACTTGTCCCACTTAAATATTTACCAAGACAAGGATCACATGATCTAGCTATGGCCATAAAAGAACTAAGCAACATAGCTTACATAGGAAATATTTCACATGTATGTTTAGTTCATATAAACAGTAGAAAATTAACTGAGAGTTTGCAAGAACCACAAGATGCACAAGCCACACAAGATATAAGCCAACACAAGTCGAGTGTCCCAAAAATTATACAAAACAATGTAAAATATTAAATTATCTAGAATAGTTTAAAACATGAGCATGTAGCCAAAGTGTGCCACATCTCATATAAAAAATAGCTAAAGGAAAAAAAATGTTGTGCCTAGCACAAAGTGATCTCCATTTTTCTAAAACTGTTATGTCGAGCCTCATATAACAACTATAGGCTTGCCTCCTATAAATCCTATTATGAAATTCTCCTAACACACTTCGTCCTTAGCACACTTGAATTCGTTGACACTCCTTGACAGACACTCTTATTCTTTCCTTTACATGCATTTTGAACCAGTTATCCCTTAATATGCCCCAACACTCACTAACACTCTTGAGCATGTATTGACATTTTCCAACATGTGTTAGCATGCCTTTTCATTCCTAATGTGCATGCACTGATCCTCCCTAGATATCATGACCTCACAGCTACCCTCAATTAATTTGCAACTTGGGAACCCAACCAAGCCCTCGCTTGAGTACAAGAGCTTGACCAAGTTACAGTTACTACAAATAAACTATGTTGTTGAATTGTGTAGCTTGGGAGGTACTTAACAAGCCTAGTGAGATGGGTTTGTATGAGTTTGGTCACAAAAGGCTTTGTGGGAAAAGAAGCCAAGCAAAGGGATTTTGGACCCAATATGGGGTTTAAAACCTAAAAGAAAATTAAAAAAGAAAATTAACATAAAACCTAAAATAAAATTAAAAAGGAAAATTAATATTTCCTAATTTCTAAGTGGATAAAAACCATAAGTTCTAGAGGGTTCCTAAGAGGTATAGGAAAAACTATTTAAGGAGGCCTTAGGATGAAGGAAAGAACATCAAGGAGAAGGATCTCATTTGATCAAGGGGGTGAAAAGAGATGTAGTATTAAAGTAGGTCGAGTAAGAGGGCCAAGTAACTAGGGTTGCTAAAGGGAGGTCATGATCATCCTCCAAGAGCAATATCATCATGTGAGGGTTCAAAAGAATTTTTCATAACTTAATGGTCGGTTCGAGCTAGGAAGTAGGATGGCATATTGTTGGTTCTCTTATGGTAGATCGAGCTTATGAGAGGTTGCTCATGAGAATCTGGGCATGTGATTTCAATGGTGTCTTTGTGTGAAGGCTGCATCAAATCCTGAAATGTTGAAATTTGCAACAAGAAACATTCAAATTGGAAACCAGAAAGGACAAAAAAAAATGCACCCATACTGGTGAGGAATTTTAATGCACCAAGAGTGAGGAATGTGGGACGTCTAATTTATTTTTCCCTTAAATAAATTGGACAATAAATTGTAATTTCATATCATAACAACTTGTGCCAGTTAACTAAGTCATGATGATTGAGTTAGCTTAAGAAATTCGAGTTGAGGTTCTAAGATGAGGCATGTAGAGGGATTAATATAATATTTTTGGGGTCCAGTTGCAAATGATGCATTAGTGGGGTGCAGATATGAATTAGTTAACTAAATTAAATTAGTCAAAATTAGTTTAAATAGTTCTAACTAAGTGATGAACTAGTGAGAGGTAGATAAATGAATTGAATTAGATTTAATTTACAATGAGTGATCAATCAGATAACTGATAATTCACTATTAATAGTTGCATGCATGTCAATTATGAGGAAGACCCAGTTGAGGTAGGGGTTAAAGGGAACATAACTATCAGTTGTATTTATACAAAATTTCCCATGTGCAACTATAAAGTCATTGGGATGCCATGATGGATTGCAAAATCAAGGAAGACTGATTTTCCTAGTTAATAGGTAGCTAATTCCCTAGGAATTTCATGAGAAAGGCAGACTAAAGGAAGGCAGAGAATTGGCTAAGTACTAGACTGAGTTTACCTAGATCAACGAGAGACAATTGGAAAAGTGCTCGAGAATATCATGAGAGATTAAGCATTGTATTGTTTCATGATTCCTTGACTTAATACACAATAGAGATAGAGTAGTTTTGAGCAATTTCTTTCCCCAGATGCATCTTGTGTTGTGCGATTGATAATTTTTTTCTCTTACTTATATGTGATTGTGTGATCGTGTTTTGTTTTCTAAAATTGTTGGAAGGATCCAATATCTTATTTTAGTACATTACAAGATCAAATTGAATCTCATTGGTTATATTTTCTGCATGGTATCAGAGCAGGAATTTTTTGGGCGGCGAGTTTGCAGAGAATATAGATTTTGGTGTAAAAATTAAAAAAAAATAGCATATTTTGATTCCTTGAGAAAAAATACCCAAATGGAAAATCAATTCAGAGCTTAGATGAGGGAGATATGGTCAATTTAAAATTAATTATTTTTTAGAAACTTTTGTAATGACAAGACAATTACAATGTGCGCGATTCAAGAACCTATATGCACTTGAGGTACCAGATGCATGCAAAGCTTTAAGGAGCAAAGAAGAGGTTAGAGACTTGGCCGTTGAGAGGGAGTACGCATTACCTCTCAACATGCAACCTTATAAGCAGTCTATTGGAGTGGGGTCCCCCGAGGCACAATTTCCAATATATTTCTGTATAATTTTGTATGTGCATGCTATGTAAAGGGAGTCAAGGGGATTTGGGGTGGGTCAAAGTCCCCAATTTTTATGTAAATGGGCTTAAGGGTAAACTGTGGGCCTCAAACCATTTTTTGAGACCATAGTATCTACGCGTTAGGCATATATAAATATATAGATTGTGTCTAAGCTAAGTATTTCAGTTGGGTAATGAATTATTGATGTTCTAATAATTTTACACGTCTATAAGGGTTGTTTGGGTTGGGTTGAAAGGTTAATGCTGGCTGTGTGCACGGAGACCTAGTCCAGGCTATGTTTGGACTCCGCTGACTGTGTGCGCAAAAGGGTTTTGTAAGGGAAAGTGGATGTATTGATTGAAATATCTGAAGCTAATAGAAAGGACAGTTTTTTGCAAGTTCATTGTGTTATGCATCTAAGTTGTTTACTGCTTGTATTATGTTAAGATAATATTATTTGTCTTAATTATTGATGATTGCACAAAGATATCTAATATGATTATGAATGGTTATTGATGGTTAATAGATCTATTTAAATATCTGCATTGGTTAAGATCTGGATGTGGTTATGTTATGTTCATTTGCGCTAAGGCAACAATGAATTTGTGTTATTCTGTTAATGACTGCGCATTGTGTTATTTTGTTAATGAATGTGAATTCTCTGTAAGACTGTTATATATTGTTGTGCACTATGTATAAGTTCACATTTGGTTTTTCTAAGGACCACTTCATTAAGTTCTCCCTCAGGGTGTGGAAACTTGGTTCCAACACCCCCCCATACTACTTCGGGTGAGACTTTAGTTTGCGTAAGCATATCACTGCTGAAAGGGCCAGTAGTTGGAGTGTTTGTTGGTTTATCTATAAAATATGAACCTGGGCCAGGACCCCTCAAGCCAAAAAATGGTTCTGTTGTTGGGACCGGGATCATTTTGAGGGATATTTGATGTTGTGGCATCTATCATGAAACAAATTACAATATTGGCTGGATAGAAAGATCCTTGAATTTGCACTCCAAGAGAATAGAAGTACTAAGTTATTTGACGAATAATGGGTACAAAAATATATTTATACAAAAGTGCATGAAATATTATTTTGTTTCTTTGTGCACGAACTACAAGAGTGGTTGTTACTTAGCATTTTTTCACCGTCCCTGCAATCCCCCATCCTGCACATTGGAGGCCCTTTCTTGTGACATGTGAGCAGTGACATGAACTGAAACCACTTTCATGGCATCCCCCTTGACAAGGAAAATCAATCCTCTGAAGAAATTTTCCTTTGTAAAACCATAAAAACAGATTTTTTGGCCTTGGTGTGACTAGCTAATTCAGCCCTCGCGCCAATGTGGAAAATCCACCATAGAGGGTGCACCAACTGACGCTCTATCCCAGTGTCTCACTCACACCAAGCTTAATAAGGGATGTTTTTTAAAAATAAATGGCAGAAGTTTGATTCCAACAAACTCCTGAACTAGTCTCTAAAATGAGTTAGGTGGTTTGGATCCGGATCTCCATGTATGGGAGGTGGTTTTCCACCTATCATGGAAGCTTCCTTAGAGATAGGGCTAATCCCATGATTGTAGGGATCCCAAATCCTCTTCCCCCATCTATAAAATATTTCCTTCTCCCTTAGCAAGCTAGAGCTAAACTTGTAGCAAGGAGACTATAGCCAGATAGCTTTTGAGAGCCAAGCCGAAAAGAGAGAGATTTGTCCCGTTTTCGACAGGCTTTGTTGAGACATGCTCCACTGTCAGCCCCGCCGAAGGAAGATCAAGCGTCATAGCTTTGGGTTGTATCTTTCCTTTGTTATTTTAATGATAAGTGACTTTGATTATGGTTCTATTCATGTGTCTATTCCTTTGATGCAATGAATTACATCCTCTCTGACTGATGTATGGTTACAGACTTTAGGTTTTACGTTGTGTATTGTTGTATCCTTTGCATGTGTGCAGGTGTTCGGATGTGTCAAGTGGAAGGATCGTGATCTACCAAAGTGGAGGATGGGAAGCATCATCATTTCTTCAATGACTATTGCGTAGGATCTGAGGTAGGCAATTCGTTATGATTTTGGTCGTTTTGTAACTAGGAACCTGCATCACTGCATGACCTGATTGTTGCTAGACCCGATCTGGCCTAGTAGGGATCGCCTCTGTCCACAGAGGGGATTTACCTCTCCAACAAACTGATGACTCCACTGGGGAGTTAGTTGGAGTTAGTCTTGTCTCTCTCAGTTGTTTTTGACTTTTGATTGATTGACTTACTCTTCTGGTTTGCCTCCTTTCGGTGTAAAACCCCTATTCAGCCCCCAGAAGACCTGATCTAGTCTTTTTTTTTCTCTTTTTTCATTTCTTCTCATAGTAAACTCGATTGGTGTAGTTTATAGCCTGACATTCATGCCAACTGGTGCTTGTTTCTAGTTAGGCCCCTGTGCCAACGCTATTTTGGTGCAAGATACAGCCAAACATTCGCGCCAACCCTATTCGGTGTTAGGGTTTGCTTGTTTTTTAGCCCTCTGAGTCTGATTTTTGGTTTTGGTGTCATTTTTCTGACTATTTGAGTGCCTTGAAGTCCTTGTTGACTATGTTTGACCGCTATCCTCCAGTTGTTTTTCCTCTACCATCAGTTTTGCATTCTATCCCTAGGGTTTCTAGGTGCTATAGTCTTCTGAGCCTCCCATGGGAGTTTTTGGTCCTTGTTTTCCCAGTCAACTTTTTTTTCTCTTCTTTGCATTCATTTTGTTGGATTCCATTGTATCATTGCGTTAGTTGAGTGATTTATCTATTTTTCATTCAAGTTTCGCTTTGTCTCATTTCAAGCCTAGATTACACGGTTTGTATGAGTCTTTTCGGGATCCTTCTTCGATTTGAGGGATTTATCCATTAGTTTGAGTTCTGATTGTGTATATTTGCATTGAGTGAACTTGCTTGTTTCGACTCTTTCACTATCATTTCTCAAATTGGTTTCTTCATTAGTTTTTCATTTCGTTTGGTTCTTTTTCTCTAAAACATTGAAAATACAAAAACAAATCTCTTTGCATTTTGATTAGATTAGTGAAAATTGAAAGCTTTTCTGCATTATTAGTGGTATATAACTCTAAGAGAAAAAAATTTAGTTTCATTAGTGTGCATTAGAGACAGTAGTGGATGTTTTGTGATCATTTTTTTATTGTTTAAAAATCTCTCAAGCTTCCCGTAGTTAGCTCTTCATCGAACAAAGTGATATATTGTGGCATGTAGTGTGCATTTAGAGGATTTGTTGAGATACAAAATTCGATAGGGCCTGAAATTGAAACATAATTTAAATATCAACTCTAAAATTTATTAAGTTAACCTAAGGAAACATTGAAACATTAACGAAATATCTAGAGGTCTAGGCTAGTGACGTGTTCCAGCGTCATTAAACCTAGTAGTTGTCATTCGTCTCTTGGCTTTAGACAATGCTAGTACGGACTTGTGCTCCTCGTACCGTCGTGTATATAAAGGGAGACCCCACTAGGTTGCTATCCTTTATCTGTAGGAAGTCGAGTCTGCTGCCTTATACCTGTGATACACCGGACACAACATTCGGGGAGATTACCTGCACGTACGTTAAGTCCTTGGTTGATTTCTATTTCATTTTTTAACCAAGGTGTATATGGCAGTTCACGGATATCTGGTACACCCATCTGCCTAGATTACCAGAGTAGTCATTTCGATCTTTTCTGACTCATTAAATTTGAAAAGATCATCAAGCGCTTGTCCTTTCACGTTTGTTTCCAAATTGAAAGAGATAGAGTCATATTTTACTTGTTTCTAGACTCTTAAAACATGAAACGGTAAAATTTTCTAGTTTCAATGTGGTAAAATTAATCACCTACGATCACAAACCCTTGTAGAGATTGTTTTTTCCGCTGATTGATTTTTTGCCTTGGTTTTTGCCCGTGTGTCTTTGTTTTGATCTCTTCCTCTTTTCGTTACTGTCACAGTGGCGGAACCCTCAGTTTCATATACTGGTAGTCATTACACAAACGATTCATTAGAGGCCTCTCAGTCCTCTGTTGAACATTAGCCGCCTATTGTATCCAAGTTTCTCAACGGGGGACCGGTTATATTTGAGCTTCCCTTTTGTGGACCAGTTGAATTCAATTGGCCCTTGTCCAACGCTTGGTTTGATTTGGAGTAGGGGAACACTTCCCTCCTCTTACATTAGGATCACCCTTTTTGGCTGCCATTATTCCTCCTAGTCCTTGCCATATTTTAGAAGATCTTATGGCAGGGTTAGATAGGGACTCACCCAGTCCTTCTCCTAGAGAGGAAATTCCTACATCTGGTGAAGATTACCAGCTTTTTCCAGAAAACATCCCCAAGTCTTCTGTTCTGTCTTCACCTGGTCCTTCGCTTCCAGCGGGATATAGGTCCTTAAGTCAGGTCGTGGTCGTTGTGGCCTCTATGGGAATATCGACTTTGTCCATGAGGCTGGTTATTCCTTCGTTAGGGATGTCGCCATCGACACCTCTCACGTCATCTCCTTTCTTCACATCAGTACCTGTTGCACCTACTGTCTGCGTAGCTACATCTATGCCCACTTTCACTACTCAGTCAACCAGGACCTCGTCAGTTCCTGAAGAAATTTACATAGTTTCTGCTATTCTGGAGAATATTTCTCCTAAGGAGTATCGGTTGTCTTTAGAGCCATTGAACTCTGATGTTGTTTAGTTCTCTCAAGATCCCAACCGTCCTTAATTTTCCCATTATAGACTGGATGGTACCCCGATTTATGTATTCCCATATCAATACGATGAGCAGGGAAACCCTCTTCGTTTTCCTGCTCTTGAGGCTTATCAGTATATTAACGGTTTTATATCTACCCAGGTTGGGCAACCTTCTAATCCACAAGGACAACCCTTCCAGGGACAACCTTCGGCCCAACCAGGTTATCTGTATGACCCATAAGGACAACCCCTATAGGAGCAACCTTCGGTCTAGCAGGGGTTGTTGTACGGTCCACAAGGGAAGTCCTAAAACCCTCAAGGTCAACCTCTACAGCCTCACCCTGTGGTCCAACCAAGGCAACCTCAAGGACCCACAGGCCAATTGGGGTATCAACCCGGACCATTGTACGGTCCTGGGGGGAAAATCCATCCTTCTCAACCTTTGGTGCAACCTCATCAACCTTAGTTTCCAATTGGTCTGAATGTTGCACAACCAGGGCCATCTTATGGTCCTATCATAGGTCAACCTGGTTATCAGGCACAACCTAGCTCTCTCCTGCCATCAGTCCAACCTGCTTAGCCGGGGCAACCTAGTGTCCTTCATCAACCAGGCCAACCTGTTTAATCGGGACAACCTATTCACCCAGGCCAACCTGTTCAACTAGGCCAGCTTGTGCAGCTAGGTCAACCTGTTTAACCAAGACAACCTGCACATCCAATTAACCCTGCTCAACAACCGATCTATTCTATGCCACAGCTGAACCCGCCTATGCGCCCAACTTATCAGGCTCAGCAGGGCCCCACTTACCAGTGGCCCACTCAACCCCAAGGCGTTTATTGACTTCAAGGTAAGTCTCGACCGGTTTAAAACCCACCCCAAGGTTTTGGTTATTACCTTCAACAACCAAGCTATACTCAGTAGTCGAATCCATACACTGCTCAAACAAGGCCCACGTATAATTAGGTTTAGTACCCTGGTTATCAACCCCCATACACTGGTTATCAGCAACTGTATCAACCCAATTATACAGCTTATACCCCCTATGGTCATAATCCTCAAAGACAGAACCAATGGGGACAAAATTATGCTCAACCAGGGTGGAGTATAGGTACAGGTCCTTATCGAGGACCTGGCATGCTATTTAATCCTCAGTTGCCTTTCCTCGCCACGTTGGAATTTTCAGATGTATCTAAATTGACCAATGATTCGATTCTCCATAATCCATATTGGCCTCCGGTTCCGACGAAGGTACCAGGTGACTGTCCTAAATTTCAGGGTAAAGCTGGAGAAGACCCCCAAGCACATGTCATGACCTACCATTTTTGGTGTTCTTCAAACTCTTGGGTGGACAACTCGATTCGTCTACGTCTTTTCCAGCACACTCTTACCGGTGCTGCTGCTAAGTGGTACATAGAACTACCCCGTGGTATTTTTCAATAATTTCATACTCTGGCTATGGATTTACTGACACATTTCTAGTTACCGGTTCATTATGAAGCCGAGACACATCTCTTGACATCTTTGAAGCAAGATAAAGCCACTGAAATTTCAGATCATATTCATGAGTGGAGATGTCATCGTCGACTGATCAAGTTTGATATTCCTAATCAGCTTCTAACTCACTGGTTCACTACCTTCTTCGTTAACAAAATCACTCAAGATCTTGCTATGGGGGCGTGTGTAACTGAGGAACAAGCCATCGCTCGTGCCCAATGCCTCGATCTAGTGTACTCTTAATCCGACACATTATATGATATCTTGACTGATGCCCCATGGCCAGGGACCTCTAAAGCACCAGCTACCCCATCGGTGGACGGTGTTATTGGTTCCGTCTCTTAGACTTCTCGTAAGTCTTATAATGGGAAGCAGAAGTCGAATTCTTATAATAATTCTGCTCCTCCCACCACTCCAAATTCTGGTAAGACCGTAGAGGTCAATTCTGTTCAGGCCAATCCTATGGAAAATACCTCCAAAGGGAAGGAAAAGGGCAAAGGAAAATCCAAATCCGATGCCCCGAAACCAGAATCCTCCAAACCACGTGCTGATGATGGTTCCCAACGTAAGCCGAAGTACCCTCGCCTAATCTGTGATGGAGACCACTACACCAAAGATTGTCCCCAACGATCCGAGTTTAGTCAACTTCTTAAAGGCTCTAAGGGAACTCTGGCAGTTCTTAAGGAACCTTTTCCATCTTAGCAGACCCAAATGTTCGAACAACCTTCACCATCTGCACCATTTGGGTCCCAAGTTTTATTGATGAATGGTGCTGCACCTGTTTCGATTGCCACTCGTTCGAAGGATTATGCCGAATCACGCCGGGCAACTGGGAAGGAAGTCATTGATGGCCCGCCTCTCCCACCCGTCTCCGGTCCTTTAGAAATTGAGAAGCCCAGCGCTGAACCTATTTTACGGCCACCTTACAAAGGTGTTCTTCGAAAGTCTTACTATAATCCAAATGCCTGTGCTGCTCAACATTAAAACATTGTTGAGGATTTGGCAGAGGTACCTTCCGCAATGTCTGTGTTGGAAGTTCTTCAAAGTTTCCCATCGCAACAGAAAAATCTATTATCCGCAATCGGTGGAATTGATCCTGCCGATTCTAGTCTTCTCACCTTCGATCTAGAGAATTTTATCCCCTGACTTCCACATCATATTGTCTTTGTTATAAAATTCAGTATCAACGGCCTCAATATTCATAGAGCCGTTGTGGATGAAGGTGCCCCTACCTGGGTTATGTCATCTTCCTGCTAGAAGGCCATTGGCTCTCCAGCTCTTACTTCATCTCCCAATGCCCTTGAGGCATTCGATGGTAGGGAATCAAAACCCTTGGGTGTTATCGTGAGTTTACTGATCACATTACAAGGTAAGACAGTCAAAGTTGAAGTGGAAGTTGTTAATTCTAAGCTCAACTATAATCTTCTACTTGGTCGCAGTTGGACCCATGCCATGCTATGCGTTCCGTCCACCCTCTTTTAGCTTTTAAATTTTCCACATGAGTGCAAAATTATTACCATCGATCAGTTGTCTTTCTTCACCTCGTCCTCTAAGAACAACGTGCCATACGTGGATCAAATTCTCAATCCCCCTGATAGTGTAGGACTTGGTATTTTCTAGGACCCCATTCTCATGGGTATTTTTCCCATGCCACCACCGAACACCGTTCAAGTCAACATGATCTATAGTTTAGATGACCCATGGATCATCCCTTCTCCTGAACAGGTGACCTCTTTTGGAGAATCAATGCCTTTGACTCCAGTTAAAATCAATTATTTTGAAATAGTTGCTGCATCAGATCCTCCTCCTCTTGAAAATGCTCCTTTGAGCATGGCTCTAGATGTTTATTCTCAATCCCCTTGGCTTGGTGATGCAGATTCACCCGATCCTTTGAGAGAAGTCTTTCCGTCTGACAAATCTATCGTTGAGACGATGTCTCTTGAAGATCTGTCGTGGAGCGATGGACATCATCGTTCCTCGTTCATGCCCTGCCTGGGGGCAATGTCTAAGTGTCACAAGCACTTTGTATCTAGTTATCCTCCGCCTGAACCTACTCCTTTGAGCTCATCGGAGCATAGTTCCTCTTCTTGTGTCAAGCTCCTAAAACAATGAAACAAGTTGCTTCGAAGACAGTTCTGAATTGTGTCAACCTCATTAAAATAATGAAACACGGTCTCGTTCAATTCAAGTTTTGTTAGATTTTGATCAAATCTCTTGTGTTTTGAACCTTCACTCCATTTCCTATGGACTGAAGCTTGGGGGGAATGTACCTCAAATTGAGACACCATGCTAGGGGCATGCCCGTTTTCTTATTTGAAGCATTGTTTACATTTGTGTTTTAAGCTTCCATAAAAATAAAACTCATTTTAAAGCATAGTTTACATTTGTGTTTTAAGCTTGCATAAAAATAAAACTCATTTCCAAGCATAGTTTGCATGTGTGCTTTTAAGCTTGCGAAAAAATAAAATGTGATTTGTGTGGTAATGCATTTTGCGAACTTTTTACTTTTCCATTGGGTTGTTTGTTATGCAGATTATGTAACTAATGCATTAGATAACATTGTATTAGAAATTTGCGTAACATATTAAAAAACATCATCATATGTAAAAATATCCATCTATATATATATATATATATATATATATATATATATATATATGTCGAATGTTTGCAGCATGTGTGCATCACATAAAAACCAAAATATACATGTCTATTTTAATAATATCCGGAGACAAAATGTCTCTCAAAAATATTCATATAAAATCCTAGGCGACTAATCAGCATGGTGCTCATGGTAGCATGTATCTTCCCGCACCAATCGCCTCAGTAAATGATGAAGGTGACTAGGCACCCCTACGGTGTGCCTTTGATAAGCCATAGGGACATCTGCTAGGCGAGCGTAATCTAGGATCCCATGGGTGATTCCCTCCAATTTCTAAACTAGCTCGCTCCCCTTGTCCCCCTCACCTTGAGGGTCATAAGCGAGAGGGGTCCTTCGCGTGATCGGTGACATCCCAACGGGCCTCTTTGGGCCAACATCTGCATACATATAGGATTTTTTTTTAGAACATGCATGTATACCAAAAAAATAAAAAAATACATAAAATCAAAAAGAGTCTTACCCAGATCCTCATCCCAGTCTTCTCCTTCTGAGAGTGGAAGGTTTGGGTCTCCCGTGAAGTCAGTACCAGCATAGGGCCAGTCCTCTACAACGATCAATTTTTGACAAAGCCATACGAAGAACTCATGCCGCCATGACATTTGTTGACCCCCTCTTGCTCTGGGCATCAATGCTGCCCATCGAACCATCCGTGGCTCTCTCAATGGTGGATCTATGACTATCGCCCCTGGCCCTGGAAAATAGGTAGCCATTCGAGGATGAACGATACCAGGATAGATCCATACCCAAATTGCTTCAGTTTGGTATTTTTACACTTTGTCAATTTCCGTTTGATATTCATGGTTATGGCTGTAGCCCAATCAAATAATGTTGGGTTCATACATTCTGATGCCAAGAGGAGTTGTCTTTTAGTAGCCTCATGTGGTGCTTGTGACCCCGCAACCCGTGTAATGGTATGGAGCACCACTCTGAGTGCTAGATCGGGAACAATGTGAATGTCAACCTTCCAGCTACCTGATCCTGTTTGTGCCCCTGGGCACACTAATTTCATAAACATTGACATATTTTCACCAGAAGGCTTAGTACCTGTCATGATCGGGACTAGACCTCTGCGAGAAAATCCAGTGATGAAGTAAACATCAGATACTTTGAGCTCCAACACTTGGTCTCGAAGCCTAAAATTCTCTTCATTCTCATCCCAGATACTGACCAAGTATTGCAACAATTCAGGTTGTGCCCTGAGACATGGTGTCAAGAAGAACTTCTTCAAACCGCAATCCCAGAGAGCATTCATGCATTTCTCGTTCCCCATTTCTGTTTCATCTTCTTCACTATGCTCCCTTTCTTTCCATTCGATCACCATTGTGGCTTTGTACCTGCACCAAAATGGTCGCAAGAACTTCATTAGATCCCTTAGGCATTAAAAAATCTAGTTGATTGGTTCATTTTTTGTAAAAATTGAGAGGAAAATAAGGTTGTGCCATTGGCGCGACTGTTTTGCTGATAGTCGCGCTAGCTGGCGCGACCCCTTTGCAAAAAGAACCCGATTGGCGCAGGTTCGTGCCTCATACCCATGCCAATTGTGCGAGCCCTAGATTTGCAAAGTCCCCCCTCAGGGATCCCAAATCACGATGGAAAACTAAAAAAAATGGATTAAAACATAGCTAAGGGAAGCACCTCTTACCTAGAAAAGAAGGTATTCAGAATGGTGCACTGGATTGTCCACAATCGTCACCGCAAGTTCGCACGGAAAATACCTCACTATTGCTCTGCACAAGAGGTAAAAAGTAAAAGTAAATATGTTTTTACTATTTTGGTCATATTTATAACTTTTCGAAATAAAATTAGGTTTTAAGCTTATTTTTCCAATATTTTATCACATTTTGTTGAAAAATGGGTTTTACACTTGCTTTTTTGTGCATCAACAGGTTTTCACGCAACTAGGACGACCATACGAGTTGTATTTTATACTTTTTTGGACTCGGTAAAAACACGAAAAAAGTCACTACTGGAGTCATCTTTCAGCTCTTTTCTAACTCTCTAAAAATGAAAATATTTCTGAGTCGCTTGTCGTTTCGATCTCATTAAATTGGCTGCAAAATGACATCTACCCAGTATACGTTTACCCCTTTTTCGGGCTGGGATAGATTATTTACGAAAAAGGAATACCCTAGCCTATTGCGACTAGGAGGTTTTCTCAGACATAGTTTTCTACTTTTTCGGATCTGAGGAACTATCTACGAAAAGGGACTGTTGGAGTTTACTTTTCCACTGTCTTTTCAAACTCCCTAAACATGAAAATATGTCAGGTTCTTCCTTTGTCAGACTTGTTAAAACCTGATGACATCAGACTCCGTCGTAATGACGATACTCGAGTTCCTCCTTCCTAGGGCTCGTTAAATGTACTAGGTTGGATTTGTCTGAAGGAAAAACTTATATCACAAGCATATGCTATCGCCTTCAATCTTGTTTTAAAAAATAATTGGGGTACTTGCCAGAAATGGTGGGGAAAAATGGAACTAGTATCATCGTCGTGTCGACAGTATGTCGCTCTTGAACATGGCACTTGTCTGCATTCGTGTCGGGTTGGGGACATCTCATCTCGTTTTCTGCTTGCCTCCATGGGATTGGGTAATCCTTTTTGACCGCTCATATACTCTTTTCCTTTTCATTACGACCTCAGATCCTTTGATGTCAAATAATGCCAAATCTAGTGTTGTGCCGCCGATATGTTCAAGAGAAGTTGGCCTCTGCAGTTTTCAACCTCCCTCTGATTCTCTACTGATCCTGATTCACAAACATTATGTTCCTCTGTCTCGCGTTGATGATGTGGGAAACAATGTGGTCCATCTTCGATCAAGGTCACTTCCTGTCGACTTTAGCTCATTATCCAGGCAGCTGATCTAGAGACTCCTTTCTAATACCTTGGAGCCTGCATGCCTCAATGGTAGGTTATTCGCATTCGATACAAGGTTTTCATCATTGGCCTTCGATCGAGTGATTCTGCGGGTGTTCGACACCAGCTCACTATTCACATTCCGTGGATTGTACCTATAGTACCATGAGGGCCATCCTCATTATTGGTGGTACCTCTCGCGATGTTCTTGCATGTTCTACTTCAGCTCACTTATTCACACGCTTGGACTTGTACTCTGTTCGGGTCGAAATGGAGTGCAAGACCCTAGATTTTGTTTGATGAAATCCAGGCTACGAATTTTTGTGGATTATCATGATTGGTTACATGATTCAATGATTAGATGGTTGCGACCATACCTGAGTCTACTTGTTGATCCTTCTTTACTGGATGGCTACGTCCATACCTTGGATCCTAATTATTGTACACTCTATTATGGATGGCTGTGCCCATACCACATATCATGTATTTAAGATATCAGTTGTATTTTTATATGCAGGTTTTCCGACGGTAGTGTTTTCAGTTGGGCACGTTCTCATAAAACATTTCACCCCTCTCTTTCTCTTGGGCCTCATGCTTTAGGGGGCATCTATTACATAGCATTTTTTCACCGTCCCTACAATCCCTTGTCCCACACATTTGAGGGCCTTTCCTGTGACATGTGAGCAGTGACATGACCTGAAACCACTTTCATGGCACCCCCCTTGACAAGGACAATCAATCCTCTGAAGAAATTTTCCTTTGTAAAACCCTAGAACCAGATATTTTGGCCTTGGTGCGACTAGCCAGTTCATCCCTCGTGCCAATGGGGAAAATCCACCATATAGGGTGCGCCAACTGGCGCTCTGTCCCAGTGTCTCACTCACGCAAAGCTTAATAAGGGATGTTTTTAAAAAATAAATGGCGGAAGTTTTATTCCAACAAACTCCTGAACGAGTCTCTAAAATGAGTTGGGTGGTTTGGATCCGTATCTCCATGTATGGGAGGCAGTTTTCCTCCTATCATGGAAGCTTCCTTAGAGATAGGGCCAATCCCATGATTGTATGGATCCAAACTCCTCCTCCCCCATCTATAAAAGCTTGCCTTCTCCCTTAGCAAGCTAGAGCTAAACTTGTAGCAAGGAGACTATAGCCATACAAATTTTGAGAGCCAAGCCGAAGAGAGAGAGATTTGTCCCATTTCTGACAGGCTTCGTTGAGACGTGCTCCACTACCAGCCCCGCCGAAGGAAGGTCAAGCATCAAAGCTTTTGGTTGTATCTTTCCTTTGTTATTTTAACGATAAGTGACTTTGATTATGGTTCTATTCATGTGTCTATTCCTTTGATGCAATGAATTACATCCTCTTTGACTGATGTATGGTTACAGGCTTTAGGTTTTATGTTGTGTATCAGTGTATCCTTTGCATGTGTGCAAGTTTTTGGACATGTCAAGTGGAAAGATCGTGATCTGCCAAAGCAGAGGACGGGAAACGTCATCCTTTCTTCAACGACTACTGCGTAGGATCGGAGGTAGGAAATTTGTTATGATTTTGGTAATTTTGTAACTAGGAACCTAAGTCACTACGTAACCTAATTTTTGCTAGACCCAATCTCGACTAATAGGGATCACCTCTATCCGCAGAGGGGATTTACCTCTCCAACAGTGGTTGTCCTGCTTAGCTGAATTCCATCACCGCATAAAGGGCGACGTAGTCATTGATTGGACTCCTGATTTGATCCAATAAGTAGAGAAGTTTGAAAATAAGATCATCCATGCAGTAGATCATTGGATCGGTCACCTCTTGGAAGGATTTGTGACTGAATTTTCCATTGACCAATTTGTGTCATATTCTGAAGGAAAAAGAAGGTTTTTCAAAGGCCCTAGAGGTAAGTTCGTGCACTCATTGAAATTATTGCTAAAAATTTTATGTATGAATGGGGTTGTCTTTGTGAAAAAACTACTTGAATGTATCAAAGAGGTTAAATTATGTGCAGTGGAAGAATTTACCATGAAAATTCTGAAAATATTATTTATAGCCCTCTGAAGCCTAGATCTTATAGTGAACCTGAACTAGAAACTGCTATCTCAAGTGACTCTGAAGAAGAAAGCTCATCACAACAGAGACCCTTGAGTCTGTTTCCCACTCCATACACTCCACTTCTGAACTCACATCACAGGATAACTACTTTTCCAGGTAGTCCATCTCCACTGCCACCTCCACCTCCCCTTGAAGTAGATATGGTTGCATCAATGAATTTACCTAATTTCAGAGGCATTAGAAATGATGATACTAATCATTTATGGTTTGTGATTGAGGTCGTATGGTAGGCTCAACAAGTTAAAAATATTGATATTAGAAGAGCACAGATGGCTACTGCATTCCAAGATCGCACATTAGACTGGTACAATAGGTACGCTCAAGCAAACCCAAATTCTACCTTGGAAGAAATTAAAGCAGCCCTAAAGGAGCAGTTTAAGAAACCTAAGTCATACACGTAGCTGGTGACATAAATGAAGGATATTTGTCAAGATCTTAATGAATCTATATGGGAGGCCGATCAAAGGTTGAAGTGAACCATCAAAGATGGTAGATTTGTTATTGATGATACTCAGCATAAGGAATGGTTCATTGCTATGTTTCTACCGCATCTGCGCTAGCCATTAGGTCAGCAAAATATTTCCACACAAGGTGAGGTTGTGGAGGTCGCAATGAAATTGGAGGCTACCCCAACACCTATTACGCTAGGAACTCAATATATTTAGAATTAGCTAGAAGCCATGCATCTAGAAATTCAAATTTTTTGCAAAGACAAAGGAAAGGAGTTCTGCACAGAGGTGTGGTGTATAAAATGCAAAGCTTCTGGGCACCACAAAGACCATTGTCCCATATTCAACAATTATCCAAATGCTAGAGGTCCTATCCCATTGAAGAATCCTATATGGTGCATTATCTATGAGATTGCTCTATTACATGAAATAGATTCTTGCCCAAGGATTGGAAAATATCAACATGACTTGAAGCAATTATTTTTCAAATTCTGTTCGTCATTAGGGCATGATGAGAAACATTGTCGTACTTATGATATGATGTTGGATAAAGTAGATATATATAGAATGCAGGTTAAGCCTACATCACCAACATCCCCTTTTGGTCGCGGAGGATTCCAAGGCAGAGGAAGAGGCCGAAGAGGTGGATCAGCTAGCCAAGGAAGAGGACAAGTGATTTGCTATAACTGCTGATATGTTGGCCATTATGCGCGTGAATTTCCAAATCCACCACGATAGTCCTGTAGGTATTGTAGACAATTTGATTATGTCATAGAAGAATGTCCTGTCTTGATTGATAAAATTCAGGAAAATAAGACGCAAACCCCGACACAAATTATTCAGATGGTTCACAAAGAAACATGTGAAGAAGACCCTTGTGTGAATACAGTTACCAGGATTGGTGTAGCCACCAATGAAGATAAAGGAAATCAACTAGCCAATGATGTATGGATCCATAAAGCACCTGAAAAAAATAAGGATTTAATCTTTAGTGCGTAAAAGAGACCTTTATTGAAGCATGGAAATAATTTGAAGAAGGAAGTACAAAAAAATCTGGTAGAGCACTGAGGGAAGTAGGAGGAGATGAGGAGATTAAACCGTTAATACAAGAATGTATAAATTTGTTGTGCAACAAGAAGGCTGTCGAAAACATGTAGGAATTAATAGATAATTGTGCAGAGAAAGAACAACGAGCAGTCAATAAAATATACAAGAACAAGAAGATAATGGGTAGGGAGATGTGTATGACTTCGCAGATTGGTGGTTATGAAATAAACCAAGTTATTCTAGATCTGGGATCAGATGCTAATTTTCTACCTAAGAAAACATGCTAGCGCATGGGAGACCCAAATTTGTAATGGTCTACCATTCAGCTGCGCATGGCCAATCAATAGAAGATCATTCCTTTAGGGAGGCTATCATGTTGAGATTCAACAAGATGATGAGCTTAGTGAAAAGAGTCGCCTTCACTAAGTGGGCCCGCAGGCTATTTTTGGCACAAAGTCTATTTTTAGACATGTCGATCATATCTATAGTTTCAGGATGTTGTTTGTGGATGGTTGGTCAAGTTGGAAAAATAGATGGACTTCTATTTTTAGACATATTGGGCAGAGTCTATTTTTAGACTGCCAGTCTAAAAATAGATATGTCGAATATTATTAGCTCTTAATAATATTTGGACTCTAAACATTATCTTATTCTCTTGGAGCACTTCAGTTAAGTGCACAGATGTGGCACAACAACTGAAAAAAGGAATTACACTATTTCTGAGGGTTTACTGGAGCTATTGCATGGAGGACTTCATTCAGAACTCATGTGACAGAGTTTGGTGGAGTTGGAGAAATAGTTGGTGGAGTTGTATTTAGTTTAACTCAGTTAGACTCAGTTGAGCTAGTTGTATCTAGTCTAATTGATTGATACACTAGTGAGAGTGGAGTGAATTAATTAGTTAATTAATTCAATAAATAATAACTCATTAATCAACTGAATAATACATCAGTTAACTACAGTGCATGGCAGTTTCAGTGGAGACCAGTGGAGATATAGGTGAAAGAGCAAGTGTGACTATCAGTTGTGACTATAGTGATGCATTGATTGCATCCAACACTCAGTGGAGATGCCAATGAGGATTGTGTGAGCAAGGCTGGAGTATTTTGAGTTCATTCAGAGCCATTCTTCAGTAGGGATTGCGCAGTAGAGGCAGGCTAGCAAGTGGCAAAGATTGGTGCATGGATTTGCAAGATTGGGCCTGATTAGTGTGTAGATATTGTATTATGCTGAGAGCTTGATATGATCAACTTTGCATGAGGATTGTTACATGATCTATATGAAATATATTATATACAGATAGTTGTGGTTTTCAGCTTCAGGCTTTCCTGTTAAACAACTATGTTAATGTGTGTGAATTTTTATTGTTTCATGTGTGCATTACAATCTTGATTTAATTTCCGAAAATGATCAATGGTGGAATAGATTTTGTATTTTGCATGAAGTTAAAATAGTGTGAGATCAGGAGAATCTTGGACATATAACACATCATTTATATAATTTCTACATGTCACAAGTTGTGGTCAATATAGAAGGTGTTAAGGTGATGGCAGACTTTGAAGTCATACAAATTGTAGATGATACTGATCCATATCTTGCACTGCTAGTATTGGATCGGGCCATTGACATGGATGGTGTTATCAATTTAAAGAGAAGGAGGATGGAATTTGAAAGAAATGGAGTCAGGGTCATCATTCCTATAGATCCTGCAAAAGGCCAAAGATATACTAAACTGATGTGCAATGTGGACAAGATTGATCAAATATATAAGCTAATTTTGCATGAGGAAGACTGGATTAATCCAAAAAGAGATGGGAATCTTAAGTGGGAGAAGGATAGATCTTGTTTTTCAGACTCTGATGAACAACTAGAAAATAGGCAGAACTGCTTGCATGAGGTGTCTGCACTGCGCTATAATCTTGTGACCCAATATCTACGTTGTATTACATCTGATATACATGATTTACCACACTATGATGGCTCCACTGATGTCAACATGTTTATCGGAGAGCTGGAAAGGACTATGTCGGAAGGGCAGAGATTCAATGCCCTGGACCTTGGCTTGCACACTACTCCAGCAAGATGGTTTGAAAATCATTAGAAGAATATAGGTAACTGGGAGGAATGTGCACACATGATGAGGTTGCTGTTTGAATGTCTTGTTATTAAAATGGAAGATGTATACACCAGAAAAGAGGATCCATGCAGAAATTTGGCCACATGGAATCAGGTATGGGGTGTAGTTCCAAGACCTAAATGGGTCCATATGTTTATTCACACATTGGAAAAGGTGCCTACTGAATGGTACTTTGAGACAGAGCTGCGCAGAGGCACTAGTGAATGGTCCGCAATGACATAGAGTTTTATTCTTACATTTAGCTCGGAACATGATGACCAATATTTGATCCCATAAATTATTAATGCGCCAATAATGTAGAATATAAATTATAGAAAATTGACACTTTTTGAGTCTAGGGAGCCACATGTGGTCAAAGGAACCTCGATCGCCTCACCTACGAATTTCAGACAAGTACGCTCCACGATGGGCCTTGTTGGGTATTACAAAAAGTGCATTCCAAAGTAATAGTTGATCGCTGCGCCCATGACCAGATTACTCAAAAGAGGTGCGACATTCCATTGGGATGCCGAATCTCAGATAAGTTTGCAGTTGTTAAGGGATGTCACAGACACTACCCGATATGCTTTGAATTACCTGGTCAACAAGCCTATGTTGGTGGGGGGGCAATTTATTGGTGGTTATCCTTAGCTCTGGATCATATGTGCAGTAAGGTGCAACACACGCATAATATCTACGAAAGGAGGTTGAGTGGGTCATAGAGGTGTCAAAAGCTATCCATTGGAACAATAAAACTTGATAAGACATATTTATTACCATTTTTTGGAGCATCTAAGATGCATTTAATGAAGGGATTTTCCCATATTTCGGATCATTTTGTTAGTAATGGAGCTTCATTAATGCACAAGGAGTCATTGAAGATGTGCCACAAGTATAAATATGACCTATGGGGTTGCAATAGTTCCCTTTGCATTCTAAGTGATTTTTTTTTCTTTGAGCTCTTTGATTGCCATTACATTTGTTGTGTCTATGTCTATTTTGGATCCAGGGTTTGAGAACACATTGCGCTGAGAAGGGCTAGGGTACGAAATTACTGAAAAGATGACAGCCGAGAGACTAGGTAATGAACATGTCGTGCCTGAAGTACCTATTGTGGAAACACCTGCGCCATCCAAGACTAAGAAGGGGCAGTCCTCTAGAACATGTAGATCTCCCCGAGAGAAGACCCCAAGACCATGCCCTTCAACGGGAGAGAATATGAAAATACCCATGGCAGAAGTCCCAGAAACCATTGAGGCAGAAGACAAGGAAGTAGTTGAAATAACCCCATTCTTGTGGCTACCAAGCTATATTGTGTCGCACAAGCCATCTATAAAGGAACCTAAGGAATTTGAAAAGGTGCGCGTAAGTATCCAAGTACCCCTGATCCCTGAGAATGCTCCAATGGAATGGTACATGCTCACAAAGATTCTACATCTCTGCTTTGATGATTGGGACATCGTTGATGTCGAGAAGTTCCTAGAGCTCGCGACAGAGCTATATTTGGATCAGGTCACCTATGAAGGAGGAGTTGTACGCCTCAAGCCATGTTTCTCTATAATAACTTAGCATTGCCTATCATACCATGTCACTCCCTCATTAGAACACCTGACATGACCTTCATTTTCCCATGATGGGTGAAAATCATGGATGATATTGGAGTTTCAATGGTATGTGGTGGGTGAGGGAAATGGAAGTATATTCCCTCTAGCACTTAATGCATGCATTCAAAACCTTGCTATGCATACAATGAATATCTCCTTGTAATTATGGTAGTAGCTCTATGGTTTGATATGGTGTCTTGCTCATCTAGGAGTCATTATCTCACAACTAAGGTGCTTGTTTGTATGGTTTCATGACAAAGACACAAGCTCCAACACAAGGACATATAACTTCTATTGAAACTTGGGAAAAAATACCCCTATTTTTGGGTTGATTGAGGTCATTTGCATATTTCTTGGTTGATTATCCAATATACAAAGATTTTTTGCTATCTATAATTTCATGATGTTCCTTTCTAGTTTATTTTTTTGTACGACACACGTGGAAATAGTAATGAAAGTTATGATGACCTTCAGTAGGATCATCTTTAGAGTGAAATAACTACACATTTTATCATATAATAGCTATGGTTTCCTTATCCACTTCCTCCCTCCATAAATAATATGGTATGCTTTTAGTTTGTGCACCCAAGGCTAACATTCATCACATTACTACATATAATTTACAACTTTGTGTTATTTTTATGGCATGAAATTTTATTAGATTTTGCCAATTTTTTTTGTATATTCAATATTGTTTCTTGTATCTATGGAGTTTTGGCTTAGTGATTGACATAAAGGTTGTGAAGTTATGGTTTGATATTTGAAATAGAGCATAACCATATTAGTCAATTGGGTCTAGTATACGTGGTTAAGAGAAGTGTCCTCCTTCTCACCTAGGATAATTTCTCACAAGTGACATGTTGAGCCCTTAATAAGTATATCGTTGTTTTAGACTTGAGCCCCAAAGAATCCATTTTATCCCAGGTACCATATTTAGAATGAGGGGATTTTCCTCATGGTTAGATCAATATCTCAATCTAGTTAAATCTGGAGGCATAATTCCTACTCCAACATCTAGTGCTTCTATGAATCACAATTAAGAAAGGAATTTAAAGACATTTCAAACTAGTTTCTATGGGGGAGGGTTGGTTACCTTAACCTATACTATGCTTCCAAAACTTTATTCCTTCCAAGAATATGGGGCGAAAAATTCCTCTATGTGAACTTGTCCTTTCGATGGCTAGTAATTGAAATAGTTCAAGGGTGGCCTATCGGTTATCTACGAACATGGCCTTGAATTGGATTGGAATATTTTAATAGTAAAAAAAGTACACCAGTTCTTCCTATGGAATGAAAAACTATCTGATCTATATCATAAACCTTTTCCTTCAATGCAAACATAAATCAAATGAACCAAATTCAGTTTAGGCATGGATTAGCCCAGGCCCTTATATGCATTTGAAGTAAGCTCAAATATTTATCTTAGGTCAGATCCATACACTGTAATGCAATGTTTCACACACATATATATGTCAAAATTATCCAAATTTAGGTGCCCCAATGGCTAGGGTATTTGTCCCATATACCACTTTTAGACCTACAACAAAGGCGTGTTGAGCTGCCTCAGTTCACATTTTGCTTCTGTACATCACTTACGTTAAAAAATGTCGGAGGAGACACTCAAACCTAATGTTGCCAACAATTATGTGCCATACATTGTTGTTGCCAATAATTTTGTTCCATACTCTATTTTCTTGTCTTTCCTTCTTCACTTTTTCTCTGAATTCTTCTAATTGTCCCTTAAAATACCAATGCAACTGTTCCAGAAAGTGTCAATGAAGAGGGGTGTGGAGAACTACAGAAACCATTCACTGAACCTTCCAAATATCCCCTCAATGATGAATTCTACATCCATACTTTGCCATTTAATGATATTATTTCTTTTGGACACATGTATAGAGGCATGGAAATCTCTCTGAGTTCATGAAGACATGTCCCTATTTTACTCTATGAGATCATAATTTTCTTCGGTAGGTAAAAGGATGGCACAAGCCAACCATTCAATTTTTATTTTTCAACATAACTAAAGAGTGTGATTGGGTGACCCTTGATAAAGGTGGTCAAGCTGTTGGTTGCTGAGGAAGATTGCTGGCATCCATTGGTCGTAAAGGTGTAGATTTATGAGGATCGAATTAGGTATATTGCAAACCTTATCCATAGTCTTAGTGCTTATCGTGGCCAAAGTTGGAATCATGTCCCTGGATTCATTGTTATGCAATATGCATTCCTTATACAGGGGACCTACCTTATGACAATGTCTGCAACAAAAAGGAATTCCCTCATAATTGAGGACCTGTAGCTTGGTGTGTCCCTAGTATTGAAGGTTCAAGATTTCAACTAGCCCATCCCTGGTATCGTGATGAATGAGTATGCGAGAAATAGCCATATTCATTGACTTTGTATAGGATATTTCATGATCAAGATATATTCCCAAGTCATCACCAATGGTGCGGAATACATCCTAGGACCAGAAATGAAGTGGCAATCCCAAAATTCTTACCTAGATAGGGTCGGCACCCAAATTTTCTTTGTTAGTGTCAAAAAGAGGCGCCCATCAGTTCAGGAGAATAGGGGCCATTTTGATATGCCAAAACTTGTACATTACCCAGGTAACCTGGTCCAGATGTGAGAATATTAGGGAAAACAAACCACAGGTCATTGTGATGACCAAGGGAATTTGTTCATGGGTGTTACCCCAAATCTCCATAACCCAATGTCGAAGCCTTGTCGATGAGTAGTTCTGACCCCTAACTTGGCCCATCATGACCGAGTTTGCAGTGTTTGCAACCTGACCCATAGAATTTCCTTCACAAAATACCAGAAGCCGACCTTACTCCCTAACCTTTGTGCACTTCGAAATTTTCCCTGGTTTCTTGATTATATCATCCGTTGATTTCAGTACCTCAATGGGTTGGGCATATTTCAAATCTAAAACCATAGTCTCTTCGTGGGAGAGGGAGATGCGTGGGATGCCTTTGAAACAACCTGAATATCTCCTGGGTGGAGGGTTTTGTTGTTCCCAATCTGGTGGGCTCGAAACCCCTATGTTCTTGGTCACTAAGGGATTAGATTCATGGGTACCTCTTGCCGATCTAATGTCCTCTTCAGATACTACTGTCTTTACACCTGAACCTGATACCAATGTTGTTCCAGCGCCCATGTTTGTATTTTAGATGAGGACGAGATGGATAATGTGGGGTGCGATGAGTATGTAGGTAGGAAGTGGTCATTGAAAGAGGTCTAATCAAACAAATATTGAGATATCCCAAACCCGGTAAAATTAACCTCCCCTTCTTCCATAGCAATAGGTTGTGTGCCTACCTGGATCTTCGATGGAGTGATGGCATATGGAGAAAGCGAAAAAGCAGGGTTAACTTCGATGTGATAATTTTCGGTGCCAGAATAACAGAATCCATTGTCATGGGAATAATATGTTGCAGATATCCAATTCCAATATTCATTTTCATTCAAATAATGCTTGCCAACACATGACCTCTATTATCCAAAGCCTAATCTAATGGAAATTCGCTCGTAGCTGAAGTGAGTCAGAGCCATTTTCCCGAAAAACTCCCTATTTACATTGTTATCTTTAATGTGGGTGCTTATATTTTATTCACATTAAAGTTATTTTTATTTTTTAGATAAGTATATATTCCCAACTATAAGAAAATAACATGGAATTTAAATACATCGAATAATTCATAAAATTAGTTCTTAAAGGAAAACAATGAGATGCCCAATGAAAAGATAATACTCAATTTGACATCCTAAATGACTGGCAAGATTTAAAATTCTTAGTGGTAAAGAATATTCCAAAAGGTGAATTTATGCACCTAACAACTATAGAAAATACCCAAAAATATAACACCCAAATTTTTTTTTTAAGTATTTATTCTTAGAAAAAATAATTATGAAAACAAATTATTAGAATTTAAAAATTTTAAATTCCCCCCAAAATTTAAAAGTCGGCTTACGCCAATGGCACTAATGAGTTGTGACCTATAATCAACTATAAATAGGCCACCCACCCATTTGATCTATGGACATTTCTCTTAAATTTTCGGTCTTCACTGTGATGCTGCGTTTTTGGCGCACATGGACTCTCTCTTGGCTACAACTTTCTACATTACTCTCACTCTCAGTGCATCTTAGACTTTGGCTACAAGCTATATGACTTTTTCTCTTGATCTCACTTAAATAATTGTGGATCTCCATTAATATTTCTCACATATGGAATCAAAAACTTTCTTGGCATCTTTGACTGAATATTGTTTTTTGTGTATCTCAATGTTCAGATTTGGATATGTTCTGACTATATATGGCATCACACAATTTCACTAGATGAGATCTTATTGCATTGAGTATGATTTTTTCATTCAACCCACAGGTAAGTGAAATCTACTCCAACCATGATAGTAATGTCGTAATTTTAGAAATATAGTTCTAATGAAAAAACAAATAAATTATGAATTCGTCTTTTTACAATAACATTGACATAGAATCCAGGGTGTGTGTTTCGTCAATATGAGTATTCACTAATGAAATTATGAATCCTCTGTATTAAAATTTAAAAATAATTAACTTAACATAAGCAAGTCTCAAATGGCGTAGTTTCATCGTGGAAATAATGAAGCATCATCTGCGTTATCCTTACATTATGGATTTTGATTATGGTGCACTGGCACAGCTACAACATTTTTCCATTAATAGTCTTGGTAACCCTTTTATTGACAGCAACTATGGAGTACACTCGAGGCAGTTTGAGGTTTGCCTGCCTTTGGTCTAGTTTTCCCGCCTTGTCTTGGTCTGGTTTTCCCGCCTTTTGGAACTGTAGAAACATGAGTATTGGGGTTACATCATAAATTGTTGTACAAAAGGAAATCTGCATGGTGTTTTAGTAGAGAGAGAGGTTTTTCCATATGGAGTTTTGTATGCATCACGAGAGACTCATTACTCAATTTTCAAAGCAGCAAGGATGTATAACATGTAATTAGAAAAGGCAGATACAGTAATTTCTGGTGAGATTGACTGTGTGGATCTCAGACAGAGGCTGCTTAAAAACAAGGATAAGCCTGATATTTTCAATGTTAATATTGGTACTATGGTTAAGGGTGCTTGTTGTGAAACCAACTCCAAAAATAGAAGAAAAGAGATATCAACACCTTATAAATAAGCCACTTTGAGGGGGCAACCAAAAATACATTACATGAATGAACAATTCTTGGATGATTTCAAATGACAAAACCTCCTTTCTATATATAGGAGTCCATGGGACCACAATGTAATCCTAGTGGGGCCATAATGTAATCCTAGCCGACCTAACAATAATAATGTAAGGGCACAATAATAACAATATGGGGGTTACAGGGGTACAAAAATAACAATAAAGGGGTCTACACTAACATAATAAGGGACTACACTAGTAATATAGGGACCTAACATGCCCCTCTCCTTCAAACAAGTGTTGTCCTCAATGCTTGATTATTTCTTGATGCTTCTGTATAAAATTCTCATCCTCCCATGTGGAATCTTCTACAGGAAAGTTCTTCCACTTGTTGAGATAATTTGAAATTTATTGTACTTGTCGAGTTCTTGTTTCTATGACTGCTACAGAAATTCTTTCGATGTGATGTTGATCTTCCGGTTGTTTCATTTGATTTTGCACCAAAGTTAGGTTATCTTTTGAGAGTTGGAGAACTTGTTGTTGATACTTGATGTGATATTACACTACTTTATCATCCATAATAGATTTTATTTTATCCTTCAAACAATCCAAATTAGCCTCCATTTCTGCTTTTAAACCATCTATGTCATCTTCGGTTTCTCTTCGTAAGATCGAAATTTGTTGCACTTGGTACCGTAATTTTGATATCTCATACTACAATTCTTCATCTTCATGCATCATAGTATAGATTTCTGAGGGCTTAATGGGTATGTAATTATTTTTTGGAGGCATTATAGAACCCATTACTGATAAAAAATCTTCAATATGCCCTTGGAATCACTTCAAACTGCTTTGTTACATAAGACTTATGCAATTTGGAAAAAAAAATACACACCTTTTTTTTTTCTTTTGAGGAGCTCGATATTGAAACTGAATTATCTTTGTTATTTTGGATCTTCAATATGTAAAATTTGGGATTGAGTTAGACCTCTAAATTCTCTTTCGAATGCCACAGGTTTGACCTTATTTATATTCTTGAAGACAAAGTTGTACCCAATCTCCTACGATGACCTAATTATGGACTGGTTCAGTAGAGAGAAATTGTATGACTTGCCACGTGTCACTGTTTCCTCCTTTGGCTTTGAAATTGATAGAAAAGAAACTACAATATATTTACTTCTGACCAATTTTTACAGAATTCCAATCTGATGCTCAGAGAGAGCATTATAAATATTTTTCTGCAATAACCTTTTTGAGATGAAATTCGGGAGCCTGAAAAAGACCTAACTTCCACAGATCCTATCTCCAAAAATATTGCGAACCAAGCTCTACAATTTTGCGAATATGTTCCTCAAGATTTCAACTTCTCTCTCTAAAAATTTCAGATTCTGAAACTTCCTATAAAAAAGGTTATAGTGCAAATTTCGCGATGCCCTATTTAGGTTAAATTCAGGAACCTACAAAAAGCCCTAAGTTCCATAGATTATATCTCCAAAAATATTGTGGACCAAGATTTGAAATTTTGCGATGATGTTCCTTAGGATTTCAGCTTCACGCTCTAGAAATTTCAGCTTCTGAACCTTTGTAGAAAAGTTTTTATAGCGAAAATCCCGTGATGACCTGTTTAAGTGAAATTCAAGAGCCTACAATAAGCCCTACCTTCCACAGATCATATCTCTGAAAATATTGTGAAAAAAGCTCTCAAATTTTGCGACGATGTTCCTCAGGATTTCTTCTTCACACCCTAAAAATTTCAACTTTTGAACCTTCGTAGAAAAATAGTTATAGAGAAAATACCACGATGACCTGTTTGTAGCAACGAAACCCTAGAATCTAAACCTCTGATACCAAATGTTGTGAAATCAGCTCCAAAAATAGAAGAAAAGAGATATCAACGCTTTAGAAATAAGCCACTTTAAGGGGGAAACCTCCAATACATTACATGAATGAACAATTCTTGGATGATTTCAAATGAAAAAACCTCCTTTCTATATATAGGAGTCCATGGGGCCACAATGTAATCCTAGCCGACCTAACAATAATAATGTAAGGGAACAATAATAACAATATGGGGGTTACATGGGTACAAAAATAATAATAATGGGGTCTACACTAACATAATAAGGGACTACACTAGTAATATAGGGACCTAACAGTGCTGTAGATGATTTGAATAAATAGGCTTTATAAAATATCGATTTTATATCCATTGTGATGGGGATTTATTTTGCTTAATGATATTCTTTGTGAATCGAGCACCAAAGGTGAGTTTTATGAAGCCAATAGGAAGTGTGAGTGTGTCTAAGCATAAGTTTTTTTGGATGTCCCATGCCATGCGGTGTACAGATAATAAGGATCGAGCACATAAATGCCCTTTCAAGGGATGTGGAGTATTTAGCTTCTAGGGATGCCACAATAATGGGAAGTCGCAATGGGCATGCTCCCATATTTATAGTGATGCCAAATGTTATTAGCACATTGAACAATTCAAATATTCAGGAAATCGAAGAATCGACACATCCTTCGCATAACCTAATATACTATTCGACGTATACTAAGTGATTCTTCCAATCCGCTACGCTGCACTCGCCATGGCCTTTCATTTCTATTTCCTCATAATCATAATCGAAACCTAAATCATGGCCTTTCATTGGTATTGTTTTGGGCTTCTATAGACTTGTTCCTTGCTTTAACTGCTGCATGGTGAATTCTCTGTTGAGATTTTTCTTTGCACAACTTAGATTGAACCACCCAATTTTTATCATCATAATTTATCAATTATGTGAAGATTCAAAATCTTTAAGACGTCAAACTCTTGATCTAAAATACCAACATGATTGAAACCTCTTCAATCAGTAATCAAAACATTGACCACTAGTAATCACATCAACAACTTACATATTCCTTTATTGAAAAAATAAATTCAAAAACGTAAATATACCTACCACCGAGAAAATCCCAAATAATACTTGCAGGTTCATCATATTTACATTCTAGATTCAACTTGGAAATCAAGAACTAGAGTTTGAAGTTGCGATTCAACTACCACCTTCAACCTCTCCTGGTATGCGGTGCACTATACTCTATTCAAAAATCCTGAACGCAATCTTATTGGCAATTATTCGACTCATTTAATCTACTCTAGAACCTTCAATATGATTTCTCTGTCCTCGACGCGGTAAAATGAATGCTTATTTTCAATGCATCCATGCCATGCATACCTCTGCTCTGGCATTCGTTATATTTGTACAGACTATGTAAAATTTCTAGGGGAAATACCAAATTTAATAATTTTGGAAGACATAATGGTATAGACCATCCATTGTAACATTTTAGTCTTAGATTTAGCACATTTTTTTTGTCTCCAACATTGGTTCCAGGTTTAGGTGTCACTCGTTTTTTTGTTGTTGTGGGCATTGTAACACTACCATTACATACGAATTATATTAACACTGCCACAAGATAGCGAAGATAATATTATTTTTGGAGTAAACATTAGATACACTCAATGGTACACATCTGGCACAGGAAGGTTGCAAAACATTCCATTATGAATTGTAACACATAAATATATTGTTTTGTCGAGCATAACATATCCATAGAATGTTCAAATTCTATGTTTGTTTCATCTTTGTTTTACTACAATTGAAATTTTTTGAGTAGGTATACATGTAACGCATCACCATTGTCTACATTGTTGGAAATATCAATTAAGAAATGAGGTTGGTAAATCAATGTGCTCTTTAACTTCTCCAATATTGCAGCATCAGCATTATAATGTAACCACTGTTGCACCATCACTTCTTTGTTGAGTGCACCAGGGCCTAAAAAATGTTGCAAAAACTACTCATCATGTTGTGCCACAACATTTAAATAAATTTTTCATTTGCTGCATTGTTATTGGGATTTCATGGATTTATTGAAGTTTAATGAGCTACGAGATCAATTTTTCTTGGTCTTTTGAATGTATCTAACATGGCCAACACAAGTGCTATAATTTTGGGTTTTCTAGATTTCTCTCACTAGTGCAGCTTAGAGAACCCTAGAGTGTTTTCTTAGAAATAGTAGCTCTCTTACATGATATTGTTGAATGATTGGTATTGTTGCTATTTCTCTCAGAACACCGCCATCTTGAGCTTGAGCTTTGTAGTGAAACTTGTTTCTAGCTTTAAGCATTGTTACATATTATCGTAATTTTTGTATTAATGCACCCACTCGAATCAATTGAAACTAATATGACTTCTATGAGCCTCTGTGAAGGTGATAGTTAATTTAAAAGTAATGATTGTTGGCATTCAATTCCTTCTCACATTATTTTTCTCAAATTTAATAAGCTTTGACATGTCGACAGATTATGCCAACATATATATAGGGATTGCAAGGATATATGGCACTTTTGTCCCTATTGTTCTAGGGTAAGGTGCTCTTTTAATTGATATATGTAACATGTTGGGTGTTTGAATTTTTTTTTGCAGCTTGAGAAGAACATTCGGCTCATTGCACTAGCAACAAGTTGGGCTAAACATGTAGATGATTGGTTCCCTCAAGTTTGTTGTGCTTACACTTCAGGTTTGTTGGTATTTATTTTATATTTAGTTGCTTTAAATAATTTGACATATACATGCAAACACTTAAGGAATTTAAGATATGAAATTATTTCATTTATAACCCGTTGAACATATTTATAGGTTAGGAAATCTTCCTTTTGCGGGAAAATATATGTAGGTGGTGAGGCTAAGAATTTATTGGATATTGGAAACCTGTGAGACATTCTAACATTTGTTGTAAAACATGGTAGAACAATTGAAGAGACTAAAGGTACCATGTTTCCTTCGATTTGTTCAAATATCTTTGTTCCCTTTCATTATAATGTGGTGGTTGTGTGATGTGCTGAAGTTTTCCATTAATTTTTTATTAATAAATAATGTTTGCCTTGAAGCATGTTGTGTTAGAGTTGATTCTAGTTTGCAGCAAGTTTTTGTTAGCAATGGGTATGTGAAGAAGGAAGTGACCACGTGCAATATTGTGTTATTGAATACAACAATAGTATGTCCTAAAAGAGTTTCATTCCCATCATAGAATCCATGAGTATCTCCAAGTATGACAGTTATGCTCCTCATGGTTACTCGCCTTTTTATTTTAATCATTCATCTTTTGTATCTTGTTCTTTGGGATTCTTCATTGGTTATCACATGGACACATTGTATGAACCCATCACAACTACACTAATTATAAATGATAATAGAAGCAGAGTATGGAGTCTGACTCACTACTATTGCGCACCATAATCCCATGACTATTATTACCATAAATACCAATTCTAACTACTAACAAAGATAGGGGATTTTAGGACAACTTTGATTGAGAGTATCTATTCAGCAAAAAAATTCCAACTATGGAAGCTCCTCAAGTGAGACAACCCACAACCCCCTAGGGGCTTATTAAGAGTATCTATTCAACCAAATTTACCCTAGACTCTCACTTACACCAGAGACAATTAAGAGTATCTATTGAGCTATATTTACCTTAAGACTTGGACCTACCTAGGTGAGAAAGCCCACTAAGGATCGATTAAGTAAGGGTGTCTATTCAACAAAATTTTCCCAGGGAATTTCACCTTACAAGGTGAGATATTACAGTAGGAGCAATTAATAATATGTACTCGGATAAATTTTCCAACTACTTGCATCTACCCAGGTGAGCTAGCCCACTAGGGGTAATCAAGAACATCTACTCAGCTAAAATTTACAAAGACTTGCATGTACCCATGGGACTCTAGCTGAGGAACAAAGAAACCCTTCTTTCACCACCCATCCAAGCCCAGGTTGATAAGTCGGAGGATAATATGATAAAGTAACTAGAACCTACCCATGGGACATCCTATTAGGGTGATTAAGACTATCTATTCAAAGAAATTTTCCCAAGACTTGCAGCGACCCAATTGAAATAGCTCATTGGAGAGAAACATGTTTAGGGGAATTTTAACCTTGTTTGGGGACTATCAACACCCCTGTTTTTACCAACCAAACAAACCCCATTGAACTTGTCTTTGGTTATGTGTGTGTATGTGTTTTTATTTTCAACCCTTTTCTCTCTTTCTACTTCTTGTGTGTGCTCTTGGCAAGGTTGACACAAGCTCAAACCCAGTGGAACCATCCATGCAGATGTTGTTCAATCCCCATAACCAATAAAAATTGTACTAGATACATAGAACTAGGAGATATATCTTCTACATGTCTATATTTTACGTGCACATATGGTCATTGATTCAATTTTTTGTGGGTTATCGCATTCACTAATACAATATAAAGTCATATGTTGAAAGAGTCTCGCTATGGAAACTAGATCATTTGTGACCTAAGCAGCTCAACTTATTGTTTTTTTTGGTTTCCTAGACTATTTTCAGTGCCTACAAGGATCAAGAAAATAATTAGTAGTATCGTTTCATTTCAAGGCTATACAAAACCCCTTGAAGACAGGTATTGAGTACGGGATTAAAATAGTTAATCACCTAGACAACTTAATTCAGTAAGATGCTAAGTTTTTTTAAACTCCTACAAACTGCATGATGGTTTTTTGCATTAGGTAAATAGTATGCTATCATTTTTTGTTTAAATTACCATGACAATAGTCATTAAATTTATGAAAGGGTTCAAAGTTGTGCCACTTTGTAATATTAGGTTTCTAAATGCAAGCCATATTCTTGCAAAATATGTTCCCAAAATTTTTTTCTAGACTACTGAAAAATAGAGGCAACATTATCAATGGGTAATAAATAATAATTTTGCAAGCCCCTCAAAGCGTTTTTAAGGTTTAGTCCCATTTTCCTTCGCTAGTCATTGTTTTAGTTAAGGCTAAACATCTTCATAAAATTATAAATTGTCTCAGGATAAAAGGGTTCTTTTAGTGGTTAGCATAATCATAAACTGCATATTTATCACTCAAAATATTTACAGATAATAGGGCATCTTCTCTACCTATGGAAGAGAAGCACTTCATTAAATATAGAATTATTCTTCTGGTCCTATAATATGTTACCGCTTTAAACATAGTAATATATTTACACAAGGGACATTAAAGGATAGGTAGTGTAGTAAGTGTGCCCCAAAATTCATAGAAATAATTCCTCTTGTTGATTTTTTCTTTGACATGTACATTATTTTGCAGTTGGCTAACACTACCTATTCCAATTGGTGTAGAATAAAATATTCATAGCACAAATATACTTTTAGCAGTCTTGATTTATTCATTAGAGCATATGCATATTTTACATAGAATAGTTAACTTAGTTCATATAGATTACAATCTCAAACTTGTTCTAATATTTCTTATAGAATGGAATAAATGTATTGTACTTGTATGTTTTGTACTTCCCAACACTTCATTTAGACCTCCACCCGATTTTCATAATTTCCATAACTGTTAGGTAGGGACTTGCAACTTCGATTTTATTTTGCTTGTTTAGTAAAATATTTTCAAGACTTTACAAAGTTTTATAAGTTTTATAACTTTTCTTTAAAGGGTGATAGCTCAATGGAAGAGCACCTGCTTTACAAGCAGGAGGTTGGTGGTTCGATTCCATCATGCTCTGATATACATATGGAATGGTGACAAAGGCTCTTTCAACCCTCACCAATGAGCTTATGGTGAAATTTTTTGACCCTCGCCAATGAGCTCATGGTGACATTTTTTGACCCTCGCCAAATATGAAATGGCTAAGGTCAATGAACGTCACCATATATATGCACCAATAGTGATGGTCATGAAAGGTCCATCACAAAAAAACATTATTGTTCATATGAAATGGTGACGGTCACTATCCGTCATTATAATAAATATTTGTGACGAACCTTGAACGTCACCACAACACATACTTTCGGCGATGCCACCTTTGGTGACGTTCAGTTTTTTGGTGATGTAGGCTATTTTCCGTCAGCATTGCTCATATGAAATGGTGACGGTCACTATCTATCATTATAAATCATTATTGGTGATGAACCTTGAATGTCACCACAACACCTATATTTTTGGCGATGCCACCTTTGGCGACGTTCAAATTTCGGTGACGAAGAATCTTTTGACCGTCACCAATGAGCTTACGGTGAAAATTTTTTCCCCTCACCAATGTCCTTTTTTCTTGTAGTGACGGTTTGAAAGATATTCGTGTTTGAAGTTAGTAACCCCAGTTAGTGGGCTAAAACCCCATGGGGTTGTGGCATGACACTAATCATTGTTTGTGGTCATTGAATTGTCAATAATTAATAATTTTTTAAGCTCCTAAAATCCCTCCAACGTTCACATGTTAAATACCCTCTCAACCTAAGCATTTATATAAATTGTGACCCTCATATCCTCCTCACGTAAGGATTTCACTACTTATAACATGTCATCATGGAATTCTCACTATAAATTTTTTTTCTGTGAAGCTTCAGATGCTGAAACTAAAAATCTATTTGGGAAAAATCCCGATGAAGCTCATGTCTGATTTTCAGATATTGGTTCGCTATATTTTCAGAGATATGATCGGAGGACGTTAGATTTTTTTGCGGGCTCCCGAATTTAATGTCAAGAAGGTGGCCTTGGGAAAATATTCATAACCTGCTCTCTAAGAATTGGATTAAAATTTCATAAAAAGTGACAAATATAGTACGGGTTGTAGTTTGTTTTGTATCATTTTCAGGACCAAAGGTTAAAACAGTGACATGTGAAACTTCTTAAAATTTCGCTCTACTGAATCAGTCTATAATTAGGTCATCGTAGGATATTGGGCATAACCATTTCTTGAAAAATCAAATTTTGATTAGACCTATGGGGTTGGAAAGAGGACTCAGAGGGCTACAACAGGACAATATTTTAGACCTTGGAGATTACATAGATACAACAGATTCAATATCGAGCTTCTAGAAGGAAATAAAAGATATGCATTCAAGGATCACTGCAGTGAGGAAGACACACCAATAGTTAAGGGTAAGTATGCTATAACAAGGTATGTATGATTACTGTTTGAATTTTAATTTTAATAACATCTCTAACATGTGTTTTTTCAGGAGAGTGTAAGTATTTTTTATGTATGTTTGATTTCATTTTGTTCATAAATGTTGAACGTATTTAAATTTGAATTTTGAATATTTCTCTGACATATGGTTTGTAGGATAGCATATGTATTATGTTTGTATATTGGTTTGGGTCTTGGACGTGCAGGAAGGAGGACACAATAGGAAAATTAAGACACATACTATAAGGACAATGCAACACCAAAGTACCATTACTTGAAGCAAGCACAACAATACCTCAACAGCTGCTAGTGTTCAAAGAAGTAGTGCCAAGTCAAGTATCAAGTCCTATCAAAATTCAGCATTGTAAAAATAATCACTGTAAAATTGTAATAGATTCATTATTGTAAAAGTGTCAATCTGCCTAGAGTTGGAGAGGCATAGTTAGGAGGTATAAGTTTCATTATTGGATAATGTTATGGTTGGGTTGTAGGTCATAGTGTGATTGGGTGATTGGTCTAGTTCACGAAAATCATTGTGAAGCATATTGTATCGTGGATCATTGTCCTTGGTAGGGGAGTCCACACTCTTGTCTTATTTATGATAATTATAGGGTGGAAGGGAGGTGCTAGGTTGGTGCATGAATTCACCTATAGGTTGGAGCCTGTGAACACTTTAGGGTGGTAGGTTGGTCTAGGATGTCGAGGCATTCATTCAGTTGAAAAATAAAGAAACCAGTGCATTGGGGCATCCTTCCAATGGGAGCTAGAGAAGAATTCTTTTCTAGAATTCTAGGAATTTGTGGCTTTCATTTTAGTTGGGGCTGAATATTAAATAATTTATTAGAAAATCTTTCAGCGGTTTTTGACCAAGACAAGTTTTTCCACCTAAAATTCATGTTCCTATTGTATTCTATTTTTTACTGTTGTTACTGGATAAACATCAAGAATAATTGAAGATTATCTAATTCTCTGAAAAAATTTAAAAAGTACTATTTGATAAGAAATACTGATTCACCCCCCCTCTTAGTATTTTCAACACTTTTTCCATTCCAAATTGTATATTTTATAAGCAATCCATCTTGGTTGTTTGTATTCTTTGCAGGAATATGAAATGAAGCATTGTTTTTTGGGCTTCCAAAAACTACTCACTAGCTTCACTTTCAGTTTTGAAAAAAATTGTAATATAAAATAGCATTGCAACAACTCAATCAGTGATAATTACAAGAGAAAAATCACATTTTTATTATCTATTTTTTTTCAATGAAATATATGTATTTCAACTTTTGTCTCAATATTTTATCTCCCACTTGACAATATTTAGCCTTCATATTGATTAGCATAGCCTTTGCACTTCACATCACTTTCAACCTTTGCAATTATATCAGCAACATACATTAATATTAATCAATCAACTTTATGAAAATAAGTTTCCTTATCATGACCATTTGACATCAATTCCAATATTACTAACAAAATTTAGAATACATTCTATGTAATGTGGAAACAATATTGTTAAAGGGATGAAGGGATGCAATGGGTTAGGATCCAGGGTCATTATGAGACACATAGCTATATGATGGAATAAGAGACATAAGGATTCACATTGGAAGAGACTCTTGGTTAAGATTCATGTGTATAATTTTGTAACATGCTTAGTATGATGTTTAAAATTAATAACTTGACTTACTTTAGGATGTACAAAAGATTAATACTTTCTCTAGAATATGTAAAATAATGATTAACATCAAGTATAATCACCAGAAGGAAAATTTATAAGTTGGTAATCAAGTTCGATCTTTGGGCACTCTAATGCATGAATGAATATTCATATGTAGGTGGACCATGAGGATTTTGGTGGAACTAGAAAGTCATAATGATGAGGTAAGTGTGATTTTAATTATTGTTGGTTATCTAGTTAACATTTTATCTTGCTACCTAGAAGAATGATGTAGGTATACATGATGAGAGTTGAGGTAAGTTCAACTGTGTGGATAAAAATTTATGAATAATGTTGAGGGAAGCTCAACATATGGCACCTGAGGACTATGAAGTCAATATGCGTGCATCTTGAAATTGAAATTAGCAATGCAAAAAGATAACTTGAAGGTCAAATGATATCACTTTCATTAGGAAGCTATGAGCAACTTTAAGTTTGGAAAGGATCAATGCAATGCCTTCATATATGATATCGAAGATGAAAGTGATGAAAAATATAAATGACCTGGATCCTATAACAAGACTAAAGATTGAAGATGGCTCCATGATACCTCGAAAGTAAGTAGGCTCAATACAATGAGATGTAGATAAAACATGGATCCTGACTACTATAAAGAACTAGTACTTGATACCCTTATGAAGAAGATATAGAAATCTTGTGGATATGAATTCCAAATTTGGAAGGAACCCAAGAGTCCCCTATATATTTAAGAGGCATTTAAGGAGTCTCCTTGAATACTAATAGGGATCTATTCCCTAGTAAACAAGGAATAGTGATATCCTATTTGGTTGAGAGGGAGTGGTGTTAGACATTGTATGTGTATTCTCTTCTTCGTGTGTCAAGCACTTGACTAGGAATAATAACTTTAAGTCTAAGTGAAGGCATTGGAGATATAATGATGGAGTATTGGATAAGCATATGTGGTTTTCTTGAGGATATAGAATCCAAGAAAGGAAATTTACTCGCACTCTTTGAGCATAGGACAGTATCCAAGAGAAGAGTTGTCGAAGAGGATTGATATTATTTGAGGAATTAGTATTAGAGATCCAAGATAAGAATATTCATAAAGGGACATACCTTGTAACCATCCATATGGGGTATGTGCTTTTTAGAGGTCATCAGTACAAATTGGGCGAAAATACAACATATATTTGTCGACTATTAGGCTCATTGTCGTCGATTATCTGACACATTAGAGTGATAATTTTCATTGGTGGGATTGTGTCAAATAATAGCCCTTTACTAAGCGTCAAATATTTGACAGGCCTAACATCGAATATCTCACACCCAAGATGGACAAAATTGTGTTTAATCGTTTGACGCTTTGCAGTCAATTTTGCAATGCCAACAGGCATCAGATATGTGATAGGATTAATGTCAGATATCTGTTGCCCAAGATGGAAAGAATGAGTTTCAAAATTCAACGCTTTGAAGTCAGATAATTAATGCCAAAACCTTCATTCTATTGGATATTTGGCATCAAATAATCGATGCCATATTTTTGTAATGTGATGAGATCTGATGGTTTGTTCCGTATATGTGGAATTAGATGTTTGGTGGTTTGCATCGGTTAAGAAACATTATAATAGTTTGTTTGGTTGGTATAAAGTCATATATTTTTTTCATTTTTTCTATTGGTGTGGAGTCGAATATTTGACGGTTGTGACTTAACAAAAAATATCTAACAAGTACCTAAGCAGTAAAAAAATGTATATAATTTAATCTAGGCTAGGCTCTATCAAAAGCTTTGGTAAATAGAAAAAGCCAAATTACTGCATATCAGCCCTTCCATGCTACATGTTTCTTATTTGGAAGATGTATAACTTACAACAAGAACTCCTTGATATAACAAACTTGGTTGAGGTACATCTAGAAGTTATAAAAACAAGGATGGGAGTAGTTGCTACAAGTGTAGTAGTTAGTAACTTTTCATGGTTTCACCAACCATGGATTCCACCATAAAGATAAAGGAAACACATTTTAATAATTTGGATTCCATTTTTTTGTTGAACATTAACGATTCTAGTAAACATCAAGTTTCCTTGAAACATCATCTAGGGAACATAAAGTACCAAGAATGAGGATGAATGAGGAATATTTTAATTTTTCATTGAATTAGCATCTTTATTTTTAATTACATAGGCCCTTATTTCTCGATCAATGATTTGCAAGGAATTTACTCATTGGTTTCTATTTCAGTGAAATAAATTCATGTTAATGGATTAATTAAATTAAACTATGATTACATCAAAATTTCTAACCTTAGAGGAACATTGTTGGCCCATTAAGTTTGTCAAATGCATATTTAGTCTACTCCAATTATTCCACCACATTAGTGAACCAACTAGTGCAAATTTAACATCATGAGGACACAATTATAGGTTTACAAGAAATATTCTAAAGAAATATATTTTGGTTGCTTCACAATCAATGTTAACAATTACATAAAGAGGCTTTGAAAAGTTAGAAATTTTCTTTGGAAAATATTTAGTAGATTAGAAAAGTCACATAACTACATATTAGCTCTTTTAGACCACATGCATTTTAGTTGTAGGGAATATATTAGTTGATCGAAAAAATACTTGCAACAAGAATTCATAAATATTACACAGTTTCTGAAGTGAAATCCATATGCTATACAATCAAGGATGAGAGGGATCACATTAAGTTTAGCAGTTATAAATTTTAATGGTTCTTCCAATCATGGCTTCAATCCTAAATACAAATGAAACAAAATTTTAATACTTTAGGATCCACCAAATTAGTGACCATTGACTCTACTAGCAAGCATCGATTTTCCTTAATACATTCGTTGGAGAATATAAAATCGCAAAAAGAAGAATTGATAAGATGGGAAACTTCTACTAAAATATTAAACCTCTATAATATTCAATGACACAACATATAATTAGTTGTACCTAATCATGTATCTCCTCTCCATATGCACTAATATTTAATTCATTTTATTTTTTATTTAGTAGTATTTTTTCCCCTCAAAATGGTAAACCTTGGTCAAAAGGGGGTGTGGGAACATCGTGCATTTTGAAGTGCATTTTCCATACTACATCCCCTTGTGTCCTCCAAGAAGTTGAGCCCCCTTGGAGTACTCACATCCTAGGAGAGTATAAAGCACAACCCCTACTCTTGGGAATGCATCCACATGTAACACTAATATACACATTTTGTGGTTACTTGTATCTTATGACAAAACAAAGAACTAGTGATTTTGCTAATTCAAGAAGGACCACTACAAATCTGCCTAGAAGATTTTAGTATTAAAGATATGGGATTCAATATGAATACAAATTTTTGGTGGATGTTATAAGATAAAAAATAAAAGGAACTTCAAGGTTTAAATTTTAAGGACTAAGCACAGATCCTTAAATGAAAATGAAAGGAGATTTCAACAAATAGCTTCAAAAAACTATACATTTCAAAAAATAGCTTCAAATATGTCCATATGAAAACTAAAACATATCTCACATCATGTTCAAATAGTGTTGTAATAACAATCATATAATAATATTCTCTAGTGTATTATATTCTTACAACATATTTGGGAGAAAACCTTTTGTTTAGTGATTGGTTCATACATTATGCAAATCACATTGTACTATAAACAATACAAAGTTTTGGAAATCCCCAAGGGTTAGCTCAGTTGTTCGAGTATTTTTTGATAAGTACCTTTCTATTTGGGAGTACACGGGGTCAAATATCCTTGATGCCCTTTATATTAGGCCCTTCTTGTTTGGCTGGAGGGTAGATCCCTTCTGACTGATTTACTTGGATTTCCCATGGATGTAGTGGCCACCCAATGTCCGTGAACCACCCAAAAAAAAAATATAAAGTTTTAGTCTCACATGCAATCCCTAAACAAGTGTTGGAACACCTTTCAATATTAGTTGAAGGTTCTCCAAAGAATTTTGGTGCAATTCAACTATCATAAAGTATTATAATCGACATCTTACTAAAGTGATACAAGATGAAAATTCAAGTGAAGGCTCTTTGAATTATAATTAATTTAACAATGTTAACAACTTTGGCCATAAAATGCAATTAATTTTTCATTGGTCTAGACATATTGTTATATTTTATTAGAGATAATCAACTGAAAACTAGTTCTTCTCTCAAGAGATGGGATTGTGCTACCTTATTGGTTTCCTTCCATAACAAAAAAATTATGGGTAGAATGTCTAATGCTTATAAAAATAAGAAATATAGTCTGATTTTTGCACAAGAAAGCATTGGAGGACATCAAATTTAAGGGTATTATTCCTAAACCATAGCTTATTTACTTTCATGATATTCAAAGACTACATCCATTATCTCATCTTAGTTGTTACATTTTTTGAGATTTAGATAAAGATATTATATTGATATTTAGATTTCTCTTTAGAATTCCAAATCCATCCAGGTTGAAGGTGCTTCCCATGTTAATAGTGGCACATTAGGATGAATATCTTTATAAAAATTCTTCATAATTTAACCCTTGTAGATGACAGGTTTGAAATTTTAGTTTTATATGCATTTTAATTTACAAATTTATATTCTAGAAGGATAGTAGAAAGAGAGCATATATATTATTTTGTAGATATGAGGTGCAAAATAGTTTATACCTTTTGGTGTGTTGATAAATCTAGGGTAAACAATAGTAATTGATTTCTCTACTTTGATAAATGCTTTTGGTGTATATTTTTTTTCTTAATTAGATTCTTCTTTCACTTGTTTCTTATTAGTTTTTTCTTCATAAAACAACTACCAAACCATAGAGAAAAATAAGATAAAGGAAACAAGATATAGGATATCAACCAGGGAAAAAACCTCTCCAATTTGAGAGGATACCCCACAAGAATTATTATTCTTATAGAATATTCATTTGGAGAATTCCAAGACCTAGACCCCTGACCAAAAACCTCTCCAAGACTAAGTCAAAATTATTTCCTTGAAGATCTTCTCCTCCTTCCAAGTCAATGCTAGTCAAACTAACTGCTACACTATTGTTTTGAATTCTCTTCAATTTCAACCTCTTATTACAGGCCTACATTTTTCGGCCTACTTGTAATTACTGAGGTTTCAAATGTGTGAATTGATTTGGGGCAGATTTGTGGAGCTTGTCTTCTTCGCTTGACTTGGAATATTCTTCTTGTGAATTCAAATAGAAAAATAATCCTTCTTAGGCTATATATCAACTCTTTTTAAAGGTATGCAATACCTTATTATAGACACCCTAGGTACAGTCACATGTGTGATATGAATGGCCCAAGAAATATCCTTAAAAATTTGATCTTATCCGTCCTTCTCTTCACTTCTAATATGATTTATTTCTTCTTTATTTTCACTTCATTATTTTACTTGAATGTGTGACTTCTTCACTTTGAATGAGGTTTAGTACTCCCATATATATAGGCTCTTCACCCATGCAAATAGACTAACTTGATATTGTGCCTAGGCCGAGACGTTCTTTTGATAAGCCGACTTTCTTCTTTTTTATGTTGATTTGTTTGTATCCCATAGACAAGGTCTTGGAGGGTGTTTTGACTCAAATAAGAAATTTCTTACAATATGTAACATTATCCAAATGGGTATTTCATACATGAACAAGTCTTAATGACTTGTAGACTTAATGACAAGCCCTAGGAGCTCACAATGGAAGCTTGACCTAAAAATAATTTTCCTTGAGCATGAAACCCATGCCTCAAGATAAACAATAATAAACTTATTTTTGTATTGCATCAAATACATAAAGTCATAATTATATGTGGAATTATGAAGAATGAACCTAGTTACATATTTCAACACTCCTTCTTAAATAGGGAGGTATTCATAATCCATACAAGGTACTTGGACATTCTCAATCTAAAGAATTATCATAACAAGAGTTATATTGGTAACCCATTTGTAAAACATCATATAAACCAACATTGTCTCATAGTAAGTCCTTGACTAACAACTTTGTCTTTCCACAAGATTAGTGCACAATGATGGTGAGACCAATCACTTATAGACATCGTCATCATTGTCTCTCAAGGCACATACCCCATATAGGTGTTCCAAGGGTATGTCCTCTCAGGACAATTCTTATCTTGGATTTCCATTCCTCAAATAATATCGGTCCTCTACGAAAAATCTTATCTTGGATTCCCTACCTGATCCTCAAAGAGTATCAGATTCCATATTCTTACCCAATCCTCCATTATTTCTTCCAAAGTTAAGACAAGAATGATGTGTCTATATCTCCCTATTAACTTGGGAGGTTATATCCATTCCTATGAAGGAATTTATCTATTTCTATGAAGGAATGTACCCATTCCTATAAAAGGACTTGTCCAAGTTCCCTCTTTACCAGGGACTTGTCCAAGTTCCCTCTTTACTAGGGAATTTCTTCCAACAAATTTATTCTCTAGGTGGAGATCATGGGACCATCAGCTCCATGTGGGGCTCCTTCTTTCGATGTCATGAATTTTATTTTCAACATTATGGAGCTTTCAACTATTGGGACATTTTCGTAGAGTATCGGCTATCCATCATTTTCCTTCATGAATCATTTAATTCATGTTATTCTTCCTTTCATTTGAAAGCGATCTACTAGACCATATATGTTTCTTATTCATACAACTGCCATTTTCCACATCATGCTTCCTTCAAGATCTTCCATACCACCAAATGAGTACTATTTGTAGGTGACATCCAAAAATATCTTTCGGTATCCCTGTATCATCCCATCGAAATATTTTTCAAAAAATAAAAAATGAACATCAAATCAAAATTACCTTTTGTGATGACCCTTCATCATGACATCTACTTCTAGAAACATCAACATCTTGAATACATATTGACACATCTCCAAGATATTTAATGTCAAGGGTCTCCTTCATTTTCATACTTCATAAGATTATTCATACCATTTCCATGGATATGTTGTGGTAAATTCTTCTAATCATCAGATGTTGATTTAATTTTCTATGTGACCATAGTTTCATATTTCACAATCTCTTCTTTCTTGAGCATATTTCTTCCCAGGAAATTTCATACATATTTCCTTCATCTTTGTCAACCACCTCATATTCCATATGAGGAAATATTACGTTGATTTCATATTTTCAAATATGTGAATCATGCCTTCATGCATATTTTCCTAAGAATAAATAATTCTTCTTTTATGATATAAATAATTTACCCATGCAACCATATTCCATGACTCAATCAAATGCATACATACCTATTTTCATTTTATGGTCATCTAGACTTCCTTCGGAAGCTTCCCTTCCATGACTAAAAGTACTTCAACTGTCTTCACCTGATGAACTCCTTTCTCATCATACCACCATTCTTCCAAACACTGAATCCCATCCAAGGTGGAATTCTCAACAAGACACTTTCTTCTTCCATGAGATGAACCTTCTAATGAAGATTCCAATAGAGGATCTTGATTATTCTCAACTTGCAAATGTTCCTTCCTAATGATGCATGATTATTTCTAGACTAGATGAATCTATTCTACCTAGAAGTACTAATTATGCTTCAAATGATGTTACCAAGAGCTACTTCCTTCTAATGATGATTTCCATATAATTCTACTTCAAATGTATTTCAAACTTCTCATGACGATGTCATGGGATCTTGCTTTAGTTGTATTCTCTTATGATATCATCTCGTAAAATGATGCATCCTATCATGTTTCTAATGTTTCCTACCATGATAGCTATAATTTACAAAACTGAGAAGAATTTTGTGGATAATATTATATCCATCATAGTAGATGTCTCTCACTTCTTCCTTCTTTGATTTATTCTTCTCAGCATATTCCACTTCAATGATATAGGCTTATTCCATTCCTAATTTGTTTTTTTCCTCTTTGGGATTTGGGAAATCTCTCCTGTAGTGCCCATATTCATGACAACCATACCATTGAATCTTCGACATATCATTCTTGTTCTTTTTCTGAGGACCTATTATGGATCGTTTTCAATATATCTTTTTTATTTTAAATTTTGAAAATACAAAAGAAAAAAAAATAGAAAATTATTAAAATATGTTAAAGTATTGAAGTTTTTATACTTTAGCATAAAAATATTTCTACTCATTGTATTAAAGTTAAAGGTTTAAATACTTTTAAGATTCATGAAAGTGGGTCCCAACTTAAAGTTTAATTGTCGATTATTTCATCGAGCGAGTTGCGATGATTTATTGAACACTGAGCAAAAGACTCAACCCGCGGGCACTACTAGCGCACGAGTTAATATGGAGGGTGCCTTTGCAGTTGAATAGGTTGAATACGGGAGTAACACAGATGAGCGGTGGAGATTTATTGCGGGGGCACAAGCCAAAAAAATTATCCGTACCTCGAGCCCCCCCGCAGTGACATAAGATGCTGAGTTGGTTACAATTGTCTTCCACATCAAAGGTGCTTAACGGTCTGTTGGCGCGTCTTATCAGCATTTAAGTTCAAATTCGTGCCACCTATTTAAATGCAATCCTCATTCTTTTCGAAATCATTTTTGATTAAGCTGTTATTTGAAATTTGTTTGTGCTGTGTTCTGTTCAATTTTCTGTCACCCTATCAAGAATTGGCCACCCTGTAAGTCGTCTATTATCCTAACTCTAAATCATTGCCAAGCGCTCATCCCTATCAGGTTCTGCTAGTCATATGCCTCTCATGGATACCTAGAGAGGGATATCCAAGGCACTGATTGTTCCCTAGTCCACCTTCCTTTTTACCAGCAAGTCCTCTTAAATGATAAGGTCTCCACAGTCTGTACTGCCATGGAAAAAAATGGTGTGATGTCTGCATGTATCCCCAAAACTCATTTTTTCCCGAATTCATATATTGGTTAGTATTTTTTATGTATCTTCGGAAATTTTTCATGATGAATTGTCAGGGGGAGAATGTTTTGCAAGTGTCTACCCAGTTAATTCACCAAGCCCTTTGTTACCCTGAGTCAGAATAATATGTCCAATTCTCTCATGATTCTTTGGTAGCGTATTATAACAGCCTTGCAAGTCAAGATTTTAATCAGTTCATTCATTTTCCAAAGCCTAACACACATTAGTTTCAACCTGGTAGTAAAGATTTCCCTATGGAAATTTTTGATTTTGAGGTTAAGCCAGTGCTGAGCAGCATTGCAAAAATTCTAGGAAAATATGATGAAAGTACAGTGGATAAATCAATCTTGGGGATGTTTACCATGATGATGAATCTAGGAATGGTGTTGGATATTCCATCCTATTGGCAAGAAGCTGTCAAATCACAACTCATGAGCTTATCATTAATTGGTTCTTTCAAGTTTCCTTCATTATTATTTTATTTATTATTATATCAAAATGTATAGGAATTCATGCATCTGGGTCTGAATATTATGGATATGAATAAGAAGAGGCAATCAATAATATTCTGGACAGATATAGTGAGAAGAGAACAAATGAAGCTGGTCTGTTTGATTTTGCCAATTATTTCATGTCAATTGCATATAAAGTTTTGAATGGAATTCCTTCCCCCTGTTTCTTACCCAAAGCTCAAGAGTTCTTGCATTTGGGGGGGAATTGTAAATTTGGCGATTGTTTTTTTTTTTAGGATTATTCCGAAATTAGACTTTATGGAGCTAGTGTTGAGCCTTTTAGGCTTCCAGTGTCTGTACCTATGAGGTTATTTTCTTTGGAGTTTGTTCAGCAAAGTCTAAATGTTGATCAAATTCACTTTGTGCCCATGAAAAAGGGGCATATGTTCAAACTGCCCATGACTGTAGGTCATTTCATAGTTAATATGAGACAAGCATTTGAAGAAGTTACTAGAATGCTAGATGAGATGCACTTTCTATTAGGGGAGAAGTGGGCTTATGAACCTCACAGTGTTATTTATAGTAGAAGAATTGATAATGGGTATTCATCTTTCATTCATGAAAGCAGGACAAATCTAGAGAAGATGGCAAGTAAAGGTGTTATGAGTTCAACAAGTTCAAATATTCAGACTCCTGTCATATCAGAAAAATCAAGTAAAATAGGCAAAGAGATAGTGGTTTATTTAGAAGATGAGGAGCGGGGATCTGAGAAGAGAGAAAAATTTAACGAAGAGCCTGTATATACTCAACCTGGGTTTTCCCTACAGTTGGGAGAAGAAAAAAATGTTCCTTCTTCACCCAGGAGACATGAGAGTACTCATGAACAAGTGCCTCTGATTAAACAAGTGTTTTCCCAAATTGCAGAGAGAAACGAGAAGATAAAAGCAAGCATGGAGGCCCAAGTCAAATATCAAATAGCTCCAAACCAGACAAGACTTCTGTTTGCAATGGATCTTGAGAAAGATCAATTCAAAATTTCCCTATCACATCCTTTAGATATGTCAATTGGTTATTCTAAAAATTTCAATACTGTAAATTTGACTGTAGATGTGAAGAAAATTCCATTGCTAGACAAGGTGAACCTACATATGTAAACAAGTCAACTGATTGTGAATGAACTGACAAAGACTAATGCAATGGAAATAAAGGCAGAGAATATTCTTGGAAAAGTTATTAAGCAGCTAAAGTTAGAGAAATCCAACTCTAGGGATTTAACGATCCATAATGAGGAGTTGAAGAAAATCATAGTAAAGATTGGAGTAGATCCTAATGATAGGACTGTTGTGCATAAAATTTTGCAAAGAGTTGAAGCATAGATATCTATATTGAAGAAAAAGTTAAAATTGCCTACAGGAGAGCATTCCATGGCAGTAGAGGTTGCAGAGGTAGAGAATGAGAAAGAAAATCTTCTACAACAACTCATGCAAAAGGAGGAAGAAGTCTCTAAATTAAAGAAAACTGCACTATCACTAAAAAATCATATTGATAATCATTCTTGTACTTTTGTTTTTCCATCAGGTAATGAAAACCCATTAGCACAGATTTCTCAGTTGACTATTAAATTGCAGATGGTAGAAAGAGATCGGAAAAATTCTCAAGAATATTTAGAGACTGCATCAAAGATTATTCAAGCTGCAGAAAATGAAGCCAGTAAATAAAAAATGGACAGTTAGAACACTAATGCTGAGACTAAAAGTTTCAAAGAAAAACTAAAAGGGAACATATCTTTAATACAGGAAAAATATATCATTTGGAATGATATCATTTCAGAAATGAAATCAATTTGGAGCTTTTTGATGGTGGTTGCAGAAGAGAAAAGTCTCATCAAGAATTTTGAAGAACAAGTCATGACAGAGAAACAAAAGACAATCAATAGGGCTATTTGGGCAAGAAGATTCATTGATTTTATCAATTCTAAAACATATCAAATCCTATATGCAGTGGAAATCAATAAGATGATTGTCAAGAATGATTAGAGAGGCTACAAAAAAGAAGTTGATGGAAATTAAAGAAGCAATAAGTCAGTTTAATAAGTTATTTGACAAAATAACAAGAGCAGGTCTGCCCACTTGTTGGGAACCTGAAGGAAGTCTATTGTCATGGGATTCTTATGAAAACTTACTAGTATTAACAAAAATTAACGTTGACAATACACATGAAAAGACTCAAGTGTTTAAGGGAGCAACATTAATCAACTTTCTTCAGAGACATTTTCAGCTGTTGTGGTTGGTAAAAAATCTATTTGCGGAAAGGCCATCTTTCAACTAAATTACTGCTTTCAGTTTGGAATATCACAACCTGGTACATTCACCTAGAACAAAAGTCGAGATATGGAAGAAATGCAGATCTTGGATGATGGATTTTCCAAAGGATCCTTTGACTTCAAAGAAAGACAAATCAACTAATCCAGGAAATGTAGCAGCATTGTCATCAGTTCACATTCATCATATAGATTAGTGTGTTAATATTTACGTAATTCTACTCTTTCCAAGATGATGTAACTGTAATAAGACATTTTTATGGTATGTAGTAGAGAGCCTACAATGTCCTAAGAAGTTGAGGTAGTTAGGATCAGTTATAGCAGTTCTAAACTACGTTTTATTGTATTTAATGTAATACTTAAGGAGAAGAAAGGTTCCAAGTTTTGGACCTTCAGACTGCAATTTTTGTACTTAGAGATTTCAAATGATTAATGAATGAAAAGAAATTTTCTGGCATCTGTTAATGTTGATATGTCTTCAAGTTCACATTTTGTGTTTTCTATATTTTAATAAGATGAAGTAATGAGATGCGGGTCTCTTTTTACTTATGTAAGCAAGAGTTAAAATCCTTAATTGGAGCTCCTTTGTTTTAACTATTTCCTTCATATAATTCTTTTGGAATTTGAGGTGATATATTCTGTGTAACAGCATATCAGTTTGGGCTTCTCTCTTTCTTTTTCTTCTTGTCATTTCATTCAACATCAACAAATGATAGCATTGTGAGACATTCATAATATTTGATATTTGAGGGTTTAATGATAAATATTTGAGTGTGGTTAAACAAAGACAAATATTTATGTGACATAATCATATAAATGTATTAAGCACTGATTCCTTTTCACAACTAGGGAATTGTCAGTTAAGGTACAACATTTTTTGGTGTCGTTGTCGGGGACAAAGAAGCGATGTTTTTCCCTGGGTTTTATTCATATTTCCTCTGGTTATTCAGAGAGGAGGAAATATTAAAGTTATTTCTTCATTTTCTAATTATGGCTTATAAGAGGACACATAAGAGGTTAGATACCTCTCAACAGAAATCTTCTACCCTTTCAAATCCAGAAAAGTTGGTTTCTAAAAAAGGCCAGAAGTCAAAAATGCTTTCTACACCTGATGCCACACTGCCTGCACCTGGAAACAGTTCTCATACCCTTTCATCCAAGGATATTTCCCGGAAACTCACTTTCTCGGAACAAGAATCCTTGTATCCATCCATTCATTTCCAAGAACCAAGATTAGAAGAGTAGTCTCTTGAGTCTGTATCATTCACATTTACAGAAAATCAGCCTAATACAGTTACTAGTTCTTCTTCTTTAGTTTATTAACCCCTTCCCTTATCAGTTGTTTCACCCCATTCATCCACACCTACAACTGGTACACAGTTTCCTCCTACTCAATGAGCAGTCAATCATGGCATAAACATGGAAACCCCTACTTTCTTAATGAAAAGACATGCACCATTAAATATTCCTCAACTAATGAATGCAATGCCTCAAGAGTATCTTAAAGTTCTTCCTATATTTACTGGTGAAGATGAAATAACTGCAGAACAAAACTTGCCTTTGTTTTGCACTTTCGCTGAAAATTTTAATGTTGAACATCTAGATGTAGTAATGAGGATTTTTGTGCAATCTCTAAATGGAGAGGCAAGAAAACGGTTTAAAGGATTACCAAATGGCTCAATTAATGATTGGGATGAGTTAGAAAGAAAATTCATCCAAATATGGGGTGAAAAGAGAGATCATGGTTATTCTTTGATAGAGTTTAATGCTATTAAGAAAAAGACAGGTGAAATTATGAGTGATTTCATTAAGAGATTCAATAAATTGTACAATAGTTTGCCTACAGAAATGAAAGCTCCTCCTATTGGAGCAAGAGTTGTTTTTTCTGGGGAATTTGTATCAGATTTTAGTTTTGCTTTGAGAGAAATAAGGTCTCATACTCTTGAACAAATCCAAACTGATGCTTTGGAGATTGAAGCAAATATGATTGTGGCTAGGAAATCTCAAGAAAATCAGTCAATTCAAGATAAAGGTAAAGCCAACGAAGAGTCATCACAAGATAAAAGGATTGATGACATGACTAAGGTCATTAAAAATTTGTCAAACAAATTAGTAAAGATGGAATTGGATAGCAAGAAACTTGCACAACAAAACAGAGGGGTTTTAAATCCTCAATTCAGAAAGCAGCCCCTGCAGATTTTGCAGAGGGAAAGAAGAGATCGGGATCAAGTTCAAGCACCCTTATATATAGAAGAAACACCTTCACAGTCTGATGATGATGATTAGAAAGAAGATGAAGATTAAATTTTTGCCATGTATATGGAGGATGGTTTAGAAGAAGAATGTAAAGAAGATAATATTTCATTTGATCAGAAAGAAATGGATGATTATTGCAAACAGTTTACTGATTTTATGCAATCAGAGTTGCATAAAAAGTATGACTTGAGATCAAAAAATAGGTTGAGAACTCAGGATGATGAAGAGAAATAATCAGAGTCACTACCTTCTCCAATGGCGACTCCACAACCGAAAAATTTAGTAAAACAATTAGATAAGGAGAAGCAACCCATGAATCCAGTAAAATAAAAAGAGAAATAGCAAGCTGAGGCTTCCCAAAATAAGTCCAATGATTCTAATATTTTGGAGAAGATTTTTACTATTCCTGAGCAACATGCAAATCCTAACAAAAACAAAGAAGAAACCGAAAAGTTTATTAAAAAAATCAAACTTTCAGTTTGTCCAGAGAGTTAGAAAAAGTTAAAATTCAAGTACCACTTCTTGAGTTGGCTAAAACATCTAGGTATAAGAAAAATGTTGCAGAATTTATTAATTTATCTTAGTCTGATGAAGTGGGTGATATTTTAAATTTGCAAGAAGAAAAACCCATGGTTACTTTCGGTCCTCATGTTGAAGGGGTAGATTCTTCTCTTCCACCTTTTTATATATCATTACTATTACATGATTCCATTCTACATAATTGTATGCGAGATTCTAGTGCATCACATAATCTGATGCCATTATTTGTGATGAAAGAGCTAAATTTACAAATCACTAAGCCCTATAGAGACCTATATTCTTTTGATTCAAAAAGGGTGAAGTGTGTTGGGCTTATCAAAGACATGGTTGTTTCCTTGGCCCAAATTCCAACCAAGAGTATCATGATGGATGTAGTAGTTGCAGATATTCTGACCAGATTTAGTATGTTGTTGTCCAGATCTTGGGGAGCAAATCTAGGAGGTGTCTTAAAATTGGATTTCACATATGCCATCTGTTAGTCATAAATAATTTTTTCCTTCATACATGACTAAATTTTTTCCCTAGATTTCTAGAAACAAAGTTCTTGAATATTGTGAGTTCTAGAAATCTCACTGCCTTCATCATCCTTAAAGATAATTTTTCACTATTTCATCTTTTCCACCATGTATAGCATTGTCTACCAGTTCAAGAAAACCCATTAGTGGCTTATGTCACTATCCCTTCCTGTATGTTTTCCACTGTGGCCCAAATCCTCTATCTTTTTTTTCCTAAAAACCCCCCATTGCTACTTAAACCCACCAAACAAACAGCCTTGTGGTGTTTCCCAAAGTACTCTCAAACACTAATAGTCTCAAACTATCTCTGTAAAATCTTTAGATAAATCAAGTGCATGAGATTTCAGATCTTCAATACATCAGCTTATCCTAAAAACTCTATCTTGCACTTGTTAAGCCTAATTTCTAGGTCTCAATCCAAAAACCAAGTCCAAGAAGGCCTCCACTAGATCACCTAGGGCTTTCACAAATTCATAGGATGGATTTGGTGCCCTATAAACTCTGTTTTTAATATATGAAGAAAATACATTCAAAGAAGGGAACAAGTCATTCTGTCCTATATTCAACAAAGAGATCATTCAAGGAAGGTTTTTTAGCCTAAAGCATGAATCTTGTAAGGGGACATCTCCTCTTTTCTCACACTTCTGCAAGAGGGTCAAAAAATCATCAAATTAGCAATGAGGTAAGGTAAAAGAGAAAATAATCATAAGAAGACCATTCATAGCAGGAAGAAAGAAACAAGCATATGTTTGATGGAAATCAAAGGTTTGTGACAATTTTTACCAAACAAAGAATCAATCCTAGGGTTACAAAGGCAAAGGCCCCCTCTACCCCTTGAAGTGCACATTGAAGGACTTTAGGAATGATTAGTGAGTTTTGTGAAGATTCTGAGAACTTATAAGACAACACTAGTTACTTTTTTCTAAGAAACCCTCTAAGTTTGGGCAAAAAGGCATTAAATCCACATCATCAAGCGTTAGAAAGAGTAAATAGTATCAGTATAAAAAGCATAAAGGTTTCAATAGGTAAAATCAGAAGACTAGAGAGATCCAAGGAGGTAGACTTAAACACCTGTAACCCATTTCACCAAAGAGACAAAACATACAAAATATTAGTTCAAGGATCTGATTTCTCAAAGCAACAGTCAAGAGCAGTCTCAAATTGTCAAAGAGGGCAAACATGGGTTAAAATTACCCAAGGATGGAGACTATGACAAGCAGAAGTCATTATTGATAAAAAGAGTTGTCTAAGTTCAAAAGAGACAATGATAAAAGGACAGGAGTGGTGTAGGCAGCTGCAAGAACAGAAGTAGCCAACAAAAGCACAAGAATGGTTTAGAAAACTCACTTCACTCACTGAACATCCATCATTTGCAAAAAATGATCAAAAGAAGCAAACATATAGTTGGTTTAAGAGTAGTAAGGCCTCCAAAATGTCTTCTTTGTCAAGTTATATCTTCTGCAAAAGATAGGTTATCCATAAAATGACATTTCTGCATGACTGTCAAAATAGCTACCTGTAGGAAGGTTGGTGAGTACAAACAGGTCAAGTGTTTTTCACCATGAATCCCCACATAAAGACTAAAGGGACTAATGATACTTGATTTTGATCAGAAATATGCTTATTGCAAAGTGATAAACATCATAAGGAAGTTTCATTTTTCAAGGTTATTTGAAGGCACATGCTTAAACTTGTTTGAAGGGTTGGTGAACATAAGGAAGACATTAAGAGGCCTCAAGCACTGAAAAGAACGAGGATTTTGTCAAATTTCCATCTCCAAGACCAAAAGCAGTCAAAATGACAGTGGGAAAAAGGCAAAGGGAACAAACCTTATGAAGGGAGTTTTCGACATCAAATCATTTTTCAAAGGGAGTATAAGATCTCCTTGACCTCCTTCCACACCTAATTTACCCGTAAAAATAAGAAGACATCCATTGAGAGAAATTTTGGAGATTTTTTGTGCAAATTTGAAGAAATTTTGCAGGCGCTGCGCGCAGAGGCTAGCGCTATGCACCTGGCCCTCGACGCTATGCACAGACAGGGTAGCCGTAGTATTATTTAACACTCCGCTACACACCTATGTAGGTGCTACACACAGGCCCAGAATGGCCCAACTGCCCACCTACATGCCGACACTACTCTTTGACAGGCCTGACAGGCCCAACCCAACCTGAACAAGGAGTCGGGCAGGCACTATGCACAGCCAACCTTTCACCCAATTTTCTCAAAAAGGCTAAATACTAAAAAAAAATTCCTCCAAAGCTACACCTTCAGTAAAACAAGGTTGATTGACTCTCTTCCTCATTTTGAAAATAATATTTTCATACACAAGGAGGACATTTAAGGCTTAAAATGACCAAACCCTAATCTTAGTAAGATCAAATATTTAACTCTTGTGCATATAACCCTCCTCCTAAAACTCTGAATTTGTCCCAGACTTATTTAGCCTAAATAATACTCAGTGCATATAACCCTCCTCCTAAAACTCTGAATTTGTCCCAGACTTATTTCATTTGGCCCTCACTTGCAAAATTTTTTCCTTACATCACTCATTGTCATCTTTTGACCTAGAGGCTTTCAAGAAAAGTTTAAAATAACCTTTGCCTCTAAACTGGCCACCATGTCTAAAGAAGAATCAGTGAGTCAAAGACAAAGGAAAAACAAAGGAAATGACATCAGCAAGTGTTGGGCCAGTATAATTGTAATCTATGGATAAATTATGCTTCCCTAGGAAGGTGTTAGCCTAGAACAATAGGTGAAAGACTATACTACCGTTTCTCCTAACTTAGAACAGATACACAGAGAGGATTGGATGCTTACTTGTTTTAGTCGCTTCCAAATGGCTCCTTTTTTTCACTTCCACTACAGCTTCAAATTCAAGCGGTTTTGTTGGCTGAATTCTTCCTGCAAGAAAGAACACTGAAACAAAAGAAGATGCAATAATATAGATATCTATTCAAGCTAGTTAGCTAAATTAGTTAAGCATAAACTACATTCATCAACCAAGATCTTGCAATATGGGAAATCAAAGTAAACATAGATGCATGTAGGGAAAAAAAGTACTCTTTATTGATGATAGAAGGAGAGGTTACAGCCTAGTGACTGATTTTAAGTGACCTTCCAACAGAGTTCCCAAGTCTCATCACAGCATAAATCTCTCTAGCAACAGCTCCACAAATCAAACTCTCTATTGAAAATTCTCGAGCATTTCTCTACTCAAATTATTCCTCTTCAAACACTTAGATCTGTGTTCAATTTATAGATGAACTGTAGGTTGTTTTATAATTAATAACATTCCAAAAATAGGCAAGACATGTTTATAGTCATGTATATGTCAAATGGACACTTGGATCCGAAGCTTGACACATGTGAACCCTTCTAGAAGACACTGGCCAAGTGGAGATTCCAGAACAATGAGAATTTTTCTCCCAATGTGACCAACACACCTTGGAATGTCGGGAAGTACTTTGTAGAGAAGCCTTGAATGGGGCTACTTGCATATGCAATGCACTTAGGCCCCTTAGAGCCTGCATTGGTGAGCTCTCACATGTTAAATAATAAGCTTCAAACCATGGAAACCCTTGCTTGATGAAAGTCTTGTTTGATTCATGTTGTTTCTTGTCTTAAAGCATATAGAAACTGAGATGATAGGGAATGATAGACCCTTGATCATCGGTCCTGGAGATGATTCCCAGTTAACCAGGTCATTGGGAATGGTGCCCAAATTGACCTATAACAATTTCCCCCTAAAGCATGGGATCCAAATAATAAGAACATTTGATTGAGATGCTTTACATTGTGATGATCTTGGAAAAAAAGCAGAACGCTCACCTGCATCAATATTACAATACATTACATCATTATATATCCTCTATTGATCATAATTGCTAAGGGTAGGCATTCCCATAGTCAACACATAGAAAAATCTAATAACATGTACATAATTCATAAAGTCATCTACATCGGAATGTTGCCTAGATGCAGATACGCCTACAGATATAGGCCCATGTTTGTATGAAAATCTGTATGTAAGGTCACCATACAGATAATGTGTACAAAAATTTTGAAATCGCAGCCCAGATGGCTGAAACTAGATGCGGGGTCTTATTATCTCATTCACTCGATCATTCGGGTACAAGTCTAGCCATGCGAATATACGATTTGTCATCGAACATGGAAAGACATCGTTTGATTACCAGCCAATGATGTGAGCTACTAACAAACGCGAGAGAAACACCATTAATGTCAATGACCCTCAAGGTACTACAGTACATTTCATAAGGCGTGAATAGATAATTTGATGTCGAACACCAAACAAAATATTTCAGTCAATTGTCTATAAGTGAGGATCTTGTCGATGTTGTAACAAGCCTCATGGTACTGGAATCTGATGTTTCTAAGTGAACTTCATGGATATTGATTTTTTGTCGACAGGAAGTCACCTTATTGCAAACCGGAGTTACTGATTTTGGAGACAAGGGTATGACTTGATATAGCAATCTTCAAGGATGACGGTCATGAAAATGAAGGTTTATGAGTATTGCATATGGATGATTTCTTAATCACTGGATGAATTCTCTTGAACATATCGACGACACTATGATGACTTGGCATCATTGACCCAAAACCGAAGTGAAGGTATGAGGAACCATAGGTGTGAATGAACTATCAAGATGATTAGCCAACACAAACAGTCATGGACATGGAGTGAAAGAAGTGTCATGTTCAAGAGCGACTTGCTACCAAAAAGAAACTTTGCTTGCTTTTCCCAAATTTTCCCTGGTCATTTTTCGACCAATACCTCTTTATTTTTTAACAAGCTTGAGGAGGATAGCATTTGATTGATCTATAATTCAACCCTTCGAGAAAATAAAGTATTGCTATTTAATAATTTAACGAGTCTAGCGATGAATGAAACTCGATTCTTGCCATGATTGACAAGCCCTTCACTATTTTATGTTTTAACGAGCTTAACGACAGTGATAGCCTAGTCCTTTTTCATCTTTAGAGTGTCTGAAAAAGAGGACGAAAGATAACTCCAAAAGTACTTTTTCGTAAATTTGTTTCTCAGATCCGAAAAGTGTAAAATAATATCTGAAAGAACCTCTTTGGTCATGTTTAACCAAGGTATTCCTTTTTCGTAAATAATCCATCTCAGTCCAGAAAAGGGTTAAACTTACACTGAGTAGATATCAATTCATTTACTTTAACAAGCTCAAAATGACAAGTGCTCGACGATCTTTTCACATTATCAGAGTCTGAAAGAGCTGAAAGAAGACTCCAGTGGTTCCTTTTTTGCTATTATCGAAGCTTGAAAAAGAGGTAAAAGTGTGCTTCAAATCCTTTTTCATTTTTATCAAAGCTTGAAAAATAAGGAGAAAAAGTATGCTTTGTGATCAAGTCATTCTTTGAAATAAATCTACATGACTAACCTGTTCGTCAGTTGTATTTCCTATTCAGAACAACATCAAATGGATTAAAAATACCTGTTTCATGATAAAAAACATAATAAAACCATAGGCATAGCAATAAATTTATCTTTCAAGTAATTAAATGACTATATAAAGTAGTTTCAATATTCATTTTTACCATTCCATAATTACCATTTGTATTTTGGAGCTCTGAACCTAATTTTTCCCCCGAACTTTAGTCATCGATTGCGGTCGTTTTAGTGGATGGATTTCATCGCCATTTGATACAGGTTAGTAGCATGAACCTCATATTTCTTTCAGTATTCATTTCATTACCATTCCTTGCATTTTTTTAGGGTTTTGAGGCCCCTAGGGTAAATTCTGCCCAAAATGAGGGCAAAGAACCCTTTAACATTGAAACCTGCGTTGCATAGCAGGTACAGTGAAGTGTACTTGCATGTGCAATGCATTGTCTCAGCCCAAGGAGTGCTTTGGGCGCAGTTGAAGTTTTTGGTTTTCATGTTGTGTCCAAAATTTGCCTAGTTTTTTGCAATGAATGGTATCTAATGGATCTTATGGTTGATTTTTAGGTTTCTATTGGATTATAATGATGATTACATGGATAGAAATAGAAGATGAAGAACAAGATATGATTACCTTGAATTATCTAGGTACTGTAAGAGCTTTAAGAGATTGTGAGCTACTTAATTACTTCAAATTGTCGGGAATGAGGAAACAAATAGAACTCTTGGAGTTCCTTTTTCGAGCATGGGATCCGGTGATAGAGGCATTTAACATAAAAAATTAAGTGTTTTCCATAACAATTGAGGATGTGTATTTTCTCACAGGTTTGTCGAGGAGAGGTTTTCCCATTTCACTCACAAGATCTACCGTTGGAGGAGAAACAATGAGGGATTATGTTATGCAGTATTTCTATCTGAGGTCGGAACCTAGCAAAGATGGAAAAATAAACATCTGTGATGTCAGGGATTTTCCTTTGAGGACCATCCTATTCACAATCGCTAAACTAGCTGGCACCGTTACACTTCATGTAGCGAACATATTGTATATGTAGTATGTGCTAGAGTGCTTAGAGCCAACATTTTTCAATTGGTCTGAAGCTATTCTATATCAAATAAAGGAACAAATGAATAAAGAAAAGGGAGGAAGGAAGAAAAATTTCAGTTATGGTTCCATCCTTGTCTCTTTTTCTTTGGAACAGATTCCACTGATGCTGCCACAACATGTAACATTGGATATATCCAGTCCTAGAGATCCTCGAATGCATAGATGGGTAGAACTCATCGGTCAAAATTTAGGCCAATCGACTGTTGTGTTATAAAATTCATTCTTCACTTTGTTCCGGCGACATATTTTCACCATCTATGAGTATGCATATGCAGGCGTCGACTTCCGAGGAGATCCAGATCTAGTTTTACCAGAAGGCACTTAGTGGGGTGCAATAGGTAAGAATTATTCGACCATGTTTTTTGATTTTTATAAGGTTTATACAAATTTTTTTGTGTTTTTATTTCTTTCCAAGACTAAACTAAATATTTAATGTAATGCAAATATTGGTCGCGTTCAACCAATAGAGGAACCTAAGCGCGAAGCAGATGTACCAGCAGAGAGAGTTGTCAGGAGAGTAGTCCTTCAGGACCTTGATATGGCTGAGACTCTTGCTGAGCTCCAACAACACATAGAGGGGTTGACCTTCGAGATTTTGGATTTCCAGATCGAAGAGCTTCCCATGCAACTATAGCGATACAAAATTGGGCTTCCTAATCGTTGGATGTGGTTTCTCTGTAGGATTGATAGATCTATAGTGTGCTATCATGAACACCACTAGTTTACTTATGAATTTTTTGCATACATTTTGAGGTCAGATAGCCAACGTGTCTTGGGCACAAATTTTTTAAAAAACCTATAACTATATATCTATATTTTTTCGAAGTGTTTAATGTGCAATCCTATTCAATGATGTGAATGTTTTATTTACCTATGTCGCAAATGTCTATCTAAAACTTGATTAGCTAATGAATCGGTTAAAGTGTTCAAATTTTTGGAAATGTGTTGATATTGAATGAAATCAAAATTTCTCTCCAAAAGTTGAACTCTTAGGAATAATCTAAGAAGTGTTGGATTTCTAACAGTATAAATACTAGTAAGTTGTAGTACCACAAGTTGTGAGTCTAACCTTATGATTATGTGGTAAATACCAAATGAAATGGCATCAGAGAGAAGTTCTATCAACGCGCTATACTCAATGATATTATTCGTCGATCTACCGATACAAATCCCTTGAAAACTCACTAACTTTCCGTTCGGAGTGAAAATGGCCCACGCTGCAAAGGATCGATTATGCGTACTAGGACTAGCACCATCAACATATCCAACAAATGGTTCTGAAGATTCAGCCATCTGCAATGAAATGGAAAGCGGATTACTAACGTCAAGAAAACTCTAAAAAACAAATTAAGATAGTGAATGCAAATCAACAACATGTAAACAATATAATACAAAATATTACTACGCTCATGATTAAGCATAGTAACGTTTCAAATACAACCCATTTCTAGGTTGTGCAAATGGAATCCCATCGTAATAGACTAAATCGTAGGCACCCTTAGCAAGAACTCTTTTGACAATATAGGGGCCATGCCATAATGGCTCGAATTTTCCTGTACCTATTACATCAGCTTCTTGGTCGTAAAGAAGGACCAAGTTGCCCTCTAAGTAGATGCGACGCTGGACATTTTTGTCATATTGCACCTTTATACATCTCTTATGCGCTTTGTTGGCCAATTGGACTTCACAACGCATTTCATCTAGATGGATGAGGTTAAGGAGACATGCTTCTTCTTCTAAGGTGTCAGGTAACAAGTCTATCGCGAGTTTTAAAGATGATATTTCACTTTGGATTGGTAAGATAGCTTCAAAACCATTTGAAAAGGAGTGATTCCGGTCGCATTTCTCACCAAGGTTCGATACGCCCAAAAGGCGGAGTACAGGATCAAGTGCCAGTTCCTTTTATGGACTCCTATCATTCGTTTAAGAATTTTGTTAATAGCCTCAACTTGTCCATTTGATTGTGGATAATAAGGAGTAGAATTATCATGCGACAATCCTAACTTGGCTGTCAATTCAGACATCATATGGTTGCGAGAATGTTTCCCATGATTCGTAACTATAGCCTATACGACCCCAAACTGTGCAATGACATGATTGAAGAAAAACAATGCAGTTGTTTGTCATATGTTATTGAATGTAGGCATCGCATCAGCCCATTTGGTAAAATAGTCGACTGCGACAATAATATAACCATGCCCCTCGGACGAAGGAGGGTTACAGGTCATGAAATTGATACCCCATTTCATAAATGGTCCAGCAGAGATAACATTATGCATTGGCGCTAGTGGTTTGCGGATTTTACGGTCATAAATATGGCATGCATGACAACTTTTGACTGCGAGGATACAATCTCAAAAAATAGTAGGCAAAAAGTAACCAGCGCGGAGTATCTTCTGCATGGTAGCATAACGAGATAAATGTCCACCATAAGCCCCAACATGGCAACCATTTAACACTTTTTCGGCCTCCTCATGAGTGAGGCACCTCCTTAAAAAGGTATCGACACCACGATGATAAAGTGTGTCACCGATGATCAGATAATCTTTGGCTTGGTATCGAATTCATCGTTGATCAGAGCGAGAGGTATTAGGTCGAAAAGTTTGGCTTTGGAGATAAATGATGAAATATCCATACCAGGGATTAGATGATCCGATCAAAAATAGAGACTTTTCTGGAATAGAGGGTTCTGATGTAGTTGCATTAGTATCAGAGGGAAGGTCACAAAGAAGCTCAGCCAAAACTAAAGACTTCTTTGACTTGGATTTGATGAATTTCAAATCAAATTCTTGCAAAATGACAATCCATTTTGAATATTTTCCCCCCAGCAATTGATGTGATAAGATGTAAGTCATGGGGTTGCAATATGATACTATTTTTTTTTTTCGGAGCAGGATATAATGGCAAAATCTTTGGACATCTTGAACAGTTGCCAAGGCAAGCTTTTCCATGTACGAGTACTTAACTTCCGTATCATTGAGATTACGACTCAAATAATAGATCGGATGTTCAATTCCTTCTTCTAATTAGACCAAAACCATAGAGATGGTCGTTTCGGCCACGACAATATATAGGAAATAATCATTTTGATAATTTGGAGGATACATTAATGACACTCAGACAAGATGGTCCTTGACAACATCAAAATAAGATTGCGCAACTTGGTCCCAATGGAATGGAACCCCATTTTTCAATAATCGAGTAAATCCTTTAGCCATTTCGGCATAATTTGGGAAGAACCTTCTCAGGAAGTTAGCCTTTCCTTGAAGTTTCTACATCTGAAGTAAGTTTTATGGTGCAAGAAAATCAAGAATGGCTTGTATCTTCAGTGGGTCTATTCGAATTTCTTCGTTTGAGACTATGAATCCAAGCAATTGACCAGAACCAACACAAAACACACATTTATGTGGATTGAGGCGTATCTTGTATTGTCGGTAGCGTACAAAAAATGGCTTTCAAATGCATCGGGTGATTAGTCTTATTTCGTGAATGCGCTGGTAAATCATCTAGATATGGTTGAACAATGTGCTTGATGTAATTGAAAGCATAATCCATTGCTCTCTGAAAAGTTTCCCCAGCCTTATTTAAATCAAACGGGAGTTTCTGATATGTGAATGTGCCATAGGGATAGATGAATGCAATCTTATGTTGGTAATCTAAGCAGATATTGATTTGATTGTAGCCGGAAAATCCATCCATGAAAGAAAATATTTCACATCCAGCACAATCATCAATGATCTGATCGATAAAGGGAGTAGGATAGTTGTCTTTTCGACAAGCATGATTAACATCTCGATAATCGACACACACTCTAATGGTTCCTTGTTTTTTCATAACAAGAACGATATTGAAAACCCACTTAGTAAGCAGAACAAGGTAAATGAAAGCAGCATGAAAAAGTTTTTCAACTTCTGTTTTGATGGCAGCGGCTTTCTTTGGATGAACAGGTCGAAACCGTTGATGCACCGGTTTGACATCAGGATACATATTAATAGTGTGTTCAACTATATTAGTATCTATGCCTGGAATTTTCTCGTAAGACCAAGCGAATATGTTATGAAATTAAAGAAAAAGAGAGCGATATGAATCAAGTTCTGATGGAGAACAAGATACACTGACATGAATAATTTGTACAACACCAGGTTTAGTCGAAATATCGATAGATATCATTTCTTCAATATTTGATCAATTTCGCTCAGATTCAATTGCATTAATCGGAAAAGAATTCGAAAATAAAGTTTTAATGGATGGGTGATATAGTTCACTAAGATTATTTTCTTCATAATCTGGAAGATGGGAACGATGATGATAATCTTCCCATGGTTCTCCTTCTGACATCATAGCTTCCAAAATATTTTCATCTGTCAAAAATTTTGAGGAAAATGGATCAGATGGAGTAACAAAATCTAATGAACGATCAACCCAAACACTCGGTGACACTGATTTCAGATTTTCCGCCCAAGCTGAATAGATTGATTGCTATTGTAGCTCGATGGGGCTGAGCAGTAAAACATCATCCAACGTAGAAATATCAGAAACACTCGTACTCTCCCTTAAGCTAGATAGAGTGGAAGAGATCATGTAGTAGGTCTCTATGCTTGCAATTTCTGCTAATGTCGCAGGCAGCGGTAATGCAAAGGTTCCCATAAGAGTGTAATACTTTAATATTCCTACACCAATGTTATAGATTTCTAGTTGGGGTAAGTGAATATATGGAATGCTCCCATTTACCTGCGAAGCAGAGGTAAAAGAGGATAATTGATTAATGACTGTAATAGTACTTTTATGAGGAAAGGCAACCATTCTAAAATATGTACAAACAATAACAGTCATTGCATATAACCATGGCCTTCCGAGTAAAATATTATAGTCAAGGGATCCATCAACAACCTCAACATCAATACTTACTTTTTTCCCCCCTTATTCAACTTGCAGGTTATTGATAATACCACAAAGTTTATATGTTCTTCCATCAAAAGCCTTCAATTTCATTGATAATTGTGATAATCACGGCGAGCCAAGTGACTTCCAGTAGTTTAGAGACATAATAAACATAGATGCTCCCTCACCAATAATAGTGTGATGAACAAGGTAATTGAGAACATTTACTTGGATGGAGAATGCCAATTCTACTGGTAGCTGCAGCACATAGTCCGTATGATTAAAGACAACAAGATTAGAATCAGTTCGATCAATTCCACCAATGGCCGACAATAAAGCGTGCTTCTGGGAGGGACAATTTTGTAATACCTCAAGAAGAGACATAGCTGAAGGGGATTGAGCCAAATCTTCAACTATATTATAATTTTGTGTAGCTCTTGCTCGAGGATTATATGTCAATTTATGAATTACTCCCTTTGGTGGCTTAATCGTCAATTCAGGAATAACAGGAGGTGGTACTGATTCATTAGATGGATTCATTTTCGAGGTAGTAGGTTGATCAATGGCCAGACTACCATAGTATTTATTCCATGTTGACACAAAAATATCTTGTGGAGGTTTTGTAGTGGATAACATTAACACTTGGGAACTAGGAGCTGGATCCGTAACAACCGAATTTGTGTCTAGATTTGGAAATGTGTCTGTCAACACAACTGAAGCATGAGAAGTCTTCATTATTTTTGAGACATTAGCATGGTGAGGAAAATTCCTAAAAAAATGTTCCTCATTACAGATTATGCATGGATAATGAGGTTTCTGTTGTCTTTACGGTTCATCAGATGATCGTTCCTGTGGGTTAGAAGTTTTCTTATTATTTGATTTCCCCTTTTTCTTACTTCCTGGTTGCTTATCACTTTTTCCTTTGTCAAATGAGACGACATTGATTTCGGAAGTAGGAGCAGGATCATATGCAGTAGTGTTGTGTGTGTTTACAATGCTTATCAAGCCGTCTCCGGCATGAGAGTCCTTTATTTGAGGAGGAACATTGAAATTAGATCGTAACGCATTTGGTATTTTCTTATAGAGCATGCCAGTCTGAGTATAAATCAAGTCTAAATACTAGGCACGAGCGATAACTTGCTCTTATATAACAATGCCACCTTTAGCCACGTCCTTTATTATAAATGGTAACAGGGATTTGATGAACCATTCGGCAAGGAGCTGATCAGGAACAAATGTCTTAACCATTCGTCAACGACGACGCCACTCATGAATATGATTTAAAATGTGAGTAGCATTAATTTGTTTGAAGTTGGCCAAGAGTACCATTCCAATTTCGTATCTAATCGGTAACTGGAAATGGGTCGAAAAGACAATAGCTAAGGCAGTGAAATTTTTGAAAGAAGCTCTAGGTAATTCAATGTACCATTTCGCTACCGGACTTGTGAGCATTCACTGGAAAAGACGTAATCGAACAGAATCATAATTTAGGGAATTTGATGAACACCATAAATGATAATTCATAACATGAGTTGATGGATCTTATCTAGGGTTTCCATTGAATTTAGGAATGTCGGAGGGTAATTTATGTGGTATCACCGGCCACCAAGGAGTATAATTAATAGGATCATTGGTTAACTAGTTTAAATCTGGTAATTCTAAGGTTGCAACAAAAGGCAGCTGTCTATTAAGGTCAGGTTAAGCATAGCCAGGATAAGATGGAATTTCTTGGGCAACAGGTTTTTGAGCATCGGCATATGGGATTTGTTGCTAGTAACCCAGATAGGGGTTGTTTTGCATAGCAAATGCTTAAGAGTTTTGTTTACCAAAACCTGGATATGGTACTTTTTGATATGAAGTTTGAGGAATTTTCACCTGTGGCTACCAAGGGGTCTGTCCACCAATGTTATAACCCAAATTAGTATAAGTTGGATTCTGTTGATATGTAAAACCAGATTGCGTTTGTGACATCCCATAAAATGGCACACCAGCTTGTGAATAAATGATCCCTGATACAGGTTGTTGTATATTAACCAAGGGATTTTGATATTGAGTTGAAGAACTCGCTTGATAATGTTGATGTATAAGATTTTGATTCTGTAATAGGGGTATAGATGTATTAACAAGTGGTAATGAAATGGGTGCAACAAGTTGAATTGGTTGATACGATTGGACAACCGTTTGTGGTTGGATAGGCAGAGTGGGCTGCCATTGAAAAAAATTCATGTCAACATTATTTTGACGAGAATGTGACTCATTACTGTCATCTTGGGTGACCATAGATTTCCCCCCAGCATAAGGAGGATAATAATATAGAAAATATTGTTTTCCAAATGCTGGGAGTCCAGCTGATATGGTACTTAAATGAATTGACCCATAAGGTACGAGTTGATATTGCCCTGATGATGGATTTAATGAATCAAGTTGTTTAGTACTAACTATAGGACTACCAGTTAAAAAACTAGATGATGACATTGGTAATGACCATGGTCTTGAAGATTGACCAGAGAATGTGCCAGAAAATGATTTGTATCTTGTTGGGACCGAAGGGCCACCGTGCAAATATGACTCTAAAGAAGTTGTGAACATCGACGGAGTAGCGAGGGTAGGATCTGACGTAATTGGAACAACAGACCCACTCAAATATGTTGGTTCAAACATTGTTTTATGACCAAATGTATACTATCCAAAATCAATGGGAGATTGAATGGAAATGGGATCAACAAAAGCAGATGGAAACGATTGAGGAAATGACTGGTACAGGTAAAGGTCTTCCCCAAAATGGGTTTGACTTAAAGGTGTATTAGGTTGTGGGATTTCTTCAATTGCGATTTAACCAAGAGCAAGAACTTCACCGTCAGGCCCAAAATATATTTCAGACGGTTGACTGTGTGATATAGGATTTTCAATGGCTATAGATATTTGTGGAGTGACCAAGGTAGGAACAACTTCCAGTTGTTTAGGATTCAAATTTTTTGGCAAAGAAGTAACAGGATCTGGATCAACTTCTGATTGAATAACGTTGGGTCCAGGAGGTATGGTCTTAGTGTTTGAATGGATTGTGACCGCAGGTAGCTGTGAAGGCTCCATTTCGACAATAATAGATGAACCGGGATATGTGGAAAAAATTTGAGCTAACTCTGGTTTAAATGATGATGTTTCGCCAGAGGTATGAATTGCACTTGATTCGACAGATCGTGATCGCCTTTTCCTACCAGAAGTAACTTCTAGTGATAAAGGTGGTTTTAAATATAATCTACGCAAACGAAGGGGGGTAGGATTGTGTTCTTCCATGATTAATTATTTATTTTATCCAAAAATAAATAAAAAATAAAGAGCGTAATGCTAGGCAGAAGGGTTTACCAAGAAACTATGAACTGCAGAATACCTCCTGGCGAACCAAGAAGTATGGGCAGGTAATCTCCCCGAATGTTGTGTTCGGTGTATGATAATTTTAGGGTGGCCGACTCGGTCCACTATGTATGGATAGCACCTAAAATTTTTCCTCCCAAATATACCCGAAGGTATGTGGAGGTCCAAGTCCGTATTAGCCTTGTCTGATGTGAAACCGCAGAGTGAGAGCACCCATTTATACTTATCGTACTATAACACTGTCCGTGTTGGGACACCTAATCCTCCATGGGTAGGTGTGGAATGTGAAACGTCACAATGGAGTCCAAGTGACCTTGGAATGTGAAACCAAGAGTCACACCATTGTACTATAAATGTACATCATGTATAATGGAAAAAATAGAGCTACACGCTTATCCTTCATTGTGTGTTGAGTTTCTTGTTGTGTGTGTTTATCTTTCTCTCACACCATGTGTGTGTTTAACATGGTATCAGAGACGATACGTTCATAACCAGCTCAACCTTGAGTGAGCCATTTGTGTTTATGGCTTGTGCATATCTGCAAAAATTCTTGGCATTTTTTGCAGCATTTAGAGAATTTCTGCAGCAGACATTTTTCCGCATTCAGGAATTTGTTCTGAGAAGAGCAGAATTCAGAAATTGACAGCATTTAGAAATTGGTTTTGAAGAAGAGAAACATTCAGAAATTTTTTTTGAAGAAGAGAAACATTGTGCATCTTGGCGTTGCAGGTTTTCTAACTGATCATTAAAATTCTGCAATTTTCATGCAAATTTTGTTGCCCACTTTTAAATTTTTGCATTGTAATTTCTGCACCATTTTGGAGAGCTACTGAAAAAGTGTTTAAAGTGGGTTTCTAAAGAAAAGTTCAATGTTTTTAAGTAAAGGTTTCTGAGTTTTCACTGAAAAATTTCGGCAAATTTCTGGGTTTTTTCTTCTGAAAATTTCCTCATTTCTGCACTTTCTACAAACCTATGTTGCTGAATTTTACTGTCTAAAAACAGCTCTGTAATTCTCTAGGAAATTTCTAAGGTTTTTACCTGCAGTATACCTATTTTAATGTATCTATTTAACTCCTCTCTACTATTTTACATTTAAAAAAAAAAAATATTGTTCTTGGCCTACGGCCTTCCTCTCGGCCCCTGCAAACTCTACGCTTCACACTCTCATATCCCCACCCCCCTGTAGCTCCCCTAACCTGAAGTATTGGCTCTCACCTTACACCGCTACCCATGCCCATCCTAAGTCACCCTACCCCCCCCTCTACCACCAACACCCTTGCGTTTACCCCTTACCATTCCCCGCACCCAGCACAAGCAAATACCCATCCCCCTCACTCCACCCTCGGCCCAACTCTCGGCCGCTCCCCTCACGAGCTATCCCTCACTCGCCCTATGCCCTCATCACCTACGCTACAAAAAATACCCGGCTCACCCACTCGGCATCCCTCCCCACCCCATTCACTCCCTACGTCGCTCCCCTAAACCTCCCTACCCATCCCCCTACCCGCTATCCCTTACCCCATCTTCTACAGCTCTCTCCCCTTCCCCTTACCATGCTTCCCTTTACACAACACACTTCACTCCCCATACCTCACACTTACACTGCTCCCTCACTCCCATACAACCCTCACTCGGCCTCCACCCCTACCACTCTCGGCATCTACCCCCTAGCCGCTCTCCCTACAATCTCTATGCTCCCATCTCCCATTCGCTTGCCCTCACTACAATCTCCCATACAAAGCTTGCCCTCGCACCAACTCTCACACCCGCACTCTCATATCCCAGCCCTCTCATGGCCATAAATTTTTAATTCGGAATTTTATTTATAAAATTTTAATTTAGCCTCCTATTTGTAATTTTTTTTTTTAATTCGTCCTCTTATTTTTAATTTTTTTTTACAGAAATCACCTCCCTTAGTTTTAACCTCCCCTAGGTAATAACTTCCCCAATTTTACCTTTGTTTTCCCTAATTTTTTTTTTATCCAAAAAAAAAAAAGAGCAGAGAGAGAGGAAGAAAGGAAGTAAACAACAGAAATGGCATATGAGTAAATAGAATATACACATAGAAGAGGAAAGTGAGATTTGCATTGTGATTTGTGACATTGGTAGAAGGGTGATTTTCTAGAAGAGATTTACATTTGAAGACAAATTGGTCCTCATTTTCAAAACAACAGTGGCATTCACTCATTATTTGGACACAAAATTACTGATTTGTGGATTTTCTCTTAATTTATATGGCATTCTGCAGTAGTACAACAAGGTCAAGCATCCAAACTTGTGAATATCTCCTCCTCTAGTTGAGTTGTTGTTTGTGGTGTCAAACAACTCTTTGAAGGAAAGCAAATTAGCTACCTTAAAGGCTTCTTGCACAGGTGTTTTTGCTGCACATTCATACAAATATTTTTCAGAGAAGTATTGAACTTACATTGAATAGTGAGTGGAATATTGCTTCTTCATAGTTGCAATCAGTAAATTTGAAGTGTTTGAGAAATTGTTGATGTAAGTCATTGTTGCTTGCCGGTTAGACAATCAATTCTATACCTTGAAGTCCTCCATAATTTGAGGAGAATATTTTGTACTTTGGGAATTCCATAATTGGAAGTTCTTTGAAGTCATTTGTATTCTTTGAAATCAAGTTGAATAACATTGTAAATGGGTGCATTTTCAGTTGAAGCCGAAACCTTTTATTTTTTGAGCCTAAGTTGTTGAAATGGATAAAATCAATGAGGCATTAGAGTTGTTGAATAACCTCATTCATTCCAATGTTGATGATATGATAAAAATGAGAAAGAATGCTCTTTGTAATATTCATTTTTTTTTTCAAGATGCACATAAGAAGATTGAGTTTTTGCAGTTGGAATCTCAGCTCCAATGAGATGAACTTCAGCAAAAGAGTCACCATTCTGAACCTATTTATGTTCAGAATATTGTGAGGGACTCTCATCAGAAGAAAGAAGATAAAGTTGTAGTTGATTCCCATTCAGTTCCTTGTATTAGAGCAGATTTACATGCAGATGCAGCAGTGCAACCTGCACTTCTCAAGCCCATTATTAGACCTTGGGAAGAGCTTGTCCACAACAAGAACATAACTGGCCTTAGATATGACAAGGATGTGTCCTTTAATATTCCAATCTACTCCAAGCCCATCATATTTCAGAGTGCCGGATTCTTGTATGACAATTCACCTGCAGCTGTTTTAGATCCTGCTTCACTTCCACAACAACAACAGATTGTAAAATGCCAACACTTTGATCGAGTTGGCCATATGAAAGATCATTGTTTTGATCTTTAACCATGCAAGCAATATGGTCAGCACACCCATTCTTCAGACAGATGCTTCAAAAACAAGCCTCCTACAAGAACAAATATTCATCTTGGATGGATTGCTTCTTGGCAATGGGCATCAACAACCAAGAAGATGTTTAAGTCACATGTTAGAACATATTCACGAATATTGAGCAAACCTGCAGTTGAGTTTTCTCCATCATCTCACCTTGTCCCTGACTGGGGGGAAAATGGTGGTCATCTACAAGCTTAGACATCAGATCAAGCGAGCCTGAGCCACAATCTCTCATTCCATGTTCAGAGTTGTAGCCAAAGACATAGCAGTTCAAGTGATCCCAAGCCACAATTTTTCATTCTAGATTCAGAGTTGTAGCCAAAGACATGGATGCACATGAGCATGCCTTTGGTTGGTGGACAGCCTTAAACCATCACAGGTTGTAGACCTCCCTTATTTTAGGTTGAAGGTCTCACTTTCATATATGAGGAACACTTCCTCTAGTAGAAGCCTTCAGCTTCTTGCCAGCTTTGGTTGAGTTCCAGGAAATGCTTCAAGCATTCTAGTGTTTTTGGTCATCCTTAAACCATCAGATGTTGTATACCTCCCTTATTTTAGGTTGAAGGTCTCCCTTTTTATATGAGGGACAATTCCTCTAGCAAAAGCTTTCAGCTTCTTGCTAGTTTTGGAAGAGTTCCGGGAACTGCAACAAGTATTGCATTCCAGTGTTGGTGATCATCCTTAAACCAGCTCTTTTTGCCAACATTTTAGAGAGTTGATTCATCCCAAGTGCTGCCATGTATACTTTGCAGATTTATATTACAACTCTCTTCTTGGACTCACACATACCCCTTTGGATTAAGGGGGGGAATGTTGGAACACCTAATCCTTGATGGGTAGGTGTGGAATGTGAAAAGTCACAATGGAGTCCAAGTGACCTTGGAATGTGAAACCAAGAGTCACAGCGTTGTACTATAAATGTACATCATGTATAATGGAAAAAATAGAGCTACATGCTTATCCTTCATTGTGTGTTGAGTTTCTTGTTGTGTGTGTTTATCTTTCTCTCACACCATGTGTGTGTTTAACAACCCGATATACCCGAGAGTATGTGGACGAGCTACGATACAATTACGTACGTGGAGTGAGGTATCACACTCAGAATGTATCGGAGACAAGTTAATGACAACTGCTATGTTTTACGATGCTGGAACACGTCTCTAGCCTAGACCTTCTAAATGTTATCGTTAATGTTCCAATGTGTTGTTAAGTAAATTGAGATTTATTTTATGTTGATATTTCTTAACAGTTTTCCTTTCAGGTTCACCACGATGATGTGTATAAAATTCCTAAAATGCAGCTAAGAATGATAAAAAAACTTTCACTTTCAACGTTTTCAATGAATAACCTAGCTACTGAGGGAAAATAACGCTAGTTTTTTGGAAAGAGAGCAAATAATTTGTGAGCAAACAAATCAATGAAGAAAAAAAAATTCAATGAATCACAAACTAAATGTAGATTTCTTAATGTTCCTTTTGCAAAAAACACACAATACTACATGCAAATGTAAGTTTTTCTTTTCATCTTCCTTAATGTTATGAATGCAGAAAAGAAACTAGGTGCACTAGATCAATAATCGAAATGTTTTTTACTTTCGAGAAAAGAATAATACAAACAACAATTTCTCTTTTGAAGGAAAAACGAGGATTTCAACAACAATTTCTCCTATCAATGAAATGAAGATTTTACGACAATTTCCTATTTCGAAAGCAAACGATTCTTAATGCGACCATAAAAATTACTTTGAAATCAACTTGTAAATGACAATGAAAAACTTTTTAAAACAACATTGAAAAATTTTTCAGTCAAAGGAAAAGAAATTTATAGTGTTACTGGTCAATTGAGCATCAAAATTTTCAAGTCAAATCAGCGAACAAAACTGAAGCAAAATACAAATTCAGATTCAAGGGGATTTGGTCCCTTTCAGGAGCCAACACAGTCTCCAAGGGGAGACAATGCTTTACAAAGCAGGCTGAGAAGGGAGGAAATGCTATACAAAGCACTGTGCCCTAACTAAGGGTGCATTGGGTGCAGTAAACAAAGAAAAAGCTACTGTTTGGCTCAGTAAATTTGCAAATTAATCTCTGAAAAAGTCTAATATTTATGTGAAACTACTACTGGGTGGATTTAGAAAGTAAATCAGAAACTAAAACACCTAGAAACAAGAGAATTTCTCCCCAATATGGTCGGCCAGTTTGTTGGGCTAGAATTGTAATCTACGGATAAATTATGCTTCCCTAGGTAGGTGTTAGCCTAGAAAAATAGGTGAAAGACTATAGTAAGGTTTCTCCTAACTCAGAACAGATACACAGAGAGGATTGGAGGCTTACTTGTTTCATTCGCTTCCAAATGGCTTACTTGTTTCAAGCTAGTTAGCTAAATCAGTTAAGCAAAAACTACATTCATCAACCAAGATCTTGCAATATGGAAAATCAAAGTAAACATAGATGCATGTAGGGAAAAACAATAAGTAATCTTTATTGATGATAGAAGGAGAGGTTACAACCTAGTGACTAATTTGAAGTGACCTTCTAGCAGAGTTCCCAAGTCTCATCACAGCATAAATCTCTCTAGTAGCAGCTCCACAAATCAAACTCTCTATTGAAAATTCTCCAGCATTTCTCTACTCAAATTATTCCTCTTCAAACACTTAGATCCGTGTTCAATTTATAGATGAATTGTAGGTTGGTTTGTAATCAATAACATTCAAAAAATAGGAAATACATGTTTCCAATCATGTAGATGTCAAATGGACACTTGGATCCGAAGCTTGACACATGTGAACCCTTCTAAAAGACACTGGCCAAGTGGAGATTCCAGAAAAATGAGAATTTCTCTCCCAATGTGACCAATGCACCTTTGAATGTTGAGAAGTGCTTTGCAGAGCAGCCTTGAATGGGGCTACCTACATATGCAACGCACTTAGGCCCCTTAGAGCTTGCGTTGGTGAGCTCTCACATGTTAAATAATAAGCTTCAAACCATGGAAACCCTTGCTTGATGAAAGTCTTGTTTGATTCATGTTGTTTCCTGTATTAGGGAATATAGCAACTAAGATGATAGGGAATGATATACCCTTGATCATAGGTCCTGGAGATGATTCCCAATTAACCAGGTCATTGGGAATGGCGCCCAAATTGACCTATAACAATTGCCCCCTAAAGCATGAGACCCAAATAATAAGAACATTTGATTGAGATGCTTTACACTATGATGAGCCTGGAAACAAAGAAAAATGGTCACCTGCATCAATCTTACAATACATTACATCATGATATATCCTCTATTGATCATAATTTCTGAGGGTAGGCATTCCCATAGTCAGCACATAAAACAATCTAATAACATGTACATAATTCAAAAAGTCGTTTACATTGGAATGTTGCCCAGATGTAGACACACCTACAGATATAGGCCCATGTTTGGGTAACAATATGTATGTAAGGTCACCGTACAGATGATGTGTACAAAAATCCTAAAATTGCAGCCTGGATGGCTGAAACTAGATCTGGGGTATTATTATCTCATTCACTCGATCATTCGGGTACATGTCTAGCCATGCGAATATATGATTTGTCGTCAAACATGGAAAGACATCGTTTGATTACCAACTAATGATGTGAGTTGTTAACAAACATGAGAGAACCACCATTAATGTCAATGGCCCTAAAGGTACTGCAGTACATTTCGTAAGGTGTGAATAGATGATTTGATGTCGAACACCAAACAAAATATTTCGGTCAATGGTCTGGAAGTGAGGATCTTATCGATGCTGTAACAAGCCTCATGGTACTGGAATCTGATGTTTCTAAGTGAACTTCCTGGATATTGATTTGTTCTCGAAAGGAAGTCACCTTATTGCAAAACTTGAGTTACTGATTTCAGAGACAAGGGTATGACTTGACATAGCAATTTTCAGGGATGACGGTCATGAAAATGAAATTTTATGAGTATTTCAGATGGATGAGTTCTTAATCACTAGATGACTTCTCTTGAACATATCGGAAACACTATGATGAGTTGGTAGCATTGACCCAAAACCGAAGTGAAGGTATGATGAACCATAGGTGTGAATGAACCATCAAGATGATTACCAAACCCAAATAGTCACGGACATGGAGTGAAAGAAGTGTCATGTTCAAGAGTGACTTGCTACCAAAAAGAAACTTTGCTTTCTTTTCCCAAATTTTCCCCGATCATTTGTCGACCAGTACCTCTTTATTTTTTAACAAGCTTGAGGAGGATAACATTTTCTTGATCTATAATTCAACCCTTCGGGCGAATAAAGTATCACTATTTAATAATTTAACGAGTCTAGCGATGAATGAAACTCGATTATTGCCATGATTGACAAGGCCGTCGCTATTTTATGTTTTAATGAGCTTAACGACAGTGATAGCCCAGTCCTTTTTCATGTTTAGAGAGTCTGAAAAAGAGGACGAAAGAGAACTCCAAAAGTAATTTTTCATAAATTTGTCTCTTAGATCTGAAAAATTATAAAGTAATATCTGAAAGAACCTCTTTGGTCATGTTTAACCAAGGTATTCCTTTTTCGTAAATAATCCATCTCAGTCTGGAAAAGGGTTAAAATTATACTGAGTAGATATCAATTCATTTACTTTAACAAGCTCGAAATGACAAGTGCTCGATAATATTTTCACATTATCAGAGTCTGAAAAGATCTGAAAGAAGAATCCATGGGTTCCTTTTTCGTTGTTATCGAAGTTCGAAAAAGAGATAAAAGTGTGTTCCAATTCCTTTTTCGTTTTTATCAAAGCTCAAAAAATAAGGAGAATAAGTATGCTTTGTGATCAAGTCATTCTTTGAAATAAATCTTCATGACTAACCTGTTTTTCAGTTGTATTTCCTATTTAGAACAACATCAAATGGATTAAAAATACATGTTTCATGATAAAAATAACATAATAAAACCATAGTCATAACAATAAATTTATCTTGCAAGTAATTAAATGACTATATAAAGCAGTTTCACTATTCATTTTTACCATTCCATAGTTAGCATTTTTATTTTGGAGCTCTGAACCTGATTTTTCCCCCAAACTTCAGTTGTCGATTGCGGTCATTTCAGTGGATGGATTTCATCGTCGTTTCATCCAAGTTAGTAGCATGAACCTCCTCTTTCTTTCAGTAATCATTTCATTACCATTCCTTGCAATTTTTTAGGGTTTTAATGCCCCTAGGGTAAATTCTACCCAAAATTAGGGCAACACACCCTTTAACATCAAAACCTGCATTACATAGCAGGTACAGTGAAGTGTACCTACATGTGCAATGCACTGTCTCAGCCCAGGGAGTGCATTGGGCGTATTTGAAGTTTTTGGTTTTCATGTTGTGTCCAAAAATTTCCTATTTTTTTGCAATGAATGGTATCTAATGGATCTTATGGTTGATTTTCAGGTTTCCATTGGATTATAATGATAATTACATGGAGAGAAAGAGAACATGAAGAACAAGATATGATTGCCTTGCATGATCCGGGTACTATAAGAGCTTTAAGAGATTGCGGGCTACTTAAGTACTTCAAATTGTCGAGAATGAGGCAACAAATAGAACTCTTGGAGTTCCTTGTTTGAGCATGGCATTCGGCGATAGAGGCATTTCACATAAAAAATCAAGTGTTGTCCATAACAGTTGAGGATGTGTATTTTCTCACAGGTTTTTCAAGGAGAGGTTTGCCCATTTCACTCACAGGATCTACCGTTGGAGGAGAAACAGTGAGGGATTATGTTATGTAGTATTTCTATCCAGGGTCAGAACCTAGCAAAGACAAAAAAATAAACATCCGTGATGTCAGGTATTTTCCTTTGAGGACCATCCTATTCACGATCGCTAAACTAGTTGCACCGTTACACTTCATGTAGTGAACAGATCGTATATGCAGTATGCGCTAGAGTGCTTAGAGCCAACAGTTTTCAACTGGTCTGAAGCTGTTATTTCTCAGATAAAGGAACAACTAAATAAAGAAAAGGGAGGAAGGAAGAAATTTTTTATTTATGGTTCCATCCCTATCTCTTTTTCTTTGCAATGGATTCCACTGATGCATCCGCAACATGTAACATTGGATATATCCAATCCTAGAGATCCTTGAATGCATAGATGGGTAGAAATCATGGGTCAGAATTCAGGCCAATCGACCATTGAGTTCTCAACTACATTCTTTGCCTGGTTCAAGTGACAGATTGTCACCATCGATGAGTATGCATATGCAGGCACCAACTTCCGAGGAGATCCAGATCTAGTTTTACTAGAAGGCGCTTAGTGGGGTGCAATAGGTAAGAATGATTCGACCAAGTTTTTTGATTTTTATAAGGTTTATACAAATTTTTTTGTGTTTTTATTTCTTTCCAAGACAAAACTAAACATTTAATGTAATGCAGATATTGGTCGCGTTCAACCAGTAGAGGAACCAGAGCGCAAAGCAAATGCGCCAACAAAGAGGGTTGTCGGGAGAGCAGTCCTTTAGGACCTTGATATGGCTGAGACTCTTAATGAGCTCCAAAAGCACATAGAGGGGTTGACCTTTGGGATTTTGGATTTCTGAATCGAAGAGATTCCCATGCAACTACAGCGACACACAATTGGGGTTCCTAACCATTGGATGCGGTTGCTCTGTAGGATTGCTAGACCTATAGCGTGCATTCATGAGCACCAGTAATTTACTTATGAATTTTTTGCATACATTTTGAGGTCAGATGACCAACGTGTCTTAGGAATAAATTTTGTAAAAAACCTATAACTATCTATCTATATGTTTTCAGAGTGTTTAATGCACAATCCTATTTAATGATGTGAATTTTTTCTTTACCTATGTTGCAAATGTATATCTAAAACTTGATTAGCTAATGAATCAGTTAAAGTGTTCAGATTTTTGGAAATGTGTTGATATTGAATGAAATCAAAATGTCGCTCCAAAAGTAGAACTCTTAGGAAAAATCTAAGAAGTGTTGGATTTATAACAGTATAAATAATAGTAATTTGTAGTACCACAAGTTGTGAGTCTAACCTTATGATTATGCAGTTAATACCAAATGAAATTTCATCAGAGAGAAGTTCGAACAATGCGCTATACTCAACAATATTATTCATCGATCTACCAATACAAATCCCTTGAAAACTCACTAACTTGCCGTTCAGAGTGAAAATGGCCCACGCTACAGAGGATAGATTTTGCGTATTACGACTAGCACCATCAGTATATCCAACAAATGGTTTCGAAGATTCAACCATCTGCGATGAAATGTACAGCGGATTGCTAATGTCAAGAAAAATCTAAAAAACAAATTAATATAGTGAATGCAAATCAACAACATGTAAACAATATAATACAAAAAATTACTACGCTCATGATTAAGCATAGTAACGTTTCAAATACAACCCATTTCTAGGCTGTGCCAATGGAATCCCATTGTAATCAACTAACTCATAGGCACCCTTAGTAAGAACTATTTTGATAATATAGGGGCCATGCCATAATGGCTCGAATTTCACTGTACCTATTACATCAGCTTCTTGGTCGTAAAGAAGGACCAAGTCTCCCTCTGAGTAGATGCGAGGCTGGACATTTTTGTCGTATTGTGCCTTTATACATCTATTATGCACTTCATTGGCCAATTGGGCTTCACGACACGTTTCATCTAGATGGATGAGGTTAAGGAGACACACTTCTTCTTCTGAGGTGTTAGGTAACAAGTCTATCACATGTTTTAATGATGATATTTCACATTGGATTGGTAAGATAGCTTCCAGATCATACACCAATTGAAAAGGAGTGAATCTGGTCGTGTTTCTCACTGAGGTTTTATACACCCACAAGGCGGAGTACAGGATCAAGTTCCAGTTCCTTTTATAGAATCTTATCATTCATTGAAGCATTCATTTAAGAATTATGTTAATAGCCTCAAATTTTCCATTTTATTGTGGATAATAAGGAGTAGAATTATCATGAGACAATCCTAACTTGGTTGTCAATCCAGACATCATATGGTTGTGAAAATGCTTCCCATGATCCGTAACTATAGCCTGTGGGACTCCAAACCGTACAATGACGTGATTGAAGAAAAAAAATGCACATGTTTGTCCTGTGTTATTGAATGTAGGCATCGCTTCAGCCCATTTGGTAAAATAGTTGACTGCGACAATAATATAACCATGCCCCCCGGACGAAGGAGGGTTACAGGTCATGAAATCGATACCCCATTTCGTAAATGGTCCAGCAGCTACAACAAGATGCATTGGTGCTGGTGGTTTGTGGATTTTACGGTCATAAATCTGGCATGCATGACAACTTCTGACTGCGAGGATACAATCTCAAAAAATAGTAGGCCAAAAGCAACCAGCGCAGAGTATCTTCTGCGTGGTAGCATAACCAGATAAGTGTCCACCAAAAGCCCTAGAATGGAAATCATTTAACACTTTTTCGGCCTCCTCATGAGTGAGGCACCTCTTTAAAATGGTATCAACACCACGACAACAAAGTGTATCACCGACGATCAAATAATCTATGGCTTGGTATTTAATACGTCACTGATCAGAGCGAGAGGTATTAGGTCAAAAATTTTGGGTTTGGAGATAAATGATGAAATATCCATACTAGGGATCAGATGATCCGATAAGAAACAGAGACTTTTCTAGAATAGATGGTTCCTACATAGTTGCATTACTATCAGAGGGGAGGTCATAGAGAAGCTTAGCCAATAAAGACTTCTTTGACTTGGATTTGATGAATTCCAAATCAAATTCCCACAAAATGACAATCCATTTTGAATATTTTCCCCCTAGCAATTGACGTGATAAGATGTAAGTCATGGGGTTGAAATCTGATACTATTGTTGTTTTTCAGAGCAGGATATAATGAAGAAATATTTGGACAGCGTGAACAGCTGCCAAGGCAATCTTTTCCACGTACGAGTACTTAACTTCCGTATCATTGAGATTACGACTCAAATAATAGATCAGATGTTAAATTCCTTCTTCTACTTGGACCAAAACCATAGCGATGGTCGTTTCAACGACGGTGATATATAGGAAATAATCAGTTTGATAATTTGGAGGATATATCAATGACGCTCGGACAAGATGGTCCTTGACAACATCAAAAGAAGCTTGCGCAACTTGGTCCCGATGGAAGGGAACCCCCTTTTTCAATAATTGAGTAAATCCTTTAGCCATTTTGGCATAATTTGGAATGAATCTTCTCAGGAAGTTAGCCTTTCCTTGAAGTTTATGTATCTGAAGTAAGTTTGATGGTGCAGGAAAATCAAGAATGACCTGTACCTTCAGTGGGTCTATTCAAATTCCTTCTTTTGAGACTACGAATCCGAGCAATCGACCAAAACCAACAAAAAACACACATTTATGTGTATTTAGGCGTATCTTGTAGTGTTGGCAGCGTAGGAAAATGGCTCTCAAATGCATCGGGTAATCAGTCTGATTTCGTGAATTTGCTGGTAAATCATCTAGATATGGTTGAACAATGTGCTTGATGTCGTTGAAAGCATAATCCATTGCTCTTTGAAAAGTTGCCCCAACGTTCTTTAAACCAAACAGAAGTTTCCAATATGTGATTGTGCCCCAGGGATAGATGAATGTTGTCTTATGTTGGTCATCTGGACAGATATTGATTTGATTGTAGCTGGAAAATCCATCCATGATAGAAAATATTTCACATCCAGCACAATCGTCAATTATTTGGTCAATAAATGGAGTAGGATAGTTGTCTTTTGGACAAGCATGATTAACATCCCAATAATCGACGCACACTCTAATGGTTCCTTGTTTTTTCATAATAGGAACGATATTGGAAACCCACTTAGTAAGCGGAACAGGGTAAATGAAACTAGCACGCAAATTTTTTTCAACTTTTGTTTTGATGGCAGCGAATTTCTTCGGATGAACAGGTCAAAGCCGTTGACGCACCGGTTTGACATCAGGATACATATTAATAGTGTGTTCAACTATATTAGTATCTATGCCTGGCATTTCCTCGTAAAACCAAGAGAATACGTCACGAAATTCACGAAAAAGAGAGTGATATGAATCAAGTTCTGATGGAGAACAAGATACACTGACATGAATATTTTCTATAATGCTAGGTTTAGTAGAAATATCGATAGAAATCATTTCTTCAATCTTTGATAAATTTAGCTCAAATTCAATTGCATTAATCGGAAAAGAATTTGGAAATAAATTTTGAATGGATGGGTGATATAGTTCACTAAGATTATTTTCTTCATAATCTGGAAGATGGGAATGATGATGATAATCTTCCCATGGTTCTCCTTCTGACATCATAGCTTCCAAAATATTTTCACCTGTCAAAAATTTTGAGGAAAATGGATCAGATGGAGTACCAAAATCTAATGAATGATCAACCCAAACACTCAGCGACGCTGATTTCAGATTTTCTGCCCAAGCCGAATAGATTGATTGCTATTTTAGCTTGATGGGGCTGAGCGGTAAAACATCATCCAACGTAGAAATATCAGAAACACCAGTATTCTCCCTTAATCCAGATAGAGTGGAAGAGATCATGTAGCAGGTCTCTATGCTTGCAATTTCTTCCGACGTCGCAGGCGGCGGTAATGCAAAGGTTCCCATAAGAGTGGAATCCTTTAAGATTCCTACACAAATGTTATGGATTTGTAGTTGGGGTAAGTGAATATATGGAATGCTTCTAGTTACCTGGGAAGCGGAGGAAAAAAAGGATAATTGATTAATGACTGTAATAGTACCTTTATGAGGAAAGGAAACCATTCTAAAATATGTAGAAACAATAGCAGTCATTGCATATATCCATGGTCTTTTGAGTAAAATATTATAGTCAAGGGGTCCGTCAACAACCTCAACATCAGTAATTACTGTTTTTACCCCTAATTCAACTTGCAGGTTATTGATAATACCAGAAGGTTTATATGTTCTTCCATCAAAATCCTTCAATTTCGTTGATGATTTTGATAATCGTGGTGAGCCAAGTGACTTCCAACAATTTAGAGACATAATACACGTAGATTATCCCTCACCAATAATAGTGCAATGAACAAGGTGATTGAGAACATTTACTTGGATGGAGAATGCCAATTCTACTGGTAGCAACGACACATAGCCCGTATGATTAAAGACGACAAGATTAGAATCAGTCGGATCAATTCCACCAATGGCCGAAAATAAAGCCTACTTCTGGGAGGGACAATTTTGTAATACCTCAAGAGCAGACATAGCTGAAGGGGATTGAGCCTAATCTTCAACTATATTATAATTTTTTGTAGCTCTTGCTTGAGGATTATATGTCGATTTATGAATTACTCCCTTCGGCGGCTTAATCATAAATTCAGCAATAACAGGAGGTGGTACTGATTGATTAGATGGATTCATTATTGAGGTAGTAGGTTGATCAGTGGCCGAACTACCATAGTCTTTATTCCACTTCGACACCAAAATATCTTGTGAAGGTTTTGTAGTGGATAACATTAACACTTGGGAACTAGGATCTAGATTCGTAGCAACCAAATTTGTGTCTGGATTTGGAAATGGGTCTGTCAACACAGATGATGCATGAGAAGTCTTGATGATTTTTGAGATTTCAGCACGGTGAGGAAAATCCCTAAAAAAATGTTCCTCGTTACAGATTATGCATGGATAACGAGGTTTCTGTGGTCCTAACGGTTGATCAGATGATTGTTCCTGTGGGTTAGAAGTTTTATTTTTCTTTGATTTCCCATTTTTCTTACTTCCTGGTTTCTTATCACTTTTTCCTTTGTCAAATGAGACGACATTGATTTTAGAAGTAGGAGCAAGATCAGATGTAGTAGTGTTGTGTGTGTTTACAGTGCCTATTAAGTCGTCTTCGGCATGGGAGTCCTTTATTTGAGGAGGAACTTTGAAATTAGATCGCGGCGCATTTGGTATTTTCTCATAGAGCATGCCAAACTCAGTATAAATCAAGTCTAAATACTGGGCATGACCGATAACTTTCTCTTCTCTGATAATGCCACCTTTAGCCACATCCTCTGTTATAGATGGTAACAGGTATTTGATGAACCATTCAACAAGGAGCTGATTAGGAAAAAATTTCTTAACCATTCGTTGACGACGATGCCACTCATGAATATGATCTTAAATGTGAGTATCATTACTCTGTTTGAAGTTGGTCAAAAGTTCCGTTCCAATTTCATATTTGATTGGTAAGTGGAAATGGGTCAAAAAGAAAGTAGCTAAGGTAGTGAAATTGTCGAAAGAAGCTCTAGGTAATTAAATGTACCATTTAGCTGTTGGACTTGTGAGCGTTCGCTGGAAAAGACGTAATCAAACAGAATCATCATTTAGGGAATTTGATGAACACCATAAATGATAAGTCATAACATGAGTTGATGGATCTTTTCTAGGGTTTCCATTGAATTTATGAATGTCAACAGGTAATTTATGTGGTATCACCAGCCACCAAGGAGCATAATTGATAGGATCATTGGTTAACCGGTTTAAATATGGTAATTATAAGGTTGCAACAAAAGGCAACTATCTATTAAGGTCAGGTTGAGCATAGCCAGGATAATATGGAATTTCTTGGGAAACAGGTCTTTGAGCACCGGCATATGGGAATTGTTGCTGGTAACCCAGATAGGGATTGTTTTCCATAGAAAATGCTTGAGATTTTTGTTGACCAAAACTTGGATATGGTACTTGTTGATATGAAGTTTGAGGAATTTGCACCTGTGGCTACCAAGGGGTCTATCCACCAATGTTATAACCCAAATTAGTATAAGTTGGATTTGGTTGATATGTATAACCAGATTGCGTTTGAGACATCCCATAAAATGGCACACTAGCTTGTGAATAAATGATCTCTGATACAGGTTGTTGTAAATTAACCAAGGGATTTTGATATTGAGTTGAAGAACTTGCCTGATAAGGTTGATGTACAAGATTTTGATTCAGTAATAGGGGTATAGATGTATTAACAAATGGTAATGAAGTGGGTGCAACAGGTTGAATTGGTTGATACGATTGGACAACCATTTGTGGTTGGATAGGCAGAGTGGGCTGCCATTGACAAACATTCATGCCAACATTAGTTTGACCAAAATGTGACTGAGTACTATCATCTTGGGTGACCATAGGTTGACCCCCAGCATAAGGAGGATAGTAAGACAAAAAATATTGTTCTCCAAATGCTGGGAGTCCAGTTGACATGGTACTTAAAGGAATTGACCCATAAGGATCGAGTTGATATTTCCCTGATGATGGATTTAATGAATCAAGTCGTTCAGTACTAACTATAGGAATACCAATTAAAACACCAGATGATGACATTGGTAATGACCATGGTCTTGAAGATTTACCAGAGAATGTGCCAGGCAATGATTTGTATCCTGTTGGGACCAAAGGGCCACCGTGAAAATATGACTTTGGTGAAGTTGTGAACATCGACAGAGTAGCAAGGGTAGGAGCTGACGTAATTGGAACAACAGACCCAACTGAAGATGTTGGTTAAGACATAGTTTTATGACCAAATGTATACTCTCCAAAATCAACGGGAGATTGAATGGAAATGGGATCAACAAAAGTAGATGGAAATGATTGAGGAAATGACTGGTATAGGTAAAGATCTCCCCCAAAATGGGTTTGACTTAAAGGTGTATCAGGTTGTGGGATTTCTTCAATTGTGATTAAACCAGGAGGAAGAACTTCACCATCAGGCCCAAAATATATTTTAGACGGTTGAATGTGTGATATAGGAGTTTCAATGGCTACAGATATTTGTGGAGTGGCCAAGGTAGGAAAAAATTCCAGTTGTTTAGGATTCATATTTTCTGGCAAAGAAGAAACAGGATATGGATCAACTTGTGATTGAACAACTTCGGGTCCAGGAGGTATGGTATTAGCAATTGAATGGATCGTGACCATAGGTAGCTATGAAGACTCCGTTTCAACAACAGTAAACGAACCAGGATGTGTGGAAACAATTTGAGCTAACTCTGGTTTAAATGGTGATGTTTCGCCAGAGGTACGAATTGTACTTGATTCGGCAGATCGTGATCGCCTTCGCCTACCAGAAGTAATTTCCAGCGGTAAAGGTGGTTTTAAAACTAATCTACGTGAACGACGGGGGGTAGGATTGTGTTCTTCCATGATTACTGATTTATTTTATCCAAAAAAAATAAACAAAAAGAGGGTAATGCTAGGTAGAAGGGTTTACCAAGAAACTGTGAACTGCAGAATACCTCCTGGCAAACCAAGAAGTACAGGCAGGTAATCTCCCCGAATGTTGTGTTCGATGTATCAAAATTTCAGGGCGGCCGACTCGGTTCGATGGATATCACCTAAAATTTGTCCTCCCAAATATACTCGAAGGTACATGGAGGCCCAAGTCTTTACTAGCGCTGTCTAATGTGAAACGCACAGTGAGAGCACCCCTGTATACTTATCGTACTGTAACACCGCCCGATATACCAGAAAGTACGTGGATGAGCTACGATATACTTATGTATGTGGAGTGAGGTATCACACTTGGAATGTATCGTAGACAAGTTAACAACAGCTGCTATGTTTTACGACGCTGGAACACGTCTCTAGCCTAGAACTTCTAAATGTTATCATTAATGTTCCAATGCATTGTTAAGTAAATTGAGATTTATTTTATGTTGATCTTCCTTAACAGTTTGCCTTTCAGGTTCACCACGATGACGTATATAAAATTCCTAAAATGCAACTAAGAATGATAAAAATACTTTCACTTTTAGCTTTTTCAATGAATAACCTAGCTACTAAGGGAAGAGAATGCTAGTTTTTTGGAAAGAGAGCAAATAATTTGTCAGCAAAAAAGTCAATGAACAAAAAAAAAATCAATGAATCACAAACTAAATGCAGATTTCTTAATGTTCCTTTTGCAAAAAACACACAATCCTACATGGAAATGCAAGTTTTTCTTTTCAGTTTCCTTAATGTTATGAATGCAGAAAAGAAACTAGGTGCACTAGATCAATAATCAAAATTCTTTTTACTTTCGAGAAATGAAGAATACAAACAACAATTTCTCTTTTCAAGGAAAAACGAGGATTTCAACAACAATTTCTCCTATCAATGAAATGAAAATTTTACGACAATTTCCTATTTCGAAAGCAAACAATTCTTAATGCGACCATAAAAAGTACTTTGAAATCAACTTGTCAATGACAATGAAAAACTTTTTAAAACAACATTGAACAAATTTTCAGTCAAAGGAGAGGAAATATATAGAGTTATTGATCAATTGAGCATCAAAATTTTCAGAAAAAATCATCAAACAGAACTAAAGAAAAATACAAATTCAGATTCAAGGGGATTTGGTCCCTTTCAGGAGCCAATGCAGTCTCCAAGGGGAGACAGTGCTCTGTAATGCAGGCTCAGAAGGGAGACAATGCTATGCAAAGCACTGTGCCCTTACTAAGGGTGCGTTGGGCACAATAAACAAAGAAAAAGCTACTGTTTGGTTCACTAAATTTGCAAATTAAGCTCTGAAAAATTCTAATCTTTATGTGAAACTGCTACTGGGTGGATTTAGAAAGCGAATCAGAGACTAAAACACCTAGAAACAAGAGAAGTTCTCCCCAGTATGGTCACCAGTTTGTTGGGCTAGAATTGTAATCTATGGATAAATTACGCTTCCCTAGGTAGGTGTTAGTCTAGAACAACAGGTGAAAGAATATACTATCGTTTCTCCTAACTTAAAACAGATACAAAGAGAGGATTGGAGGCTTACTTGTTTCATTCGCTTCCAAATGGCTCCTTTCTGTCGCTTCCACTATAGCTTCAGATTCAAGCAGTTTTGTTGGTTGAATGCTTCCTGCAAGAAAGAACACTGAAACAATAGAAGATACAATAATATAGATATCTATTCAATCTAGTTAGCTAAATCAGTTAAGCATAAACTACATTCATCAACCAAGATCTTGCAATATGGAAAATCAAGGTAAACATAGATGCATGTAGGGAAAAACAAGAAATACTCTTTATTGATGATAGAAAGAGAGGTTACAACCTAGTGACTGATTTGAAGTGACCTTCCAGCAGAGTTCCCAAGTCTCATCATAGCATAAATATCTCTAGCAACAGCTCCACAAATCAAACTCTCTATTGAAAATTGTCCAACATTTCTCTACTCAAATTCTTCCTCTTCAAAAACTTAGATCTGTGTTTAATTTATAGATGAATTGTAGGTTGTTTTGTAATCAATAACATTCCAAAAATAGGCAAGACATATTTCCAGTATTGTAGATGTCAAATGGACACTTGGATCCGAAGCTTGACACATGTGAACCCTTCTAGAAGACATTGGCCAAGTGGAGATTCCAGAACAATGAGAATTTCGCTCCCAATGTGACCAATGCACCTTTGAATGTCGGGAAGTGCTTTGCAGATCAGCCTTGAATGGGGCTACCTGCATATGCAACGCACTTATGCCCCTTAGAGCCTGTGTTGGTGAGCTCTCACATGTTAAATAATAAGCTTCAGACCATGGAAACCATTTCTTGATGAAAGTCTTGTTTGATTCATGTTGTTTCTTGTCTTAGGGAATATAGCAACTAAGATGATAGGGAATGATAGACCCTTGATCATCGGTCCTAGAGATTATTCCCAATTAACCAGGTCATTGGGAATGGCGCCCAAATTGACCTATAACAACAAGGAAGAGGCAGAGCCTAATAATAAAGATCAAAGGGATGATGATAGCATGGAAGAAAGTGGTGAAAATAAGGCAAATACAGGAAACAGTGAGGCAACTACAGAGCCTAATCAAGCAGATGAAAAAGAAGGTTCACATGAAAACCATGAGGAAAGCGGACTTGTGCATATCAGTGAGCAAAATTATGGTGTAGATAATAACAACATGAAGGATGATGATAAGTGAATAAACAAAGGAAGATAAGGATGAAGAAATTGAAGGTCAAAAGTAGACCAATGATGAAGCTGAGTCAGAATTTGAAGTGACGGCATTAACCAAAGCAGTAATGAAGATAATAGTACTAATGAGATAGACCATGATGAGCAAGGAAATATTCATGACATTCATGACAGCTATCATGACTATCATGACAGTAATCATCTTCTGAATGACCAAGGAATCCATAGTGACAATATAGGAAATGACAAAGGAGAAGACATCAAGGAAGGATAGGGCCAAAGTGAAACAGATATAGAGGTTGATGATCAACTTCAAAACCAAGGAAACAACACTAAAAATAGCAAGATAAAAGGTAAAGGGATGGTGAATACAAATCAGAGGGTGGTTTTCATGCTAAGCAAGGTGATAGTGAGAGAAGTGCAGCAAGTAATTCAAAAAGAGGAACAAAGTGAAAATGAAGAAATCAACAAAGAAACATTGAAAATAAAAAACACTAAAAGAGAGTAAAATACCAAAACAAACTTGGATACATAACTCAATATTTTTCACAGGCTTATCTAAACCCTTGAAGGACCTCTCCACCAAGTTTGAGACAAACTAGACAACTTTTGGTTTTTTCCAAATTTTGACCCCTAGGAGCGTAGAACCCTAGGCGCTATGCAGATTGGTGCATATTCAGCTCTCAAAGTTTTCATTTTTGGACTTCTCACATCGCCAACAGTCTACTCACCAAATTTCAAATCATTTGGAGCATTTTTACCCCCTCAAAAGGTCAAAAAAGATAAACAATTTGACCTTTCTGCCTCATTTTTAGACTAGGCGCTGTGCACATAGAAGTGTTGGGAGATTTAATTTTTGGAAATACAAATGGCATCCACTCAGCACAAATCAAGAATTTCTGGAAAGCCAACTCACCAAGCTTTCCAACGAGCCATCACAAACTCAAATCCAGTGTCTGGAAGGGGTCCAAAACGTAGTTGCAAGAGACCCTATTTTCTATTGAAGTGGTGCTACGCACAAAGGTTGCCTAGTGTGTTTTGGACCAAATGTCAAAAAAACACACTCATTTATGGAATAGATATTTTTGAGTTTTTAAAGGAAAATTAAGCTAGAATTAGGTGAAAATAGTTATTTTAGCATTTGTTTCATGGGATATTATGTGCCTTGGGCCTTGCATGGTCTCTTGGCCATAAATAACATTTATGAATATATTTGACATTTTCCTACCACACTTAGGGTTTTAGTCCTCATTTTCTCCATAAATAGAGCATGAGGACCTATGTATTTGGTTTTAATTTGATGAGCTTGAAGAGAAATATACATGGTTTCATGATCTTGGAGAAGAAATTGGTTTTGTGAAGTGGATGAATGGCTTGTTTGCTTGGATGATGGAGAAGCTTGTTTGCAAGATTCCATAGCTTGGTGAATGGTGATGTTTTACTAATTTTTATATTTTTTTCTTTTTTATCATATGTTTCATGCTTCTTAGTTGCTATTAAACAAAAAATTATAGGTTGAGACATGTTCTTTGAGGCACCTCAGTCCCCCTGTTTGTTATAACCATTATGTTTTCTCTTTTGGCCACCTTAAGGAATTCTTTACTGCTCCTTAGGTCCACCAAAAATTGTTTTTTGTTTCATGCATGGTTAGTATGTTAGCTTACAAGTAAGATTTATGGTATGCCCTACTTATTTGAAGGTCTCAAAACCCTATCTTGAAGCCTTTCTGTGGAATATTTATTGATTAGGTTAAGTCAAAGATGTCTCATTTGATCTTGCCCTTTGTCCATGCTTGTCAAATTATTTCAGAGTTCCCAATAGCTTGAAATATTATTTTTAGGAGTTCCCTCTTCGTAAATTAAGTTATTTCTTTAAATCTTGCATGTTTTCCCAAAAGCTGAAGGTGAATTTCTAAAGTTAGGAGTTCTAATGCTTCTATGTTTCACTAGAATTTTTATCTTATATGTTTATCAGTTTGATTATTGTTCATAGAGATCAATGGTTTTCCCTACCTCATGAGTTATGCTTCAAATTATATATGTGTAAGACCTCTTAGTCTTTTCCCCAACTTAATGTTCATTACACCATCATACATCACTTTAAGGATCCATTCACCTTGCTAAATTGGCCCTGCAACTCACTTTGTCTCATCATTTAGAAACCATTTAATTTCACTTGACTCCATAGCACAATGGATTTGACATCCTCTCACTCCTCTTATTACATTTTACCATCTTACCTATCCAAAACAAATCAACAAACCCTACACCTAATAACTAGCCTAAAATCAAAACCCTAGAGCAAAAAGAACACTTCCTTTGCACCCAATAGAGAGATCCCTCTTTGAGTCCAGGAAGGCTAGGTCCTAGGACTCCAAATATTGGTTCCATGTTACCCTGTCATTTGGCCTTCCAATCTGCCAAATCACAAGACCCTAACATTCTGGCGATCACGGTGGGACCTTGTGAGTATATAGCCGCTTAGCAAACTCCTAAAGACTCATTTTAACCTTCTATTGAGCTTAGAAAATTGAATGATAGTATCTAGTGATCATTTTTCCACCTCATCACCACACTAACACAGTGATGATCATGATGGACCTTCTGAGTTAGCGACAAACTAAGTAAACCTTATAACTCCAGATACCCTCATTAAATCATTAAGAGAGCACACTATTAGCCAAAGAGTAGACTCTATTTTATTTATCATCCTAGAAAAATGATGACTCAGTTATAGGTCACTCTCACAAACTTTAAGAGATTCAAAAAACAAAAAAAATCCCTAAGATTGGTTTTTTATTACTTATTGGAGGTGGACCATAATACATTTTACCTTCAAAAAAGCTAAAAATTTCCACCTGGCGACCCCACTAGCCTCCAATAGGCCTATTACTTCATTAGCACTCACTTGAATTCTTAAAGTTGTTTCACACCAATCCTAGGAAGTTTATGAACCCATTCATATATTGTATAAATACCAAGCATTAAGAGAGGTCAGCCTTAGAAAACTATTCTAAAAACTTTCAGCCTCTCTGAATTTTGAAAATTGAAATCTCGCTTCACATAGGATCAGTACTAGATATCATCTAGACCCAAACCCTCCCAACATAGTTGATGACCCAGAGAATATTTTGTGGAAAAATTCTAGATATGGAAACTTAACCACTATTAGGACCATCCAAAGAACAAGCTTTGTGCCTGAAAATCTCACATCTTTGCAAGATCCTCAGTTTGATTTGCGCCATACCAGGAACCTCTTTAGAAACAGGGCTCAAACTGATATTGACCAAAATAACTTGAACCTTTAGATTTACACCAAAGTTTGAGCAGAGAATCCTCTCCTTCTACACCACCTAACTTTCAGCTTCTCCATCACTTCAACTCTTTCCATACCAAATCTACTCAAAACTAGTTTGTTGGTCCAAGTACTTCCACCACACCCATCCATACCACCACTTTACTTCATCCTACACCCCCTATCACAAACCCACCTCTTATAAATCCTCAATCTCCCATCATGGCAACTTGGTATGCACCTTTTGTCTTACCCCAACCCCTAATTCCTTTTCCCAATGACTATCAATCTAAGACCCCTCATTTCATGAGGGTTGAATCCATCACTGCTCAACAACATGAAGATAGAATCAATGATGATTTTGATTACATGGAGATAGAGGAAGAAACCCTTAAGATGAGAATATTTGCACAAAGCCTAGGGGGAGAGGCCAAAAAATGGTTCAAAGCATTAACTCCTAATTCAATACAAGACCTCCCTTCCCTCTACCAAACTTTTATAAACAAATGGGAAATCAAGAAAAACCCCCTCCAAATCCTGTCTGAATAAAAAAACTTAAAAGGAATGTAGGGGAAAGTTTGCAAGACTATTGCACCAGGTTTAACAGTGTTTACAACTCTCTCCCACCTCACATGAAACCTCCACTAAGCCTAGCACTAGTGAAATTCCCTAAAGGTTTTGATCCTGACATGACTTTCCAGTTAAGAGAGAGAGACTCTGAAACCTTAGAAGAAATGCAAAAGGCAGCTACTAGTGCAGAGGTAAAACTAATTGAAAAGAGAGCTAGGTTGAAATAAAAAAGGAGGGTAACCTACAAGGATGAGAGCATGCCCTAAACCTCCTCTGCTGATACCAAAATAGACAGCCTAATGAGGACTATGGAGAGGATGATAGAAAAGATAAACTTAAATGAGAGGGCCCCTCCTAGGGACAACCAAGTCAATTCCAAAAACTGAAACAAAACTCAAAACTTCAGAAGAGATACCCCTCAAATCAAACAAAGGGAAAATGACCAACAAATCATACCTCCCTTCCAACAAAATTGTGTATATGAAGATGAAGGAGAAATTATAGAACCTGAAGAAAGCCATATAAATTTAATAGGTTCTGATAATGAAGAGGATGTTTGTCTCACTGAAGAAGAACAAGGTTTCTTCTCTTCAGATCAAACTAGCACAAACTATGAGGAATCTGAAGACTACCGCTTGGGGTTTGAAAATTCCATCACGGAAATCCATAAACAATATGACCTTAGGAGAAAAAAGTACCTAGATTCAACCAAGAAAGACCAAATAGAGGTTGCTGTCCGAAAAGTACCTGAAAACACCCCTAAGAAAATAGTAGAAAATGTCAACACTATAGTTAACAAAACTGAAGCAAACAAAGGGAAAATCAGCTAGCCAAACAATGACCTTAGTTGCCCAAGTACCTCCACCAGTGACCCTAAGAAAACCATTCTGACTAAAACTTCAAATTGAGATCAACTAATCAAGAATGTAGAGAAGATCATGGTTGATAAAGTTGATGTTAATATGTCCAAAAAATTAGTGCCTTTTAGTTTTGAGGGAGATATTGCCAAAATTAAGATAAATATGCCCCTCATTGAACTAGTTACTCAACCCATATATAGATTCAGATGTTGAAGGTACTAAACATAGGAAATGATGCTAACACTTTACACTTGGTTGATGACACACTTGAGTTGTTTTTTGGACCCAAAATAGAAGGAAAGTATCAGGAAGGAGCCATTCCACCTTTCTATATCATCCTAAACATACATGAAAAAATCTTACATAATGCCATGTTGGATTCTGGTGCCTCTCACAATCTCATGCCCAAAGTTGTGATGGAGAGATTATGCCTAGAAATAATTAAAACTTACAAAGATCTGTACTCCTTAAATTCCAGTAGGGTCAAATGTTTGGGCCTCATCAAGGACCTTTGAGTTAACCTAGCACAAGTCCCTGCAAAGAATCTAGTCATGGACATAGTAGTGGCAGATATTCCTCCCAAGTATGGCATGCTCTTATCCATATCTTGGGGAGCCAAGCTTCAGGGGAACCTTCAACTAGATATTTCCTATGAAACCATCCCTGTTTTCAACCAGACAAGAAGGATATATCGAGAATCACATACGAAATATATGGTTAGCAGTCAGGATAGACTAGAAAACAATCCTCTTTATTATATTCGCTCATATATTTATTCTTTCATTCTATATAATGAGGAAGAAAATGCTGAGCAAGTATAAGAAGTTGAAACACATCAATACACACTACAACAGTAAAATTAGTCCTTACATAGAGAACTCAATATTCAGACCTTTGGCAATATTGAACAAACACATCATGACAAAATCAAACTTGATTCTCTACAGACTAACAATGAAACCTCAAAACCAATGGTCATTTTGACATATGGATCAGGTTGCACAAAGGGAGGTAAAACACCAGAAACCCAACCCTTCCCTTTTACCTATTCCAAAATTCTAAGATGCCCTCATAGAACAAAAATCACAGGTGATCCTATACAAAGAAATCTTATGTTCTTACCTTATTTGGACACCTTATTATTAGAGAGTCTTGTTCCTCCTGGAAAGTTGTTGACCCTCACTAATGTGGCCATCAATCCTAAAGGGATTTCTATTGAAACTGATATAGAGGGATACAATATAGGCAGTCTAAGAAGACCCAAGGTGATTAACTTATCCAAAACCTTACCGTTACACACAAAAATCAAATACTTGAGGTTATGCAAGAAATTTCAGGATGCTCTTGTTTATAGAAGTAAAAGTTCAAAACATGATGACATAGACATTGTTCCAAAGAGTCATATTTCCAAAAAGAACTATGAAACCTTTGGAAAAATCCTATTACTAACTAAGAAAACCAAAGGATGCAGATTGTGTATGGAATTTAGACACTTAGGCTAACCCTCCATGGACTACAAACACCCTTCTCCCAAAATAAGTTATCCTATGCCAAAAATAGAAGTTTCTAACAAGGTGAATTTGATTGGTAGTGTTTCAAGTTTTCAAAAGATGATACCGCTTCAAATAAATAAAAAAAAATAAATTTTCAAAGCTCCTTGGGATGACTACATGCTTGACCAAATTTTTCCTGGAATAAGGAAAACTAAAGACACCTTTCACATAGCTCATATTACCAAATTTTTCACTATGATTTGCATTGATGACTTTATCATTAGTTTAGGAGCTGATGAGGATGACCTCCTTCACCTAGACAGTTTCTTTCACAGAAACAAGATTTGGGAACAAAACTCAAAGAAGGAATGTAAAGGATAACTTGGCATATTTGAAAATTCTTGGCAGAAATTTTGCACCATGCCCCCAAAAATAGATAGTCATGCTCCTTACCTACAAGAACTGAATGAAAAAGGGTTGGTAAATGATCCTGGGGAAAACAAGGTAATCAAATACCATGGCCATTAGAGTCTTAGTTAGAAATTCTCATTCATTGTACATATAATTGTTTGATGAAAAGATATTGGGAGAAATCACAAAATAATACAAAAAAAAAATGGAAAAGAGGGCAGATTTAAAAAGAGGTAGAGCCCCATACCCAAAAATAGAATTATTGAAAGTGTGTAAGTCTAAATACCACTACTAGTGCTTAAGGGAGTCTTGTTTCAGTCATCTAGCCTAATCATGGCTGAAACATATTTTAAATTTATTTTTTGATAAGTTAGTGAAAGATAATGAGTCAAATTGTTCAAGCTTGACTTGTCAAAAGATAGATTAGGTAGAAAGATATTGGTTCCACATGCCTAAAATAGAACAAAAGAGAAAAATAGGGATGAGTAACAAACAATGTATCCTAGCCCTAGTTTTTCTAGTCTTATTTTGTACAAAAATAACATTTGTGTGCTGCTTGTTTTTATGCCACAAACCCATGGTAAATTAGATTGTCTAATCCTAATTTAGCCATGTTTTCAATTTCATGTTTGTAGCCTAGTGAATAAATCCTATCAAACAGTTTAACCTTGACAATTGAATACTATAGGTAGAGAATCAAAGGAGTTCATTAGCCTAATCTGAGCTCCCGGAAGAGATAAGGTAGAAATAGATAGTTAATTTTTCTTTCAAAAAACAAAAATGTGTCAAGGTTGCTAGTCCAAATCCACCTGAACAAGAAAAAATGTTAGGCAAGTAGGTTGGGTAGGTAGAGATGGATTTAAGCTAATCATGTCCTTTATATTTTTAAGATCATAGGCTTTGAACAAGAATCAGCAAGAAAAAGAGGTAAAAATATGCCTAATGGATGAGGCACTGGCCTTAATGAAGCCATAAATCTGAAGTCCTGGACACCTCCTAAAAAGGAGCTTCCCTCCCCAAGTGGAGCCACTATTAGTCATCAGTAATTTTTTCCTTCATAGATGACTAAATGTTTTCCCTAGATTTCTAGAAACAAAGTTCTTGAACATTATGAGTTCTAGAAATCCCACTGCCTTCATCATCGTTAAAGATAATTTTTCACTATTTCATCTTTTTCACCATGCCTAGCATTGTATACTAGTCCCAGAAAACCCATTAGTGGCTTATGTCACTATCCCTGCCTGTATGTTTTCCACTGTGGCCCAAATCCTCTGTCTTGTTTTTCCTAAAAAACCCCCATTTCTACTTAAACCCACCAAAAAAACAGCCTAGTGGTGTTTCACAAAGTACTCTCGAACACTGATAGTCTCAAAATATCTCTGTAAACTCTTTAGATAAATCAAGTGCATGAGATTTTAGATCTTCAAGACCATTCATAGCAAGAAGAAAGCATCAAGCATATGTTTGATGGAAATCAAAGTTTGTGACAATTTTGACCAAACAAGGAATCAATCCTAGGGTTACAAAGGCAAAGGCCCCCTCTACCCCTTAAAGTGCACATTGAAGGACTTTAGGAATGATTAGTGAGTTTTGTGAAGATTTTGAGAACTTATAAGACAATACTAGTTACTTTTTCCTAAGCAACCCTAAAACCTAAGAGTTTGGCAAGATGTTCAAAGACGGTCACATGGTGACAAAGATGCCTCCTTCATCATAGCAAAGGGTTTTAGAGGGTTTTCAGGAAACCCTCTAAGTTTTGGCAAAAAGGCATTAAATCCACATCATCAAGGGCTAGAAAGAGTAAAGAGTATTGGTATAAAAAGCATGAAGGTTTCAATAGGTAAAATTAGAAGACTAGAGAGATCCAAGGAGGCAGACTTAAACACTTATAACCAATTTCACCAAGAGACAAAATAGACAAAATATCAGTTCAAGGATCTGATTTCTCAAAGAAGTAGTCAGGAGCAGTCTCGAATTGTCAAAGTGGGCAAACATGGGTTAAATTACCTAAGGATGGAGACTATGACAAGAAGAAGTCATTATTGATAAAAAGAGTTTTCTAAGTTCAAAATAGATAGTGATAAAAGGGCAGGAGTGGTGTAGGCACCTGCAAGAACATAAGTGTCTAGAAAAAGCACAAGAATGGTTTAGAAAACTCACTTCACTCATTGAACATCCATCATTTGCAAAAACTGATCAAAGGAAACAAACATATAGCTAGTTTAAGAGCAGTAAGGCCTCCAAAATGTCTTCTTTGTCAAGGTATATCTTCTGCAAAAGATAGGTTAGCCATAAAATGACATTGCTGTAGGATTGTCAAAATATCTACCTGCAAGAAAGTTGGTGAGTACAAATAGGACAAGTGTTTTTCACCAAGACTCCCCACATAAAGACTAAAGGGACTAATGATACTTGATGCTGATCAGAAATATGCTTGTTGCAAAGTGATAAACATCATAAGGAAGTTTCATTTTCCAAGGTGATTTGAAGGCACATGCTTAAACTTGTTTGAAGGGTTCGTGAACATAAGGAAGACATTAAGAGGCCTCCAATAGTCAAAAGAACAAGGATTTTGTCAAATTTCCATCTCCAGGACCAAAATCAATAAAAAAATATAGTAGGAAAAAGGAAAAGGGAACAAACCTTATGAAGGGAGTTTTCGACATCAAATCATTTTTCAAAGGGACTATAAGATTTCCTTGACCTCCTTCCACACCTAATTTACCCCTGCAAAGAAGAAGCTAGCCATTGAGAGAAATTTAGAAGATTTTTTGTGCAAATTTTAAGAAACGTTGCAGGCGCTGCACAGCAAGGCTGGCGCTACGCACCCGGCCCTTGGTGCTACACACAGATAGGGTAGCCGCAGTGTAATTTAACACTACACTATGAACCTGGTGCCCGGCGCTATGCACCTGGGCAGACACTATGCATAGGCCTAGAATGGCTCGACTGCCCACCTACACGCCGACGTTGCGCTTCGACAGGCCCGACAGGCCCGACCCGACCTAAACGAGCAATCGGGCAGGCACTACGCACAACCAGCCTTTCACCCAATTTTCTCAAAAATACTAAAAAATCAAAATTTTTACCTCCAAAGCTACACCTTCAATCAAACAAGGTTGATTGACTCTTTTCCTCACTTTGCAAGCAATCTTTTCATAAACAAAGAGGACATTTAAGGCTTAAAATGACCAAACCCTAATCTCAGTAAAGATCAAATATTTAACCCTTCCAAGGAAAAATTCACAAGTTAGAGGTTTTCCTTAGCCTAAAAAATACTCAGTGCATATAACCCTCCTCCTAAAACTCTGAATTTTTCCTAGACTAATTTCATTTGGCCCTCATTTGCAAAAAAATGTCCTTACATCAGTCATTGTCATACTTTAACCTAGAGGCTTTCAAACAAAGTTTAAAAAAACCTTTGCCTCTAAACCAACCACCATGTCTAAAGAAGAATCAGTGAGTCGAAGATAAAGGAGAAACAAAGGAGATGACATCAGCAAGGAAGAGGTAGTGCCTAATAAGAAATATCAAAGGGATGATGATAGCATGGAATAAAGTGGTGAAAATAAGGCAAAGGCAAAAAACAGTGAGGCAACTACAGAGCATAATCAAGAAGATGAAAATAATGAAAATCATAAAGACAGTAGGGAAAAAATAGAGTCTAAAGAGGAGCGGCAACAGAATGATGATGACAAAGAAGGTTCACTTGACAGCCATGAGGAAAGAGGACTTGTGCATAACAGTGAGCACAATGATGGTGTAGATAATAACAACATGAAGGATGATGATAAGTGAAGAAACAAATGAAGATAAGGGTGAATAAATTGATGGTCAAAAGAAAACCAATGATGAAGCCGAGTCAGAATTTGAAGGTGAAGGCATTAACCAAAGCAGTAATGAAGATAATATTAGTGATGAGACAGACCATGATGAGCAAGGAAAGTCATGACAGTCATGACAATTGTCATGAATATCATAACACTACTCAGCTTCTGAATGGCCAAGGAATCCACAGTGACAGTACAGGAAATGACAAAGGAGAAGACATCAAGGAAGGATACGGCCAAAGTGAAACAGATACAGAGGCTGATGATCAACTCCAAAACCAAGGCAAAAACACTAAAAATAGCAAGATAAAAGGTAAAGGGATGGTGAAGACAAAGAAGAGGGTGGTTTTCATGCTAAGAAAGGTGATAGTGAGAGAAGTGCATCAAGTAATCCAAAAAGAGGAACAAAGTGAAAATGAAGAAATAAACAAAGAATTCATTGAAAATAAAAAACACTCAAAGAGAGTAAAATACCAAAAAAAAATTGGAGACATAACTCAAGATTTTTCATAGGCTTATCTAAACCCTTGAAGGACCTCTCCACCAAGTTTGAGACAAACTAGACAACTTTTGGCTTTTTCCAAATTTTGACCCCTAGGAGTGCATCACCCTAGGTGCTATGCACAACATTGGTGAATATTTAGCTCTCAAAGTTTGAATTTTTGGACTTCTCACATCACCAACAGTCTGCTCACCAATTTTTAGATCATTTGGAACATTTTTAACCCCTCAAAAGGTCAAAAAACATCAAAAATTTGACCTTTCTACCTCATTTTCAGACCAGGCACTGCGCACAGAGTAGTGTTGGGAGATTTTAATTTTGGATAGGAGAATGGCATCCACTTTGCAGAAATCAAGAATTTCTGGAAATCAGACTCACCAAGCTTTCCAACAGGCCATCACAGAGCCAAATCTAGTGTCGGGAAGGGTCCAAAACTCAACTACATGAGACCCTATTTTCTGCTGAAGTGGCACTACGCACAGAGGTTGCCTAGTGTGTTTTGGACCAAAAGTCAACAAAACACACTTATTTATGGCAAATAGATATTTTTGAGTTTTTTAAGGAAAATTAAGCTAGAATTATGTGCAAATAGTTATTTTAGCATTTATTTCATGGGATATTATGTGCCTTGGGCTTTGCATGGTCTCTTCGCCATAAATGACATTTATGACTATATTTGACATTTTCCTACCACGTTTAGGGTTTTAGTCCTCATTTTCTCCATAAATATAGCATGAGTCCCCTATGTATTTGGTTGGCATTTGATGAGCTTGAAGAGCAATATACATGGTTTCATGAGCTTGGAGAAGAAATTGGTTTTGTGAGGTGGATGAATGGCTTGCTTTCTTGGATGATGGAGAAGCTTGTTTGTAGGATTCCATTGCTTGGTGAATGGTGATGTTTTCTTAATTTGTCTATTGTTTTCTTTGTTATCATATTTTTCATGCTTCTTAGCTGCTATTAAACAGAAAAGTATAGGTTGAGACATGCTCTTTGAGGCACCTCAGTCCTCTTGTTTGTTATAGCCTTTATGTTTTCTCTTTTGGCCATATTAAGGAATTATTTACTACTCCTTAGGTCCACCAAAAATTTCTTTTTGTTTCATGCATGGTTATTATGTTAGTTTACAAGTAAGATTTATGTTATGCCCTGCTTATTTGAAGTTCTCAAAACCCTATCTTGAAGCCTTTCTGTGGAATATTGATTGATTAGGTTAAGTCAAAGAGGTCTCGTTTGATCTTTCCCTTTTTCCATGCTTGTCAACTTGTTTTAGAGTTCCCAATAGCTTGAAATATGATGTTTAGGATTTCCCTCTTCATAACTTAAGTTATTTGTTTAAATCTTACATGTTTTCCCAAAATCTGAAGGTGAATTTCTAAAGTTAGGAGTTCTAATGCTTCTATGTTTCACCGGAATGTTTATCTTATATGTTTATCAGTTTGAGTATCGTTCATAGAGATCAATGGTTTTCCCTAACTCATGAGTTATTATTTAGATTATATATGTGTAATACCTCTTAGTATTTTCCCCAATTTAATGTTCATTACACCATCATACATCACTTGAAGGATCCATTCACCTTTCTAAATCGACCCTGCAACTCACTCTATTTCATCATTTAGGCACTCTTGAATTTCACTTGACTCCATAGCCCAATGGCTTTGACATACTCTCACTCCTATTATTATATTTGACCATATTACCCATCCAAAACAAATCAAAAAACCCTACAGCTAATAACTAGCATAAAATCAAAACCCTAGAGAAAAAAGAACACATCCTTTGCACCCAATAGAGAGATCCCTCTCTGAGTCGAGGAAGGCTAGGTCCTAGGACTCCAAATCTTGGTTCCATGTTACCCTGTCATTTGGTATACCAATATGCCAAATATTAGGACCCTAACACCATCATTCATGTTTTCAATGGGGAAGAGAGAAGGTTGTACATAGAAACCAGATTCATGAAAACTACCACCAAGAAGGATGCAGGTAATTCCCCTATTTATGGTCAGGAGAAGGAGGATATCTCTTGTTTTATGCTGTGTTAAGATGCAAAATTTGTTGAAGACTCACAGAAGAAGCTCTCTTCAGCAAGTGTACATAATAAGCTGCATTCAAATAAAATTTTGAAGTGTTATTTTGATGGTGCATATTCTAAGGAGGGCACAGGAGCTGGGTTGATATTTATATCTCCAGAAGGTAATCTTTTACCTTTCTCTTTTAAGCTTGAATTTGAATCAACTAATAATGTAGTTGAGTAAAAAGCATTGATTTGTATCCTTCAAACTGCTAAACAAATGGGAATTCAATCTATTTCCATTCTTGGTGATTCTGAATTAGTAATAAGACATATTAAGAAGTGGTGTTAGACCAAGCATACCAGATTGAGATCTTACAGAAATGAGGTGTGGGACCTAATTGAAAATTATTTCGAAGCCTTTAATATTCAGTTTATTCCAAGAGAAGAAAGCAGAATGGTAGATTCACTGGCAGTTGCAGCCAGTACATTCAAGCCACCAATTAATCCAAGACTGAGATATGAAATTGAGTTGAGACAGAGGCCTTCAATTCCTGATAATGTAAATCATTGGCATGTTTTCGAGGATGATGAGTAGATCAATCAATTTTTAACAATGATTGGAATTTTGAAGACAATGAAATTGATCTTGAAAGTGAACCAAATTATCAAAATGATGTACCTAGAAGCCTAAAACAAACAATTGGTGATCAGAAGATAATTCAGTTGAAGGACAATATATTGCCCAAAGGCCTGGTTCCTCTTGAAATATTGTTTGATGCTAATGATGTAGTAGGGAACCAGAAGAAAGTATCTCAGGATGAAGAGATGGAGAACTCTAAATTGGGAACTCAGCATGAGCCCAAAATGGTCAAATTTTTTAAAGGAGTTCCTAAGGATTATAAAGAAAGGTATTTAGATATTTTCAAGAAGTTTATGGATGTGTTTGCATGGCCATATGAAGATTTAAATAATTATGATTTCGATATTATTCAACATAAAATACCACTGAAAGATGGGGTTAATCCACACAGGTAGAAGCTCAGACAAATTAATCCACTATTACTTTCCCTGATTGAAAAAAGAGGTGAAATTTTTTTTACAAGAGAAAATCATAATCCCACTCAGATACTCAGATTGGGTTTCAAATCTAATGCCAGTCAGGAAGAAAAATGGAGAGATAAGATTATGTGTATATTTAAGGAACTTAAAGAGAGCCTCCTTGAAAGATAATTATCCTTTTCCAAAGATGGACTATGTCCTACAGAAAGTGACTGGGGCTTATAGGTTGTCCATGCATATTAAAAGAGAAACCTTAGATTTTCTATTTCGCCGTATGTGTGTAGCTCAGTTTGAAAAACTGTCTATACCGTTCGAAATCTCTCACCGAGCTCTAAAATGGGTATATCTTTTTTTTTTTGTGATTTGATCCTTCACCTGGAAACCATTTTTCCAAGAAGGGTCACTTCACCACTCCTCAGAACTGAATTTCTTCACTTGCAACACTCGTACTTGGGGCACCACTTTGCCTCCATACCTCTCCATGCTCGTGTCAATTTTCTTCATGAGTAACCATCTTGTACTCATGTTTTTATGGTCCATCGAGTCGCCCTTGTTTAGAGCATCCAAGTTGAGTCATCATCGCATCCATGGAGTCTATCCCGAGTCCTTTTGTATCCCTGTTGCACCTCTGTTTTTCCTTGTTTTATATCACCTTTTACTCAAAATCACTCATGCTTTTGATTATCTTGAATAAGTCATTGTCATATTCTTGTGCATTCTTGGAAATAATAAGTAAGTATTTTCTATTCCTTTGTTTTAATCAGATTTAAACATTCAAGACATATTTAATAATAGTTTGTGTGTTTGCAGGTTTACAAAGTTGGTTATAAACCTATTCTGATAGAGGCGAAGTTCTTGCACCACACGTTCTTTCACTAGTACCGGAACACATTCCTGCACCAGCATTGAAAATCACTATCTGCTGAAAATCTGCATAATTTCTAAATGGCCAAGTTTGACCTCGCTTTTTATGCAAATGGAGGTGAATTATGGAAATCCGAGCAAACAGTTTTTCAAAAACATAACCAATTACCCATAACCGAAACCGTTTATTGAGATTCAAAGTATTCCAAAAGTTACGAACAGGTCTTTGAAGCACTTTTATAAAAAAGACTCTTTTTTCTAGCATTCTAAAAACACAGTCAGCAAATCCAGACAGCCAACTTCCGCCTCGGCTTTTGTGCAGATGAAGGAAAATAAAGAAATTCCGCGACATGAATTTTTATCCCAGTATATAAAATTGACTAAGATAAAAATGGTTTCCCAAAATATGCAATGGTTGAGAAGTTACGAAGGGGGCTCTAAAGGCAGTTTGTTAAAATTACCAGATTTTCCAGAATTCTAGAAAAAACCCCAGAATTGGAAAATTCGTATTAAATAACTATTATTTTAATATGGGAATGGTTGTGTTGTTATATGCAATTAGAAATTTTTAGAATTTGATCCCCATATTCCTTGCAAAGGAACAACTTGTTTTAAATGATTACGAAAGATTATAAAAAGGGGAACGATGCACGTAGAAGGGGACAAAAAGAATGGACGGTAGAGAAGTGACGCTACAACGTTGTTGTTGTAGCTTTGTCTTGTGTTATCGCCCAAATCTGGGCTAGATATGTAATCACACATGTAATTTATTTAAGGATTTAATAAGAAGAGCTCTGCCTCATGCTTTGTACATTTCATCATTTGGCTTAAATAGTTGATGAGATGATACTGAGTAGCATTTCCATTTGAAAGGGAAACGTGCTGGTTGGTTAATGGCCCAGCCAACCCAGCACGTTCTCCCTCCTTGTTTTTCTTGTAATTTATGTTTTAATTTGTCAAGTGTGATTTAATTTACAGCATTTAAATTTCTGTTTGAGTGGAAGCAGATCTGTTGCGTGAAGTAGTTAAATTTACTTTATGCACGGTTGATTTATTTATCTTGCCTGGTTTGAGTAGGAGGAGTTACCTGCCCCAGTGCACGTTGGTGTGCTATTCACTTTCTGCACAATTTGGTTTATTTCCTCTGCTTGGTTCGTTCCTGCACCAGTGCATGTTGGTGTGCTATTTACTTTCTGCACGTTTGGTTTGTTTTCTCTGCCTGGTTCGAGCAGGAGAAGTCACCTGCACCAGTGCACGTTGGTGTGCTATTCACTTCAGCAAGCCTTTCTAATTTACTTTCAAAAAATTTCTTGCTTTCATTAAACACTTTATAACAGATCGTTTCTTTATTTCTGCAGACATTTATATTTTTGATATGCAATCTGGTTTTATAACACTTGCAGTAATTAAGCATTGATTTCAAGAATTAAAAGTTAAATTGTAAGAAGCTCTGATCAGGTACAAGAACCAGTTTCTTGGTACGAGATCTGAGTGTTGCGGGCTTGAGAAATTTTAGGGCCCTTGCACGAAGAAAATAATTTTTAGTACGGACATTATTTTACACCTTCTGCATAAATCGTTGTTCCTACAAAGATCGATTCTTGTGGAAAGGATATCTTTACATGAGCAATTTCGAAGGGGCCCATCCGTTGAAGACTGCCAAGGTGTCTTTGCTAAAGAGAACACATTCTCAGTAGATTATCAATATCCAGCTAGAGTGATTGCCTTCTTTTTATTTCTGAATCTCTTTTGCAAGTACATTTCTTCTTGTTCCATCCTTATATTACTTTGATGATTCAGTTATCTTCTCTACAAGCTTTTCTTTAAAGTAGGAATTTCTATCAGGAAAATTCATACCATCTCTGGCATTGCCTATGCTTCGTCTCTAAGTTTATGAATCCCCTGGGTTGACAATCAAATGTTGCGTAGTTTTCTTAAGTGCAATTCCTGCACCCAACATTTTGGCGCCATTGCCAGGGAGGCGAATTGATTTGGTAAGAAGTTTCTGTTGATGCAATAAGGGTTAGTCTACCTTAATATTTTTGTTTTTTATGCAAGTGTGGTGAGCTTTATTTCAGCCAATAACTTTTAAAATCAATTATCTTCAGATCCTAATCTTTATCGTTATATCATTTTTGAGGTGTTGTAAGAACCCCTTTTACTAATATGTGTGTGGAGACAGGGAATATCAATAAACTAGAAGGAATTGAAGATGATAAATATGAATGACCTCTCACAAGCCCTAGCAGCTGCTAGGATCTGGACCTTTACCTCTCAGGAAGAGAAATTTTTGACAATATTCAAGAGCTTGTCCATTTCTCCACCACCACAAGAGGATTTGGAAGTCTCTTTTGATTTCCCTGACCAGTCATCTAAGGAGACAAATGAATCATGCACTATAATCAATGGAGAACATCCATAGGAACCTGAGATCAAGGAGTTCTTGACATGTCTATCAGTAGATCCAGAATGTAATCAAGAGACTACTCACCCTACAGATAATAATCAACATGACATGGAAGAAGAGGATGAGCAGCATGGGCCAAATCAATAAATGGACCAAGAATACCATGATCATATCAAACATTGGTTCCAAAAAATGACTCAAGTGAGGGAGTATCATTTTCTTTTAAAACTCTTGTTGTCATATCAAGTACATTGGTTGGTTTTTCATGCTCATGTACACTTTCAAGTTTGTATGATAAATTTGAGCATGAATATATATTTTCACCTGATCCGCACATGGCTTCATTGGAAGTATGCCTACACTTAAAGCTGATATTTCTCTTTTTAAAAATAGCATAGGGTAATGAATAAAGATGAATAACAACACTCTTGAACTAGTGATTCCATAAAAGCACAACTTTTGAAATTTTTACTATTATGCATTCTCATGGTAAAACTTGTCAAAAGTTCTTTACACTTAACGCTTCATATTTTTAAAGTGACTTTGATTGATATGTATTGTTATAAGTTACATGTAATACCTTTCTCTTATTCTAACAAACTACCATCCATAAATTATTTTCAAATTCCTCTTCGAAGGGACCAATGAAAAAACCTCCTATGGTGGACCACGCCTACAAAAATCTAATAAGCTTTCATAAAGAACCCTAGCATGATAAACTCAAGGAATCTTTCTAGTCATTATCTGAGATGTTTTTTAAATAAGTTCTTAGGGTAGCATGACCAATCAGTAAAGAGTAAACTTTTCACGCCATCCTGCACTCTTAAGGAGTAGATTTGCTTCCCCACTTATTCCATCTGGGGTTAATCACAACCGGATTTAAAAAAAAAAAAAACATAAACGAATTAATTGAAGGATAGGAGGTCTCATTGCGAGCCGACCTACTATGATCATGGGTCCTAAGGAAGATGACATTACCGCACTGGTCACCAAGCTAGGGTAATGGCTTTTAGTTGGAAAACTAGAAGATGAGAGGTCTCATCGCAAGTCGACTCATTCATTCTTGTTAGTTCTCATGAATGGCATTGTCGTTAGCTGGTTACCAAGCCAGGACAACGTCCTTCAATTAACTTATAAAAAGAGAAAATGTAAATTCTCATAAATAACTCTGAATCTATCTCTAATAGGTGGGACAAAATCATTTTGTAAGGTTGAAAGGTATCCGTGTCGAGGCTATGGATGCCTGCTGGCAGTAGGGCCATGCTTGTGGTATTAAAGTTGGCTCTACACTATAATTTACTTGGTTGATTTTTCTTTCCGTGAACTCACTACCAATCTCTTTGAGAATGGCCTTAAAATCCTTCCATTGTTATGCCTTGGAGATCTATCTTTTTGAAATGATTTTTTATGGACGTGAGGACCCTTAGTGTTGGTAATTCACCGTGCCTAAACAAGAGAAGATTTAACTATACATGGATGATGATAAAATAATCATTATGGGAAGGTATTAATATGTCTACCTGTAACACCATATCGTTCAAATCATGTCACTCATGTTTATAATGAGGATGTTAAAGTGAAACTTTTGATCACGGATGCCTCCGAGATATTATTTTTCAAAATTTTAAAAGTTGTCTATTTTTCTCAAGCATGCACCATCCTTTCAATTTGGTATTTTTTGTGTGATAAATTTTCTTGGAATTAGTATAAATAATCAAAGATTCCAGCAAACACTTTGTTCTTGAAACAAGATTTATCTAGCGTAGGAAATGTGATCACATAGGATTGCAGGAAATATCATTACGAATGCCCATAAATGTTTTTAATCTTGCGTTTTGCAAGCAAGCAACAACGCGACAATTGATTTCCTTCCATGAGGATATGCAAGAAGGTCAGCATGGGGGAATGTTGGGCCTCTTTTTTGCCTTCTTTTATATCACCTTTTACTCTAAATCACTCATGCTTTTTTTTAGCTTGAATAATTCATTGTCATATTTTTGTGTATTCTGGGAAATAATAAGTAAGTATTTGCTATTCCTTTGTTTTAATGAGATTTAACCATTAAAGACATATTTAATAATAGTTTGTGTGTTTGGAGGTTTACAAAGTTTGTTATATACTTATTCTGATAGAGGCAAAGTTCCTGCACCACACGTTCTTGCACTAGTACCGAAACACATTCCTGCACCAGCATTGAAAATCACCAAGTCTGCTGAAAATCCGCATAATTTCTAAATGGACAAGGTTGACCTCGCTTTTTACGCAAATGGAGGTGAATTATGGAAATACGAGAAAATGGGTTTTTCACAAAGATAACCAATTACCCATAACTGAAACCGTTTCTTGAGATTCAAAGTATTCCAAAAGTTACGAACAGGTCTTTGAAGCACTTTTATAAAAAACACTGCTTTTTCTAGAATTTTGAAAACACAGTCAGCAAGTTCCAGACAGCCAACTTTCGCCTCGGATTTTGTGCGGATGAAGGAAAATAAAGAAATTCCACGACATGGGTTTCTATCCCAGTATAGAAAATTGACTAAGCTTTAAACGTTTCCCAAAATACGCAATGGTTGAGGAGATACGAAGGGGGCTCTGAAGGCAGTTTGTTAAAATTACCAGATTTTCCAGAATTCTAGAAAAAACACCAAAATTGGAAAATTCATATTAAATCACTATTATTTTAATAGGGGAACGATTGTGCTGTTATATGAAATCAGAAATTGTTAGGATTCAATCCCCATATTCCTTGCAAAGGAACAACTTGTTTTAAATGATTACGAAAGATTATAAAAAGGGGAACGATTCACGTAGAAGGGGATGAAAAGAACAGACGGTAGAGGAGTGACGCTACAACATTGTTGTTGTAGCTCTGTATTGTGTTATCGCCCAAATCTGGGCTGGATATGTAATCACGCATGTAATTGCTATAAGGATTTAATAAGAAGAGCTCCGCCTCATGCTTTGTACATTTCATCATTTGGCTTAAATAGTTGATGAGTGGATACTGAGTAGCGTTTTCGTTTGAAAGGGAAATGCGCTAGTTGGCTAAGGGCCCAGCCAATGTAGCACGTTCTCCCTCCTTGTTGTTCTTGTAATTTATGTTTTAAACTGTCAAGTGTGATTTAATTTACAACATTTGAATTTATGTTTGAGTGGAATCAGATCTGTTGCCTGAAGTAGTTAAATTTACTTTCTACACGGTTGATTTATTTTCCTTGCTTGGTTCGAGCAGGAGGAGTTACCTGCCCCAGTGCACGTTGGTGTGCTATTCACTTTCTGCATGATTTGGTTTATTTCCTCTTCCTGGTACGTTCCTGCACCAGTGCATGTTGGTGTGCTATTTACTTTCTGCACGTTTTTTGTTTTCTCCGCCTGGTTCAAGTAAGAGAAGTCACCTACACCAGTGCACATTGGTGTGCTAGTCACTTCAGCAAGCCTTTGTAATTTACTTTCATCAATTTTATTGCTTTCATTAAACACTTTATAACAGATCGTTTCTTTATTTCTGCAGACATTTATCTTTTTTATATGAAATCTAGTTTCATAACACTTGCAGTAATTAAGCATTTATTTCAAGAATTAAAAGTTAAAGTGTAAGAAGCTATGATCAGGTACAAGAACCAGTTTCTCGGTACCAGATCTGAGTGCTGTGGGCTTGAGAAAGTTCAGGGCCCTTACATGAAGAAAATACTTTTTAGTACGGACAATACTTTACACCTTTTGCATAAATCGTTGTTCCTGCACTAGTGCAAGATCGATTCTTGTGGAAAGGATATCTTTACATGAGTAGGTTCGAAGGGGCCCATCCGTTGAAGACTGCCAAGCTGTATTTGCTAAAGAAAACACATTCTCAGTAGATGATCAATATCCAGCTAGAGTGATTGCCTTCTTTTTATTTATGAATCTCTTTTGCATGTACATTTCTTCTTATTCCAACCTTAGATTACTTTGATGATTCAATTATCTTATGTACAAGATTTTCTTTAAAGTAGAAATTTCTATCAGGAAAATTCATCCCATCTCTGGCATTGCCTGTGCTTCGTCTCTAAGTTTACGAATCCCCTGGGTTGACAATTAAATGTTGAGTAGTTTTCGTAAGTGCAATTCCCGCACCCAACAATAACACTATAGTCCTCCATCCTTCATTTCTTTGTTCCTCTCTCGTGTTGCACATTGTGGCCTCCAGTCATACTATCCCCTATCCTCTTTGATATTCTGTCAGTTTCTGCCAAGTCATCCATGCCCTTCATGCTCTAATAAGGGAAGTCATCAGCCCGCTACTCAGTACCCCCATTTCATCATCATCCTTGGTGTCAGTCTATCAGTCTCTCTACTATTATCTCTCATGCCTTAGTTGAGGACCCCTTATTGCCTCACCTATGGAAGACCTCCTTCTGTCGACATCAGCTCATTCATTCCAGTAGATAGGTCTAGAGGGTGATATACCTTGGTTTTAGCTTCCACTCTTATTCGGTGCCTCGGATCAGGCAAAGGGACTCTTCATTGCCCTTTGACTTTATTATTTCTCAGCTCCAACTCCTTATGGCATGATCGAGATCGATATACTTGATGGTTCAGTGATGTCGCAGATTGTACCGGTGATTCCCGGGTGTGTGTGAGATGTTTCAGACCTCATGAGGGGGTGGCCCTTCAGGTAGGCCCCCACATACCCGGATGGCCTCTCTACTACAGCCTTTGATGCAGCTCCATAGATTTGATGGTTCCGGACTTAGCCGCTTGAAACACCTTTTATTTTGCATGTATCATTCATATTTTTAGAGCCCTCGCTTATTTTACAGGGCCTCTTTGGCTGTACTTATATCTCATGTACTCAGATATTATTTTTTATGTCCTGGCTATTATCCTAGGCACAGTATGTATGTGGGATGCATTATCATGTTTTTATCTAGCCCATGTTTATGCTAGCATGTACTTTATCGTTCAGTCCCTTGTTTACTGGACGCATTATTCTTTGTACCTTGTTATCTCAACGGGCATAGGTATGCCTCCCCCGCCTTTTGTAGAATAGGTACTCACTAATAAAAGAGACTTGTCGCACCTGTAATTCTCACCTCCTCAGGGTCATGTCCTCTAGCGCTTTAGTCTAGCTTATATTTCTCTCTCTCTCTGACTTCCCCTTCTGTGTCTGATGATTGAGTTCTTACAACGTACTTCGGTCATACGATTAGCTCCTAACGCTCACACGCTGGGGGGAAATATGTTACACCAATTTTTGGTCATCTAACCTATTACTATTATATGGACAAAAGTACACCATGTAAGACCAATTTTACCATAAGTAAAATTTATTTCACTATGAAAAACAACTTAATAATCCTTAATTTATTAAGTTGTTTATGGTCTTGTTGAAGCCTAGAAAATCTCTGCTTCAAACATTGGGGAAAACCACCCGGTCGGGACCTTAAGACAACTCCTTTTCCGTTTGGGATGGTGGCTCCGACTGGATTTAAAGGACCAGTTTCCTGTGTTATCTGATGAATGGTGCTGCTACATGTTGGTTAATCATTTACTTTCATCACAAGTACTAAAGCAGGAAATACACTGAAAAATCACAGCAAGCAAAGTCAAATTCATTAACCTCCCTCATCATTTTTCCCCCCCAAGAGTTTTACTAATTTCCCCAAAAGTACTAAGGTAATTTGAGATCAAAGGGGCTCAAGGCATTTCCTTGACTTCTGGAGGGACCGGACCCTCGGCCTAATGATCAAAAGACCTAAGCACTTGAAATAATCCATCATTGATTATCTTCCATTTTTAACTTTTCCTAAGTAAAATCCTATTTTACTTAGGAAACTGATGCAACATTCCACAAAATTCCTCAAAACAACTTGTTATTCTAAGTTTAAGTGTTGAAGATAAAAATGTGCAATTTACTTCATAAGTTTTCACTTTCTTAGATATACAAAGATGTTTTGATTTTCCTTGTCCTTTTTCATGCTAACACCTAACTCTATTATATTAAATCCCTAGTGAAATCCCTTTTTTCTTATGTATATAACTCCCTTTTCTAATAAATATCCCCAAAACCCTCTTATTATAATGTTTTACCAAAGCATATATAGTCCCGCACATTTAAATACCCCGCTTTATAAAGCCCTTTGGTAAAACTCTAACCTTTTATATACATTCCGCCCCTATGATGAATTAATTATATTAATTTATTCATCGTATAATAAAATATATGAAGAAAAGCGCTAAACACATAACATATGTGTTTAACACCAAAAACAAGAAAAGACTACGACGGAATCCTGCGCCACCATACTCAGCATTCCACGTGGCATTCCACATGGCCAAACCCCGCCGCAATTCATTTTATAAAATTCACGGGGTTAATTAGTCATTTGGACTAATTAACAACCATTCCCGCCTATTAGCTTCTCCCCGGGGTGATTAAATTACACGTCAAAGCTTGTTTAAACCTCGACGGGCCCACTTTCTAAACCGCACAAGTTTCCCTTTCCTCCAGCCGTCAGATCATTCCTCCATTGATTAACGGTCCCGATCAATCCCGCTGCCCATCGCATGTGAGTTTTTTAGCTAGCGGGGAATGAGCGGGTTTGACTATTCAGCATTCCACGTGGCAAGCAGCCTGTGGAATCGCTGCCATTGCGATTTTTACCGCCTTCCTCCATAAGCGGTGCGGGCTCACCGCTTACCGCTTATCAAATACCGCCGGTCCCACTCCCTTACGTCACCCCGTACATCGAATGACGTCATCGCCTCGAAAACGACAAAAACCCTTTTGACTTGTTTTTAAGCCATTTTTCGCGTTTTTTAGTTATTTTGGTTTTCGAAAGAGACTAAGCTCCCGCTGCAAATTTCAAAATTCACTGCAAATACACCAAATTACTCAGAAATTCCGCTGCGCCCGTGTTGAAGAACGTTCCTGCCATTATCCATTACCTGTTGAAGAACCAGTTTTCATTAAAAAACAGGTATTTATCATTCCGCACCCCGACTGCAAGTTAAACTTAGTTTCTTGTGTTTTTCTCTGAAAAAGTGGTTAAAAATCCTCTCTGAGTCCTCATTGAAGAGTTAAAACCTGTGAATTTACTTCCCAAACCTGCAATTTGTCCCAATTTCTTCTTTTGTCCGATATCCCGTCCGGTCTGCAAGAAAAACTGAAACCTCCATTTTGAATCCACAAGAACCAAAATGGAGGCCCCTCCTGCTCTAAACGTCACTCCTTTGAATGCTCCTCACCGAGACCTAGACTACTTGCCTCTCATAGATGAAGATTTCCAAATAAAAGACCTGCATTTCGATGAAAGTCCCCGTTTGAGTTTCTGTCGCTGCAGAGACGAATACTCAAAGGGGCAAGATCTTATAGGGTTGTGGGAATCCAATCTCCAAAGGTATTTCATTCCTACAGTTCACGTTTTCCCTGAAATCATTCATTATTGTCATGCAAATTATGATCCCATACAAAGAGCTGTATTAGCTCCTGATCAAAGTGTTTTGTTCCCCATAACACCTCAGGCTATCAATGCTATGTTACAATTTGAGCCAGAGCAAGAATTAGCACCTCTATCCATGGAAGGGCTAATTGAGAAAACCAGACTGTTAACTCCAGAAAAATTGAAAGCAATGTGTCAGTACTTCATGTTACCTGAGCATCAGCCAAAAGGGACTCCCCCCTATGGTTTTTGTTTTTCAATCATTTGGGAAGGCTTATTGTGAATGTAATATCCTTTGTCTTAGGATTCAATACCAGTGAGTATGTTGACGAGATAACTCTGGCTTTGCTATCTATCTTCACCCCTGGACAGCCTCCTGAGATTAAGTATGACTATGCTTCTTTCATTGCCAACAAAATCCATGATCAATTTTTAAGGCTAGATGATGAAAAAGTGTTCAAGTACTCCTCAATTATCTATCACCTCATAATTTTCTATCACTCAGACAAATTCCCTTTCCCTGTTCAAAAACTTGATGCTAAAGGTAATCCCAGGTCTGTTATTTTTTGGTCCCCCATCATTCATTTGTCCTCTGATTCTCCCTACTCTTATTCAGAATTCATTGATCAATTTGTACATCCTGCTACAACCTTGTTAACAGGAGTTTCTCCCCCCAGGCTTAGTATTGAGATAAGAAAAACCCTGCAATTGTCAAAAAATTACAAAGTTGGGGATTGGTACTTGTACCAAAACCATACAGTTATCAGGATTTATGGATGTGAATTACATCCATTCAAGTTACCCAGATATGTACCAATGAGAATTTTTGCTTTGGAATACTTTAGACAGATGAATAACTCAGATGTAATCCATTTTTGCAATGTAAAGAAGAAAGCACAGTTAAGGATCAAAAGCCAGTTAGGTCCTTTCATTTGCAATTCTAGAGAAGCTGAGAGAGATGCAGAGCTTATATTAGAGAGAAAATTCCAGACATCTTTCCGTTGGGTCCCTTATGACCCCTTTGGTTTCATTTGTGAAAGAAGGTTAAAAAAATAAGTCATCTCCTTATATACATCACAGAATTCCTGACATAGAACAGTATGCAAATCAAGATGAATGGGTTAAAGGAACACTTGTTGAAGAGGGAAGTGGAGCTGACAAATTGAATAAACTTATGAAAGATGCTGAGAAGAAATTTGACCTAGAAACATATGATCAAATGCAGGTACCCTATATCGGCACATCTTCAACAGCCACTCTACAACAAGCTATACAGGACGACAGCCCATCAGTAACAGCAGAGCCTAAAGGTAAAGGAAAAGAACCTATAGTTCAGGTCATTGAAACCCTGGTCATGGCAGAAAAATCACAGAGTTCCAAAACACGAGAACAATCTAAAGCTTCTCAAACACCAGCAAAGCAAATCCAAGCTCCAGAGATGCAAACTCCACTGAATGTGGAAATAGGGAAAAAGAGGTCAGCTCCAGATTCCACACCTTCAAAAGGAGCCCCACAAGTCTATCAAGCTAAAAAACATAAATCTGATCTACCTCCAGATGTAGAGATCATAGATGAAATATTTGATGATGGCAGGGAAGATAGTCAGCAAACAGGTACAGCAAGTGAAACAAATATAAGCCAGACAGGGATACAAAAGCAACTGAGCACTGAAGTATCTTCTTTCAGACCGCCCAAGACAGGTACTGGAGACATAAAGAAAACCTTCATTGATATCAAAACAAGGAATGAACCATTAAAAATGAAGGTCTATGATCAGTATATGAAGATGGCTCCTCCCAATCAGCAAAGGTTGATGTCAGCATTTGATCTTTCACAAGGTAAAATGCAAATGAGCCACTTCAAAGCTAAAGTGCCAAAGCCAACTTCAGCAACAGATTACATCAGAACCAATTTTGAAGTGTTAGCAAAGGATATCCATCCCTTGGATCAGATGGAGCTTCATAGGCAAACAGGGGAAATGGTTTATTCCACTCTCACCAACAAAGCCATGGCGGCTTTAACACTACAAGATTCCTTGAATAATACTGCTACAACATAGAAAATTGAAAGGGCCTCCTCACAGGCCAAGGACAATAGAATAAAGTCTCTGGAAGAGATCATTATTGGTTTGGGACACAATCCCAAAGACACTAAAGGTATTGAGGCACTGATAAAAAAGAAAGAGGATGATATAGCTGCACTGAGAAAATAGTTGAAAATACCAGCCTCAAGGCACCCCCAGACACATGAAATAATAAAAGGAAATTCACAAGAAGAAATGATGGAGTTGCTCTTAAACTTGACAGAGCGACTAAATGAAACCGAGAAGGAGCTGGAGAAGGCATTGCAGGAACAGGAAATTCTCAAACAGGCTTCAGCAGCAGGTACTACAGGACAACAGGAACAATCATCTCAGGTGAATATTTCTAATTTGAATTCTGATGATTTAATTAAACAAATGGAGAGTTTGCAGCTAAAGGTCACAAAACTCCAAGAAGTAAAATTACAATTAACAAAATTGGAGGGAAAATATGACACATCCAAAAAGACAGTAGCTGACAACCTCAGAGAAATAAAAAGGTTGGAAAAATTGGTTGAGGCTTTGCAAAAAGATCTTACACTGGAAAAGCCTCTGAATGAAATAAATGATATTCTTTGGGACAACATCATTAATTTAATAAGAGATATTTGGCCTTCCATTCAAGCTATTTTTGAACAGAGTGAGTTAGTCAAGATAGCCCAGGAGGAAATAAACAAAACTAGACATGAATTAAGAGGTAAGCCAGAGCTAGCCCAGCAGCTCATTCAGTTTTTGAATTCAGAACAAAACAACAGCTAGCATTGCTAGGAATTGATGACAGAACAGGTGTAGTTTTGGAGGCAAAGAGAATTTTTACAAAAAGAACTTTCATGCAAAATCTAGAAAGAAAGTGTAATGATATTTTGGTCGACATCAACGTTTTCAGAGAAAAATTTCAAGCTCTGCTGGACAATGATTTGCCAAGTCCCATGCTCACCGAGGATCAAATAGTAGACTTGGAAACTTATGAGAAAAGAATCAAAGCTCATGCTAAACATATAGCTGTAAGTTCTACTAGTATAGGTTCTACTAGCTCATCAGAACCTACAGTACCAACTGGGAAGAGTATTTATGAAAAAGTGAGAAATCTGTTTCATCTGGAACATGAGTTAAAATATCTATTTCCGAACGAGCCCACTTTTTATAAACTTACTGAAGCCGATGAAACTTTAAGGAAGCTCAGAAGAACAATGATACCAGATGATCAGTGGTGGAAGGACATGATGGAAATTTTGTAAAAAATGTTGTCAGGACAAAAGTTTATCTTTACTATTAAGTAAATGGTAAAAAAAGAGTATCAGATGAAAGAGTATCAGATGAAAGAGTAAAGAGTATCCGTGAGAAGTAAAAGTATTCAACAAGTCAAAAGAATACGCAAAGGACAGCACAAAGCCCTATTTAGAGCACTTATCCTTAGCACGTCCATGAAGAAAGGAACAGCACATCAGCCGTTACTCATTATTCTATTTTCGATACCATGTGTCTCTTGTTTGTTGTAAATACGCTTTAAGTCAGCCTGAATTATTGGCTAGGATAGAGTAAGATTGTTAAGATTATTTTTGTATAAATAAGCCTTCGAAGAGAGTTTTGAAGGGTGGATTCTATTACTCTGCTGTAACATTGAGGTTTTCGGAATAAAAAGCTTTTGGACAAATTTACTTGTGGCTTACTGGATGACGTTTTGAAGCACTGGACTTGTTGCAGGATTCATGTGTTAGACTTCAGTTCAATAAGTTTTCCAACCCTTGTGTTTAAATTTTATATTAGTTTATGCTATCATCATATCCGTTTCTGAATAGTTTACATAAAAGATTGAAACAGAATTTGCTTAATTGTACTCTGTTTTCAAATGTGATTATTCTCGATGTTTTCTTCTGGATTAGTTATAAGCATGAATTCTTAATTGCTCATGTTTTGCTGATTCAATATTGTTGATTACTGTAACAAAGAATCCTTCATTGCTCTTTGCTTGTAGTCATTTCTCTTCTTCCTCTTGAATATGGTGAAAGATTCTTAGTTGCCTTTCATCCCTTCAAGACCATCCATCCACTTTAAATTTTAAGGATTGTTCTCTGTCCAACTATCTTGCCCTGTAATACCATCTTGTGTTCAGAAAAGAAATCCAGTAAAGCCATCCTTAGACTCCATAGCCCAATGGACTGAAAGCCCTCAACCTTGCCCTTAGTTTGTGGATTCCACCATTTTCCCAAAACAAACTTTGCATTTATAACTAGCCTAAAATCATTTAAAAACAAAGATAAATCATAAAGAGAGAGCCCTCTCTGGATGCAGATTGGCTAGATTCTGCATCTAAAAGATTGGTTTGTGGTTACCTCGGGTATAATTTCCTCTTACACAACTTCTAGGAAAACCTGAGTGATAACATAGTGGCGACTCCACTGGGGATCTGAATCATTTTATTGTTATTATTGTTTGATTTATAAGCTATAGACAGAGTCTGAAGATCAGCCAGGTAGCCTTTGAAATTTCTTTTGCTCTGCAATTGCAAAAGTAAATAAAAGCTGCTTCAGTCTATCTCTGATTTAGCTTATACATTGAACCTTAGTTTCAAATATTTAATCAGACTCTCTAGTTTAATAAATCTTTGAGAAAATTTCAATTAAAAATCTTAAATTTCTTGAAGAGTTTGTAGAAGTTGTTTTGAAAATTCACAAAAAATTTTGGTTTCCTGAAGAACTAACTTTTTCTTCAGAATTGTTTTACAGGTTCAGATCTGATCTATGATGGTAGACAGGGATCAGACACACAAAAGTTAAAATCATCCACCTGGTGACTCCAAATCCATTTCACAATCAAGACTCCACTGGAGGAATGAACCTGGAAGAACAATATGGAAAGATCAGGCTTTCAACTTGGATCTTTATCCAAGACATTATGTTCTTTCTCGTTAAGATTCAATATGTATTGTATTTTATATAAATATCTAACTTGGTTGTACAGATAAAGTGGCTTTTCATTATGGCTGATTTTCAAGATGATCCAAGAATAAAACGAAGATATGCTCCCATGAGCAGAGATCACATACCTGGATTTCCACACAAACTACCGAAGGTAAATTGGGGTGAAAATCTGCCTATGTTTCAAGATGAGAATATTGATGATCCTTTACTACATCTCATTAAATTTCATATACACTTATCAAGATTGAAGGGTGATTGGCATGAGGATTGCCTCATGAAGATATTCATGGGAACCTTAGAAGGAAAAGCAAGGGAATGGTATGAAGCTCTCAAACCTGCAAGTTTGTTTTCTCTAAAAGATTTTCATAAGGTATTTTATGAGCATTACAAAGAAGATTTTCCATCTTTATCATTAGCTGAAAATTGTTGTGATCAAACTGAAGATCTTATACATTACCTTAAAAATATTGATGAAGATTTTGGAAATTGGTTTCCTGAAGATTTATTAGAAGAAGTCCAAAACTTTCATTCTCAAGTTAAATGTCATAATAATCAAGAGGAGTTAAACAAAGATGAAATAAGTCAGGAGATAAATCAAGATCCACAAAACCCCTCTGTATTAACAAATGATGTTTCATTTAATGTTTTGAATGAAGTTAAAGAAAATAATCAACCTCATGATCAATTTTTAGATAACAGAAAAAACAATTGTCATTCCAATCTAAGAATTCAGAGATTCCCACCCCCCCTCACCGAAGAAGAAATCAATTTGCTTCTAAACATGCAACCATCCTCAAAATATTTACATAATGAAGAAATTGTCTCTACTTCTTCTAATGTTGATGAATGTACAAAAGTTTTTATCCATGAAGGGACAGAAGATCAAGTTGATGCTCATGTTATTCTACCTTCCCAAAAAGGCCCATTGCTTGATATCATGCCTATTGAACAAAACAATGATTTTCAAACAGAATGCAACCAATCTAATCAAGATATATTGGGATTGTTGAAAGAGAAATATGCTGATCCAATGTTTATAATTAATGACATTCCTTATTCTGAAGATTTGCCTAAACATGATCAGTATGATGATAATTATGATAATTTCACAAAACAATCACTAACTATTTTGAGGGATGAGATATTAGAACTTCAACTTGATGAGGATTTTCTAAGAGCTTTCTTTCTTATTGTTAAATCAAGAATATGTTCTCCTCGAGTTAAAAAATGGCTTCTTGATATAATTTCTGAAAATTATGAAAATGAAATCAAACTTTTGCATTCTCAAATTCAGTCATACAATTTCCGAAATCCTAAAGAATTCTTTGAAAATATTCCTTCTCCAAAGCAAGAGGAAATTGTACTATCTTTTGACTTGCATATTGAAGATGATTATTCTTTCAAACACAAAACTGAAGAAATAAGTTCATGGTCTAATATTCATAATTCAATTGAACAATTAGTCATTGAAGGCCTAGAAGTAAATAACATACATCATGCTTTTATTGATCCTATAGCAAATTATATGGAGAATATTTTGAGCCCAAATTTGCAAACATGTTTTCTCTATAAGGATCAAATACATCAAAAGTGGCCTTTACACATCATATCATTTATTATAAAGGCACATGATCATAACATACTTCCAATTTTGATCACAAGCAATCAAGTTATCCATTTATTTTTACAGCTACTTGATTGGCTTCATTGGCATTTTTGTATTACCTGATTCAATAAGATTTTTAGTAGATTAGAGTAGGTAAATGAGTGCTAATAAGCTCAGAATTTTGAGCAATTTTTTTAGTTTTCAATTTACAACTAGTTTTTCATTAAGTTGGTTTGAAAATTTTTGTGTGTTGTTTTAAGTTTCAAGATTAGATTTCAGGTTGCAGAAAAAGGACTATATTCAATTCAAGATTTTTAGCCACAGCTAATGCATCAGTTTTAATTGGATGGTGACTTCTTGAAGTTGAAGCCCGAAGTGAAGGCCCTAAGCTTCAAAAGTTTCACTATCATATGTACAATAAAGCTACCAGAAGAAGGAGATTACATAGTTCAGTTTGAAGACATTCTGAGGCATCTGATCTACTGTTCTTGACTTTCCACAAGGAAAATCCATCCCCAAGTGGAGCCAGTGTTAGCCTCCTATATCAATAGGTTTCATCTTTCATGATTGTCTTGATGGAAGTGTGGAATATGTTCAAACCTTCTTACTTGAGCAAAGGTGTTCCATATTCTTGAAAAACCAAAAAATCAAAAAATTTAAAAAATGTAAAGAGGGTATACCCTAAAAAAAAAATCAAAGGGTAAAAGAATAAAAATGGTCAAAAAAAAAAGAAAGAAATGAACCCCAAGCAAAAAATAGACCAAGGAAAGTGTGCAAGTCTAAATGCCACTACTTTTTTCATCTATTGTAATAAAATAATTGTGTGCAGCTTGTGAAACTTTTGCCACAATTCATGAATAAGTCAAACTGTTTAAACTTGGCTTAGTCATATTTCAATTTCATGTTTTAGATTAGAGAAAAAATATCTAGCCAAACAGTTTAATCTTGGCAGATAAGTAGCTAGGTAGAGTGAATAAAAGGTGCTCAACAGTTTAATCTGAGCCCTTGGATGTAATAAGGGTAGAAATAGATAGATTCATCATGTAAAAAGAAAAAGATTGAAAAGGGTTTGCAAGTCTAAATGCACCCTAATAAAGAAGACAAAATGGTAGTGCTAAGTAGATAGGGTAGGTAGATGGTGCTACAAAGTGTTATCTGATGAATGGTGCTGCTACATGTTGGTTAATCATTTACTTTCATCACAAGTACTAAAGCAGGAAATACACTGGAAAATCACAGCAAGCAAAGTCAAATTCATTAACCTCCCTCATCATTTTTCCCCTCAAGAGTTTTACTAATTTCCCCAAAAGTACTAAGGTAATTTGAGATCAAAGGGGCTCAAGGCATTTCCTTGACTTCTGGAGGGACCGGACCCTCGGCCTAATGATCAAAAGACCTAAGCACTTGAAATAATCCATCATTGATTATCTTCCATTTTAACTTTTCCTAAGTAAAATCCTATTTTACTTAGGAAACTGATGTAACATTCCATAAAATTCCTCAAAACAACTTGTTATTCTAAGTTTAAGTGTTGAAGATAAAAATGTGCAATTTACTTCATAAGTTTTCACTTTCTTAGATATACAAAGATGTTTTGATTTTCCTTGTCCTTTTTCATGCTAACACCTAACTCTATTATATTAAATCCCTAGTGAAATCCCTTTTTCTTATGTATATAACTCCCTTTTCTAATAAATATCCCCAAAACCCTCTTATTATAATGTTTTACCAAAGCATATATAGTCCCGCAGATTTAAATACCCCGCTTTATAAAGCCCTTTGGTAAAACTCTAACCTTATATATACATTCCGCCCCTATGATGAATTAATTATATTAATTTATTCATCGTATAATAAAATATATGAAGAAAAGCGTTAAACACATAACATATGTGTTTAACACCAAAAACACGAAAAGATTACGACTGAATCCCGCGCCACCATACTCAGCATTCCACGTGGTATTCCACATGGCCAAACCCCGCCGCAAATCATTTTATAAAATTCACGGGGTTAATTAGTCATTTGGACTAATTAACAACCAGTCCCGCCTATTAGCTTCTCCCCGGGGTGATTAAATTACACGTCAAAGCTTGTTTAAACCTCGACGGGCCCACTTTCCAAACCGCACAAGTTTCCTTTTCCTCCAGCCGTCAGATCATTCCTCCAGTGATTAACGGTCCCGATCAATCCCGCTGCCCATCGCATGTGAGTTTTTTAGCCAGCGGGGAATGAGCGGGTTTGACTATTCAGCATTCCACGTGGCAAGCAGCCTGTGGAATCGCTGCGATTGCGATTTTTACCGCCTTCCTCCATAAGCGGTCTGAGACTCACCGCTTCTGCTTATCAGTACCGTAGGTCCCACTCCCCTTACGTCACCCCGTGCGTGAGGCAGCGTCCATGCACTTAAACGACAAAAACCCTTTTGACTTGTTTTTAAGCCATTTTTCGCGTTTTTCTAGTTATTTTGGTTTTCGCAAGAGACTAAGCTCCCGCTGCAAATTTCAAAATTCACTGCAAATACACCAAATTACTCAGAAATTCCGTTGCGCCCGTGTTGAAGAACGTTCCTGCCATTATCCATTACCTGTTGAAGAACCAGTTTTCATTAAAAAACAGGTATTTATCATTCCGCGCCCCGACTGCAAGTTAAGCTTAGTTTCTTGTGTTTTTCTCTGAAAAAGTGGTTAAAAATCCTCTCTGAGTCCTCATTGAAGAGTTAAAACCTGTGAATTTGCTTCCCAAACCTGCAATTTGTCCCAATTTCTTCTTTTGTCAGATATCCCGTCCGGTCTGCAAGAAAAACTGAAACCTCCATTTTGAATCCACAAGAACCAAAATGGAGGCCCCTACTGCTCTAAATGTCACTCCTTTGAATTCTCCTCACCGAGATTTAGACTACTTGCCTCTCATAGATGAAGATTTCCAAATAAAAGACCTGCATTTCGATGAAAGTCCCCGTTTGAGTTTCTGTCGCTGCAGAGACGAATACTCAAAGGGGCAAGATCTTATAGGGTTGTGGGAATCCAATCTCCCAAGGTATGTCATTCCTACAGTTCACGTTTTCCCTGAAATCATTCATTATTGTCATGCAAATTATGATCCCATACAAAGAGCTGTATTAGCTCCTGATCAAAGTGTTTTGTTCCCTATAACACCTCAGGCTATCAATGCTATGTTACAATTTGAGCCAGAACAAGAAGTAGCACCTCTATCCATGGAAGGGCTAATTGAGAAAACCAGACTGTTAACTCCAGAGAAATTGAAAGCAATGTGTCAGTACTTCATGTTACCTGAGCATCAGCCAAAAGGGACTCCCCCCTATGGTTTTTACTTTTTCAATCAATTGGGAAGGCTTATTGTGAATGTAATATCTTTTGTCTTAGGATTCAATACCAGTGAGTATGTAGACGAGATAACTCTGGCTTTGCTATCTATCTTTACCCCTGGGCAGCCTCCTGAGATTAAGTATGATTATGCTTCCTTCATTGCCAACAAAATCCATGATCAATTTTTTAGGCTAGATGATGAAAAGGTTTTCAAGTACTCCTCAGTTATCTATCATCTCATAATTTTCTATCACTCAGACAAATTCCCTTTCCCTGTTCAGAAACTTGATGCTAAAGGTAATCCCAGGTATGTTATTTTTTGGTCCCCCATCATTCATTTGTCCTCTGATTCTCCCTACTCTTATTCAGAATTCATTGATCAATTTGTACATCCTGCTACAACCTTGTTAACGGGAGTTTCTCCCCCCAGGCTTAGTACTGAGATAAGAAAGACCCTGCAATTGTCAAAAAGTTACAAAGTTGGGGATTGGTACTTGTACCAAAACCATACAGTTATCGGGATTTATGGATGTGAATTACATCCATTCAAGTTACCCAGATATGTACCAATGAGAATTTTTGCTTTGGAATACTTTAGACAGATGAATAACTTAGATGTAATCCATTTCTGCAATGTAAAGAAGAAAGCACAGTTAAGGATCAAAAGCCAGTTAGGTCCTTTCATTTGCAATTCTAGTGAAGCTGAGAGAGATGCAGAACTTATATTAGAGAGAAAATTCCAGACATCTTTCCGTTGGGTCCCTTATGACCCCTTTGGTTTCATTTGTGAAAGAAGGTTGAAAAACAAGTCATCTCCTTATATACATCACAGAATTCCTGACATAGAACAGTATGCAAATCAAGATGAATGGGTTAAAGGAACACTTGTTGAAGAGGGAAGTGGAGATGACAAATTGAATAAACTTATGAAAGATGTTGAGAAGAAATTTGACCTAGAAGCATATGATCAAATGCAGGTACCCTATATTGGCACATCTTCGACCAAACTACAGGCTATACGGGAAGACAGCCCATCGGTAACGGTGAGCCTACAAAGGTAAGGAAAAGAACCTATAGTTCGAGTCATTTCTCTCCTGGTCATGGCGAGAAAAATCACGAGTTCCAAAGCCTGAGAACAATTTAAAGCTTCTCAAACACCAGCAAAGCAAATCCAAGCTCCAGAGATGCAAACTCCACTGAATGTGGAAATAGGGAAAAAGAGGTCAGCTCCAGATACCACACCTTCAAAAGGAGCCCCACAAGTCTATCAAGCTAAAAAGCATAAATCTGATCTACCTCCAGATGTAGAGATCATAGATGAAATATTTGATGATGGCAGGGAAGATAGTCAGCAAACAGGTACAGCAAGTGAAACAAATATAAGCCAGAAAGGGATACAAAAGCAACTGAGCACTGAAGTATCTTCTTTCAGACCGCCCAAGACAGGTACTGGAGACATAAAGAAAACCTTCATTGATATCAAAACAAAGAATGAACCATTAAAAATGAAGGTCTATGATCAGTATATGAAGATGGCTCCTCACAATCAGCAAAGGTTGATGTCAGCATTTGATCTTTCACAAGGTAAAATGCAAATGAGCCACTTCAAATCTAAAGTGCCAAAGCCAACTTCAGCAACAGATTACATCAGAACCAATTTTGAAGTGTTAGCAAAGGATATCCATCCCTTGGATCAGATAGAGCTTCATAGGCAAACAGGGGAAATGGTTTATTCCACTCTCACCAACAAAGCCATGGCGGCTTTAACACTACAAGATTCTTTGAATAATACTGCTACAACATTGAAAATTGAAAGGGCCTCCTCACAGGCCAAGGACAATAGAATAAAGTCTCTGGAAGAGATCATTATTGGTTTGGGTCACAATCCCAAAGACACTAAAGGTATTGAGGCACTGATAAAAAAGAAAGAGGATGATATAGCTGCACTGAGAAAACAGCTGAAAATACCAGCCTCAAGGCACCCCCAGACACAGGAAGTAATAAAAGGAAATTCACAAGAAGAAATGATGGAGTTGCTCTTAAATTTGACAGAGCGACTAAATGAAACAGAAAAGGAGTTGGAAAAAGCGTTGCAGGAACAGGAAATTCTCAAGCAGGCTTCAGCAACAGGTACTACAACTACAGGACAGCAGGAACAACCAGCTCAGGTAAACACTTCTAATTTGAATTCTGAGGATTTAATTAAACAAATGGAGAGTTTGCAGCTAAAGGTCACAGAACTCCAAGAAACAAAATTACAATTAACAAAATTGGAGTGAAAATATGACACATCCAAAAAGACAGCTGCTGACAACCTCAGGGAAATAAAAAGATTGGAGAAATTGGTTGAGGCTTTGCAAAAAGATCTTTCACTGGAAAAGCCTCTGAACGAAATAAATGATATTCTTTGGGACAACATCATTAACTTAATAAGAAATATTTGGCCTTCCATCCAAGCTATTTTTGAGCAGAATGAGTTAGTCAAGATAGCACAAGAGGAAATAAATAAAACTAGACATGAATTAAGGGGCAAGCCGGAGCATGCCCAGCAGATCATTCAATTTTTGAATTCCAGAACAAAACAACAGCTTGCATTGTTAGGAATTGATGACAGAACAGGTGTAGTTTTGGAAGCAAAGAGAATTTTCACCAAGAGAACTTTCATGCAAAATCTAGAAAGAAAGTGTACTGATATTTTGGTCGACATCAACGTTTTCAGAGAAAAGTTTCAAGCTCTGCTGGACAGTGATTTGCCAAGTCCCATGCTCACTGAGGATCAAATAGTAGACTTAGAAACCTATGAAAAAAGAATCCAAGCTCATGCTAAAAATACAGCGATAGGTTCTACTAATATAGGTTCTACTAGCTCATCAGAACCTGTAATATCAACCGGGAAAAGTATTTATGAAAAAGTGAGGAATCTATTTCATCTGGAGCATGAATTAAAATATCTATTTCCGAACGAGCCCACTTTTTATAAACTTACTGAAGCCGATGAAACTTTAAGGAAGCTCAGAAGAACAATGATACCAGATGATCAGTGGTGGAAGGAAATGATGGAAATTTTGTAAAAAATGTTGTCAGGACAAAAGTTTATCTTTACTATTAAGTAAATGGTAAAAACAGAAATGCAGATGAAAGAGTATCGGATGAAAGAGTATCAGATGAAAGAGTAAAGAGTATCCGTGAGAAGTAAAAGTATTCAACAAGTCAAAGGAATACGCAAAGGACAGCACAGAGCCCTATTTAGAGCACTTATCCTTAGCACGTCCATGAAGAAAGGAACAGCACATCAGCCGTTACTCATTATTCTATTTTCGAGACCATGTGTCTCTTGTTTGTTGTAAATGCGCTTTAAGTCAGCCTGAATTCTTGGCTAGGATAGAGTAAGATTGTTAAGATTATTTTTGTATAAATAAGCCTTCAAATAGAGTTTTGAAGGGTGGATTCTATTACTCTGCTGTAACATTGAGGTTTTCGGAATAAAAAGCTTTTGGACAAATTTACTTGTGGCTTACTAGATGATGTTTTGAAGCACTGGACTTGTTGCAGGATTCATGTGTTGGACTTCCAGTTCAATAAGTTTTCCAACCCTTGTGTTTAAATTTTATATTAGTTTATGCTATCATCATATCCATTTCTGAATAGTTTACATAAAGGATTGAAACAAAATTTGCTTAATTGTACTATGTTTTCAAATGTGATTATTCTCGATGTTTTCTTCTGGATTAGTTATAAGCATGAATTCTTAATTGCTCATGTTTTGCTGATTCAATATTGTTGATTACTGTAACAAAGAATCCTTCATTGCTCTTTGCTTGTAATCATTTCTCTTCTTCCTCTTGAATATGGTGAAAGATTCTTAGTTGTCTTTCATCCCTTCAAGACCATCCATCCACTTTAAATTTTAAGGATTGTTCTCTGTCTAGCTATCTTGCCCTGTAATACCATCTTGTGTTCAGAAAAGAAATCCAGTAAAGCCATCCTTAGACTCCATATCCCAATGGACTGAAAGCCCTCAACCTTGCCCTTAGTTTGTGGATTCCACCATTTTCCCAAAACAAACTTTGCATCTATAACTAGCCTAAAATCATTCAAAAACAAAGATAAATCATAAAGAGAGAGCCCTCTCTGGATGCAAATTGGCTAGATTCTGCATCTAAAAGATTGGTTTGTGGTTACCTCGGGTATACTTTCCTCTTACACAACTTCTAGGAAAACCTGAGAGATAACACCTCTATGAGTCTATTTGGTTGGATATTTTGGAGTATGAGAGAGAGGGAGTGCATGGTATTCCAAGGAGAGAATGAACAATTTTTAGTGGTTTTATTAAATTTTGTAGAATTTTATAATTCTTTAGAGATTATATTTCAATAGTAATGATATTTTATAGTGAAAATAATTAAGAGATTGAATGTACATTGATAGCATATCATTGTGATAGTAGTAGAAGAAGAGAGAGCACATGGATCAGAATATTTCATGTTTATATCGTTTGTATTATAGGAGAAACACATGAATTATATTATTGGGTGTTGATACTGTTTATATTGCAAGAGATTGATGTGTGGATTTTTCTGAGAAAGATTTTGGTTGCGGAATAGAAATGTTGTTGTTGTATGCTTGTTGAGAAGATCATATTGGGATTAGTATGAAAATTTTGAGATGACGTTTATATAGAGGTTGAGGAGGTTGGGGCCTTCAACAAGTAGTTTCTTGCTAATATTGTATTGAGACTTTTTGCTGGTAGTGGCCAGCAAACAATTGTTAGAGAATTGGTGATTTCTAGATGGTGGTGGCAAAAAAAATGTAGGCTGAGTCACATCTCCTAGCTAGTGGTGGTCATCTAATATATGTAAATATTTTCTTTACAAATAATAAAATATTCAAATAATCACAGAAACAATAACGTGTTTTTTTCCCTTTGGGGTTTCCACTAGAAATATCTTGCGTGTCTTTGTGCATTAATGTTTTATGTTTTATGAATTTTATGTGTTGAGTATTGATGTAGTTGCATGTTCGTATTGTTGTTTATATGTTGAGTTTATATATTTTTAATATATTGGCAAAAAGTTTCTAAAATTTTATGATTTCCATCACTACCGATTCAACACCCCCGCCCCCGCCCCCTGCCCCCCCCCCCCCGCCCCCCACCCCTCTCAGTAGTGATCTACATTTCTAACAAGGAGTATCCTTGTTGCATATTTTAAAGGGACCCTAATACACAAATAATGTGAAATACATGAAAAAACATGACTGCAATCATTTTTTTCATGTATTTCACATTTTTCATGTAGCAGGGTCCATCGAAAGTATGCAACATGTATACTCCTTGTATGAAAAATTAAATTATGCATCTAACTATTTCTCCTACTCAATATTTGACTAAAATCGTAGAGAGATAAGTTGAAAGTACAAGCTGAAAAAATAATTTTCTTTCCCTCCAAATATTGATGAGGTAATCTAATCTTATTTTATTATTATTATTATTATTTTATAATATTCCTTAGGAATTTCTCACTGGAGGGGAATAAATCTAATCAGCACACTAGGACAATCTCTCACTATTGATTCTTGTTGCTGGTCACTTATGCTTCTACTCACTCGGGGACTTGCTCATTTTTTCTTCCCTCTCCGGATTCATAAAAAATGGTAATATAAACTCTAATATAGCAAGATAGTGTTGGTATTAACTCATAATTAGTGCTCTTCATGGAGTCCAATATGAATGAAGAATTTTATTCCTCTCTGTTGAGATTCAACAAGATGATGAGCTTAGTGAAAAGAGTTGCCTTCACTAATTGGGCCCGCAGGCTATTTTTGGCGCAAGTCTATTTTTAGACTACGTCTATTTTTAGACATGATGATCATATTTCAGAAGTTGTGGGATGCTATTTGTGGATGGTTGATCAAGTTCGAAAAATAGATGAAATTACATTTTTAGAATATTGGGCGAAGTCTATTTATAGATCGTCATACTAAAAATAGATGCATGTCGATTATTGTTAGCTCTTAATAATAATCAGACACTAAACAACAACTTATTCTTTTGGAGCACTTTGTTTCAGTGCAAAGATGTGGCACATCAGTGGACTGAGGGAATTACACAATTCCCAAGGGTTTACTGGAGCTAATGCATGGAGGACTCAATTAGAACTCAAGTGGCAGAGTTATGACACAGTTGGAAGAAGTAGTTATGGAGTTGTATTTAGTTTAACTCCGTTAGACTCAGTTGAGCTAGTTGTATCTAGTCTAACTGATTGATACACTAGTGAGAGTGGAGTGAATTAATTAGTTAATTAATTCACAAATAATAACTCATTAATCAACTGAACAATACAGTAGTTAACTACAGTGCATGGCAGTTTCAGTGGAGACCCAGTGGAGAGATAGGTGAAAGGGCAAGATAGAATATCTGTTGTGACTATAGTGATGCATTGATTGCATCACACATTCAGTGGAGATGCTAATGAGGATTGCGCAGTCAAGGATGGATTAATTTGAATTCATTCAGAGCTATTCTTAAGCAGAGATTTCGTAGTGGAGGCAGGCTAACAGGTTCCAAATATCGTTGCATGTATTTGCAAGATTGGGCTTGATTAGTGTATGATGATTGTATTGTACAGAGAGCTTGTGATAAGCTTTGTATGCTTGTATGAGATTTTCATATGATATCCCTGTTACATAATATATAGTTGGGGTTTTCAGCTTCAGGCTTTCCCTATTAAAAACTATGTTATGTGTGATTGAACATTTTTGTTTATGCTTCACATGTGTGTGCAATTAATTTTTTCCACAAAAGATTAACAAGTGGAATAGATTCTGTATTTTGAATAAAGTTAAATAGTGTGAGATCAGGTGGATCTTGGACATATGGATGCTTAGTGCATTGAATTTCTACGCTCTCCCTACCAGTTGAGCGACTCCCTCATTGGTTTAGAAATTCATCTATCTAGATCTTCGGTAACATAATGTGGCATATCTAAGGAATCTCGGGGTATTATTAATATGTAGGAAAATGTGGAGCATTTTCAACTATGAATGGTGTAGACACCTATTGGAACCTCATTTTGTCCCCAATTTTACCATTTATCACTTCCATTTTGCCCTCTTTTGTCATGAAAGTACTCTTTTACTTACCCTCCTATCACTATCATTACCCTAAAACCTCACTAAAGCCCTACTTGAGGTAGATGCATTACATTAGTATCATTTTTCTATTTTATGATTAAATATTGAGAAATTTAAGTTGAATTCCTAATGAGCTAACTAGTCATAATGGGCTATATGTGGAAGGATGCAGCAGCATGGTCAGGACAACTACAAATGGAAGGTATGCTTATCAAAAAGCCTGCCTTACCATTTCCATACTCAACAACTCAGCTAATCTGTACTCAACATCAAGGTGACCTGATAAACTCTTTCTACGACTTCCTCGCTTCTAGAGATTGAACTTCACAACTGAGATTTTGACCAAGCCAAGCTCGATGAAAAATATTCTCCATATTCTTATTGTAACAGGACCATGCTAATGCTGGCATTTGTTGGAACCGTTATGCCAAGATGAGATAAATCATTCAAGTGATCAGATCATATTGGTTCTCTGAGTTTTCATGTATGGACTTATAACTATTTTTTAAGAACATTGTTTCATATAAAAGGTATAAGACTATAATAATTTATAACTATTTAGTCATGAGTGAAAAACATTGAATTATCAAAGTGTTGTTCAGACATTTCTATCTATAATTGAAGACTGTGTTTCAGTTAATAGAGCATGGCTATGGTTTGAATCAGATCGTTCAGAGTTCTAGATTGATTGTGAGTTTTTAATTTGAATTTTTTAAAGCTTACCAGGTGTGTTCAGGCCCAACATCATTCGGGAGCAAGATTCTCTATTAAATCGTAGGCATCTAAGTGTGTGTTAGCTTATTTCATTCATTTTCATTCAGTCATTTGTGAATTTGATCAAGTTTCTTAGGAAATTGTGGGATATGTTTTATTTACTTTTGGAGTGTCCATGATCATTTTAAGCCTCACATTTATTCATTTATAATGAAATCAAGAGTTTTGGATATGTATACAAATTATCTGTTGTCATATTAATTGTGCATGAATCTCCAATGCAGAGGTACACTCTATTCCGCAGCAAAAGCACGAAGTCTCTTTTGATTTTCGATATGAATGTGGCTTGAAGCTAGGATAGCTACACACATTATCTCATGGTGATCATTGTGAATGAATTTCCCTTATAATACATTGAATAAGTTTACTTGTGAATTGTTGAATGAATGAAGCTTCAATTCGATTTGTGTGAAGAATATATCTTGTATCGTGCTTGAACCATTCTGATTCTATTCTAAAATTGTGCCTTTAAAAAACCATGTGTGATTTTTGTGTGTTCATTTATCAGTATACATAAGTTAAAATATCATAATACTGAGTGAATACCAACAATGTGTTTCAATTAAACATGCATATTTCATTGTTGTTTAGAAATTGATAGTTATATTTTAGATTCGATTAGGTTGTGTGATTTATTTCAGAATAGTGAAAGTTATTTGGAAAGGAGTGGTTTTATTAAGTACAATAGCTTAATTTGAAGAAGCATTGAGTGATTACTTAAATTTATGATTTGCTTCTAGGATTGAATTATAGAATGAAATAATTAGGTTCTCATCCCAGCATTACTTTAAAGTGTGTAATTCATGTTTATTAATTCCATTCCATTTTGGATTGAGTCAAGAGTTATTTAAAAGCTATGTGATTTTTTACGTTGCCAGCTTGATTTAGGTGAATTAGTCAAGTTAATTATAATACTAGAAACAATGTGATTTTCTTCAGTTTGATTTCATCCAAAACAGGGTTAATTCAATTTAGTAACATATGGTAATTGAGCTCAAACAATAGTATAGATTTGAACTTGCAAGGAGTGATATTTGGTTGTAGTTATCTGGGTTTCATTGAAGAGTTTAACTTTATATTTCCACTATAGAGGTTCAAGGTTGATACAATAATAGTCTGTATGTGAGAAATTATATTTACCAACTCATAATTGTCTTATTATTCCTTATGCCTTAATGAGTTAGTTGTGTTATTACCTAGTTTAAATGCTATAGTAGCTCAGATGAATGTTATTCTTGATTGGTCTCAGAGTTAGTGTGATCAATATAAGTTTGTAGTTATTTTCATAACCATTTGATTTGATTATTGATTCTCCCTCCTTTCATAAAGATTATTTTCTAGTTTCAATAAGAAGATTGGATTACAGAAAGACTAGATTGAAGCATAGTATTGTGGTTTGATAAACTAAGTAAAATTATTTCCTTTTATCATTCTTTGTCTACAATTTAAATGGGAATTAGACAATAGAAGTTGTTTACCATTCTATACTGAAGCAATCATTATTAAGGAAACTTATATACATTGACATAAGTTGAATCAGAAGTGTATTACAACTCGTGTTTACAAGCCCTGGTTGACAATTAAATAATAGGAGATTTAATTCACTAACTAAACTCTCAACATTCTGGCATCGTTGTCGGGGAGTTGTATTTTGGTTTAAGTAACATTATTATTATAAATTTTCAAGGGTATTGCAGGATAGTCAGAGGATGGAGAGTGTACGATAAGATGTGAGTGAAGAGCTGCACATCCACTATTATGGGGTTGCTCCAAAGTCTGGTCGTTGTTTCTTATATTTAAACTTTCATTTTCCTTTCCTTTATGCATAGAAGTAGAAGTATGCCTAGAGATAGTAATGGCAGATTTATTTCTAGTTCACAATTTCCTGCAACTTTTGTCTCAACAAAAATCCCATCAAATAATCTTGCTAATCATTATTTAGGAACTAAGCAATATAAAGGGAGCACTAGCAGTAAGGAGATTTTACGAGGAGAAATCCCAATTCAAGAAAAAGTGAGGAGGTTATATATTGAATCCTTATCCAGTCACATCAGAAGCAACACATATACAACTAACATGGCACATAATGGAGGGGAAAACAGAAATAATGAAGGAAATTGTGAAGAAAAACATGGAGAGGGAGACCAAGAATGACTCTCTTTGGAGGAAATTATGATGGACCAAGAGGGGGAAACCATGATGGACCAAGGGGAGGAGTAGAAGAAGAAGAATAAGAAGAAACCACCTTCAGATTTCATATCCTTGAAGTAACCAGGAATATCACTATGAAAATCATACTAATGGCATCTCTTCCACTCTTGTATGGTAAGTCCTCTGAGGACCCAGATGCCTTTCTCTTTGAGTTCGATATTTTTTGTAGAAGTTACAATTATTACGATGACACAAGTAAACTTAAGTTTTTTCCAACCACTAAGAAATATGCAACCCTTATATGGTTCATGAGTATAGGTGAAAAAAAAATTTACTCATGGGATGATATGAAGTCCGTCTTTCTTAAAAAATACAAAGACTTCTTCAAAAGTAGGTATGTGAATGATATTCTTACAATGAAAAAATTCGACAATAAAAACTTTGAAGAGTATCTTGAATGTTTCCTATATTTTTTTTATAAATCTTGAGGGGCACATCTACACGAGAAAACTATTAAAAATATCTTTTAAAGGGGCTGAGGGATGAATACATTGATACCTTAAACCTTATAAGTGGTGGGGACATTTCTAAATTTTTTTTTGCTGAAGTAGCTAAACTATGTCGAACTTATTCAAGAAGTCAGGCTAAATTAGGCAAGAAACTCCATGAAAATCTCTAAGATGTTGTGTTAAGAAATCATAAACATGCCTCCACAACTATCACTAGAGTTGAATTAGGGAACTTATTGGAAAACTTCAAAAACAATATTTTAAAGATCATTGGTGGCCATCTTGACACAATGAAACTCAAAAATAAAGAAGAGGGCAATAAAGCTACCATGGTAATCTTTTGTCCTAAATGCAAATGTAAGCATATGGAAACGGAGTGTCCCATTAATGTCATCAAGGTTTGTAGGATTTGTGTGTTGCAACATGCAATTGAGAAGTGTCCATCTCTTCCGGGTTTATAGGCTATCTATAAGGGGATTATTGAAGCAAATGACTCTTCACAAGCAAACAAGAAACCCTTTTAGAGAAGCCCAAATCAAAACATGTTTCTAGATCCTAGCCCCCAAGGTTATGGTCAAAATCAACCTTGGAATTTCCAGCCAGCTTACCTCCCTTGGGCCAATCCTCAAACACAAAACACTCCTTGGAATCATAATTGGACCAAAAAATCCTTATGTAAACACTTTTCAACCTCAAAACCAATTCTATCCTCCATACTCAAACATGCCTAGTACATCTTACAACCCGACCATTCATCCTTATCACCAATTATACACTTCAAACTATTATCAACAACCCCCTATTGCCTCCTCCCCCTTTACACTAGCTTCTACCTGCTCCATCAAACCCATCAACCTCGTGGGAACCACCAACATTTAGCCCACCTTGCCCTTCTTTGTTACCTGTAAAACTTGTAGCTAATCCCAACCATAATAAATAACCTCATCATGTGAAAAATATAGATGTACAACCCTTTCCCAGCTACATGATTACTATTGTCCCAAGGAATGTAACTCAATTACGATATAGGAAAGTAATTAATATAGGGAGATCAAATTTTATCATTGAGGAAGAGGCCCATCCAAAAAAATCTAAAAGTATCCAACAACATGAAAAACAAAAACAAAAAGAAGAACTAAATGAACCCCCTTACACAGATCAATTGCTTGTTAAGAAAGAGGGAATCCCAATTGAACATGATTTAGAAACCGAATTAAGGAATGTGTGTATTAAAATTCAATTATTAAAATCCATTAGAGACATTCCCATCTATAATAAAATAGTTAAATATCTCTACATTAAGAAACCATGTGGAAAAGGACATAAAAACCAAAATGTAAAAGTCATGAGTGAAATGTCCAAGATGATCTGAGACTTGACTGCAAAGTATAATGACATAGGGAATCCCATTGTGACCATCGAAATCAATGGAGTGCATAGTCCAAATGACCTTGTAGATTTAGGAGTGACCATTAACGCTATGACTTATGAAACCATGAGGTCTTAACAACTACAAGGGATTAAACCTACACCTATCATTTTAGAGTTGGCAGACAAGTCCATTGTTAAACCCCTGGGAACCTTAGAAGATATTGTGGTCACCATTGCTTCCAGGCAGTATCCCATCGATTTCATTGTCATTTCCCCTAAAACCACTAAAATTGGACACCCTATGATGCCCTTGGTTAGCTACTGTCAATGCGGTGATATGGTGCAAAAATGGATAAATTGTCATTTATAATGGTTTACATTATCAAAAAATTTCAATCTCCCCCTACTCAAAGTGCTACTAAAATAAATTTATGGCTAGAGAGCCCTTATGGAGATTAAGATTGCATGTTTCCTTTACTATAACTAAACCAATTTGGAGGTCTCCAGGAACAATTTGAAGATCACATCTTGTAGCAATTTTTAGTTGATAGTTCTTGCATTGATTATCCCATTTCCTTTAACGATTATCAGCATGTTTTCAGCAATGAGATTTAGGATAATTTCCATCTAGCTATATTTTCCTCATTTGTAGCATTTGAAGAATGCAATGAACTCACTACTGAACCAGTTGAAATCACTTAAGGGAAAAGTTTTCACATTGGTGTAGAATTTACTGTAGAACAGAAGTAGCAATTCTTGAGCATGATTCGATAAAACTTCGGGGCCTTTGCCTGAGATTTTTTGGATATGAATGGTATACATCTAGAAACTTTCATCCATCACGTCTACACCAACGAGGATATGAGACCCATCCGGCATCTACATATACGAATGAACCTCGCTTTGAGGGAAATTTTCAAAGATGAATTACAAAAGTTATTGGTTGTAGACTGTATCTATACGATCTTAGACAGTATATGGGGGTCACCTTTAGTGGTGGTTCCAAAAAATAATGGTAAATGGCACATCTGTGTTGATTATAGGGAGTTGAAAAAATCCTACTTACGAGATTTTTTTTCGCTACCATTTATTGATTAGGTACTCGACACGCTATCTAGTAGGAATTGTTTTTCTTTTCTAGATGGATACAGTGGATATAATTGTATACATATAGTTGAGGAAGACGTAGAGAAGACTACTATCACTTGCCTTTGGGGTACTTATGCCTATCGATTCCTTCCATTTGGCCTTTTCAATGCCCCATCCACTTTTCAATGAGTTGTTCTTGCCATCTTTGTTGACCTTATACCTGATTGTGTTGAAGTCTATATGGACGAATTCATTGTATATGGAGATGATTTCCCTCAAGCCCTGGAAAATATGGAAAAGGTATTAATTCGATGTCAGGAAGCTCATGTAGCCCTTAGTAGTGCTAAATGTAAAATGATGCAGACTCAGGGTATTGTCTTGGGACACCATGTCTCATTCTAGGGAATAAAATTTTATCCAGCTAAGATTGAGGTAATCTCACACATTCCCATTCCTAGTACGCAAAAATAGGTAAGAAGTTTTTTGGGACACGCAGGTTACTACCATCGATTTATTGAAAAATTTAGAAGAATTACAGAACCTTTATTTAAATTATTAAATAAAGATGTTGATTTTGTTTGGAATGACGCATGTCAATAGGATTTTTAGGTATTGAAAGACAGGTTTTCCATTGCTCCAGTATTAAGGAGACCAAATTGGTCCTTACCATTTCATATTTGCACAGATGATTTAGATACTGCACTTGGAGCAGTTTTGGGACAAAGGGAAGATCATTATCCTTATGATATTTACTATGTTAACGAGAATATTTCCCCTATCAAACTAAACTACACAGTTACCGAAAAATAAATATTATCAGTTTTCCATGCCATTGGTAAATTTAGACATTACATAACCAGTTATGAGACCTTTTTCCATACTAATCATTCTGCTATTAGGTTTTTAATGAACAAAGCTATCACTAATGGTAGAATTACTAGATGGTTACTTATTTTTAACGAATTCAATATAATTTTGATTGATAGGCCTGGTCGAGATAATTTAGTAGCTGACTTCTTGTCTCAAATGAATTTTGTGCAGGAAAATGTGCTCACTCTTGTGCCAAATGAATTATCAGATGAAGAATTATTTTCTATATCAACCATTACCACCTGGTTTGCAAATGTTTCCAACTACTTGGTATCAAGAAATTTTCCCCAGAATTTTTCTGCTAGGGAGAAACACAACATTATATAGCACAGTGCCAATTATTCCTCGATTGATGACAACTTGCTACACTGGACCTGATTTGATCATGAGGAGATGCATGCGGGAAGACGAGATGATGAGAGCCTCCCACAATGAGCCTTTGTGGAGGGCACTTTGCAAATAAAATAACAACATATAAAGTCCTCTACACCAGATGTTATTGGCCCACACTCTTCAAAGATGTCAAAATTTTTGTATCTAGTTGCGATGCTTGTCGGAGAATGGGGAGGTGATCTCCTTCTGATGAGATTCCCCTTTAGCCATAGATAACGATAGAACCTTTTGAGAAATGGGCATTGGATTTTGTAGGACATATCTCTCCCATGTCTAAGAAGTAAAAGTATATTTTAGTTTGCACCAATTATGTTACAAAGTGGGTGAAAGCTAAGGCTTTGTATGCTGCAACTAAAAAGGCAGTAGTGGAATTTATTTTTGAAGACATCTTCACTAGATTTGGAGTACCCCAAGAGATTTTCACAGAACAAGGTACAAAATTCACATCTAAATTGGTCAAGGCTCTCACTGAGTAGTATCAAATCAAACACCGGAAATATACTCCTTACCACCCCCAAGTAAATGGGTAGGTGGAATCCACAAAAAAAGTATTAGAATCCATCTTGAAAAATACCATTCAGTTACATCATAGGGATTAGGTAGAAAATTTTTTAGAAGAATTATGGGTTTACCACATAACTTGGAGGAATGTGACAGGGCAAACCTCGTATGAGTTAGTTTATGGAAAGTAAGTGATATTGCCTATTGAGTTCCAAGTGAATACATTTCGGACTGCTACTCAACTTGGAATGAATCTTAATCAAGCCCAAGATCAAAGATTGATGCAGTTGAATGAGCTCTATGAGATTAGACAAGATGCATATCACAGAACTGCATTGGTGCAAGATAAGAGATATCGTTAGCATGATAATTTTACTAAGAAGAAGGTCTTCCATCTAGGATATTGGGCCTTGCTTTACGACAATAACTTCAAACACTTCAAAGGTAAATTCTCAACTAGATGGTTAGGACCTTATGAAGTAGATGAAGTTTTTGATGATGGTTCAGTCCTCATTAAAAATCTTGATGAAAATTAGAGTTATTTTGTAGCAAATGGTCAGCGACTCAAGATTTATAATCAACCGCTCTCTCGACGACAATTTTTGTAGGAAGTACGAAGAGATCTAGGAATGGAGATGGTTCGTGAAAATGACCAGCCTCTTGTCGGTTCCTCTAGTTATTTCTTTAATTCTAATATATATATATATATATATATATATATATAATATATATATATATATATAATAACCAGTGGGTTACCATTGTTTCATATCTTCAAGTGGTTCTCCCCATGGCCCATGTAGAATAAAGTAGAGAGTTGTCTTGGGTGGGTTTATTCCTTTAGCTAGACTTGAAAAATTACCTATGGAAAAGAATCCCCCTTGGTGTCTTCTTTTGGATGATTTCAGACTCTTAAAAATTGAAAACTCCCGAGTAGTGACTGATCCAGGCTCGTAAAATTTCAAGGACCACTGGTAGCCTACGGATTCCTTGAGTGTAGATTTTTTTTTTCTCGGGCTCAAGGAAACACTTACGGAAAGGAAACCCACCTAGAGTCTTATTTGGGTGACTCAGAATCTCTAAATATGAATACCTAGAGAAATGACTACTTTAGGCTCATCAAAATAATAGAGTAGTATTAGTTAGGGATATATTGAGCATAGAATTATTCTTTTCTGGAATCAATAGAATAAGTACGGAATTGAAACCTCCCTAGAGCTTTCTTTTTAGCCATTTAAATCTCTCTAAATAAGAAATGCCTGAGGAAGTAATCATGCTAGGCCTGATAAGAATCTATTGGATGATAAACAAGTTCTCTTATGAGGAAACAATTAGCACAGTACATGACATTCAACAAAGGAATTTTTTACATTCTTTGTTTTAAATTCTGTACTTAGTAGCTTTTTGTATTCTACTGTGTAAAATTTATAGTCTTCTACGTACTTCTAGAACAACATTTTTTATATATAGCATGGTTGGTACTTATGTAATTCTCATAAAAGGATTGCTTCATAACCAATCCTCACTTCTAGGGAGTGATCTCTACTACTTAGCAGTCTACATGAGTGTATGTAAAAAATAAGTTTACATCATCATTTTCTATTAAGAGTCTTCCTGCTGGATGATCTTCACAAAATAATTACCCTATATCATCATAAGTGTATTATCTATGTTCTTAAGCTTTCTTGAGTTTAATCATGAGTATTGGAGATGTATGCTATATTTTTTTCGCCTCCATCCCTTCTCCTAAATTATAATCATGACCCTATCTTCCCTCCTTACTATTTATCCTATATTCCTATGACTCTAATCCTATACTTCCTTCCACGATTAAACCCTCTCATAAAATCATATGGTCCCTCGTCCCCTTCCCATTACCACTCCATCATATCCCTGATCAGTCATGATTTCTCGTGAAAACTGTCCGTCAGGTTCAACATAATCATTCTATATCAGTTACATATGAGCCCTTATTATCATTGCATTTCAATTTCCCAGTTTCCCTTAACCTGTAATGATCGACTCTATGATGTAACTCTAGTGCAAAAACAAACCGATGATCTTTCCCACATTAGAAAAATATGCTCTAAGTTAATAATAAGAAAAAATATGCAACTTCCATGACCGAACTATGCTTATTACATCCTTGACGCATAAATGTGGCCACACTTCAAGATTTTGGGAATCATATGAATGTGGGACTGGAAATTTGATAGAGGAATAAAGTTCATTTGTAGTGAAGTGCAAACCTAGTGGACATGGGAGCCGACTTCCACGAACCTACATTTGGCCAATTCATGCACAACCCTGACTATCAGCACCACAAAGGCGTGGTGGAGGAGTGAGGTTGGTTAACCTTTTTGCAAAAATTTCAAGGTTACAATGATAAGATTTCGCTTCTTAATGCATTTCACCAAGAATAACCGAATAAACATTCCACGTTTCTTAAAGTGGAGCCTACATAAGATGGCCAGTGGTCTGCATTCTGAAAGTAGAAGGCCTGAGACGACTTTATATCACTGCATCCTCATCAAGATTATCGTCATTGCTAAACTGCGGAGGGGAAAGTAATCATGGGAGGATTTCTTGGGGGGGAATTTTCCTCGAGAGGAGACACAATTCAAGGGACAACAACATTTAGTGGGCTGGTCGCTGAATCAAAAGACCGCAACCCCCATGCCTAGTTCCCAGGAAACCCCTATCCCTCCTACCGATTTTACAGCCCCTGCCTCTCCTATTGCCCCTACTTATAAAAATCCTCAGGATGCAAGCCCCTTTTCGAAACATAAAGAGACTGAGATTTCTTTGAAGCACCGAGTAAGAAATATGAAAAAAGGTAAAAGGCATAGGGCCGATATAAACCAACCTGAGATAAGCCCTGTAGTGGAGGGAAAAGGCGAGGAGCCTCAGTAAAAGACCCCCAAGGTTAATTATGGCATTAAATTAAAAAAAAATGTAGAAGAACCCTTTTCCCTAACCAAAATCCTTTGACTCTCACATCAGATACCTCTTCTCAAGGTCATCGTAGAACTCAAATTTTTTCTAAGACTCGACCCCCTGTGCCCTCGATTGCAAGTTGCAAACATATGGATGTTCCATCATCTCCTGATTCCAATGCCAAGAAGTTTTAGTTGCTTTCTAAGAAAGTACCCATGCCCGTATCCGAAGAGGACATTCCAGTGGATATTGCTCATGACTTGGAGACATCGTCCCCTATCCAGCCTTCATTGAGTAGAAGTGTTACTAAGGCACATCAATAGGTTTCTTCACCAAAGAGAAGCATTAGCAAGGCACTCATAGGTAGTGCCTTCCAATGATCGATAGCAGCTGCAAAGACTCGAACTCTTGATGAGGAGGAGAACCTTAAGGTCCATCTGGTTAAGCTACATAAAAAAATTGGTAAGCTCCAAGAACAAGCCAACTAATATAAGGTCTTGTCTGACTATGTAAATGAAGTCAATAAGTAGTTTGGGGACACTAATCTTCGATTTTTTTCCCATAATGATGACCTCAAGAGGAAGAATAAACAATTATTGCATTGGAAGGTTTCCATGTTCAAGCCCACTAAGAAGTTAAGTGCATAGGGACTAGCCCTGCAGTTCAAGAAGTGTTCTACTCCCGTGAAACATGGAATAGAAGTTCTGACAAAGACTGCTAATCTTTGACCAAAGATATTTTTATTTTGCACCCATTTTTTGGCAGTTTGTAGTAGATGCCTGGGGAAATGCATCCAAATGGTCATGGGGGGATGTTGGCACCTCTTTTTTTCCCCAATTTTACCATTTATCGCTTCCATTTTTCCCTCTTTTGTCATGAAATTACTATTTTTCTTACCCTCCTATCATTATCATTGCCGTAAAACCTCACTAAAATCCTACTTGAGGTAAATTCATTACATTAGTATCATTTTTCTATTTTTTGATTAAAGATTGAGTAATTTAAGTTGAATGCCTAATGAGCTAACTAATTATTATGGGCTAGATGTGGAAGGATGCAGCAACATGGTCAGAACAAATACAAATGGAAGGAATGCTTATCAACAAGCCTGACTTACCATTTTCGTACTCAAAAACTCACTTCCTAATCTATACTCAACATCAAGGAGACCTGATAGACTCTTTCTATGACTTCCTCACTTCTAGAGATCGAACTTCACAGCTAAGATTTTGACCAAGTCGAGCTTGATGACAAAGATTCTCCATATTTTCATTGTAACAAGACCAAGCCAATGTTGGCATTTGTTGGAACCGTTATGCCAAGATGAGAGAAATCATTCAAGTGATCAGATCGTATAGATTCTCTGAGTTGACATGTATGGACTTATAACTATTTTATAAACGCATAATTGCCTATAAAGGGGCCAGGACTGTAATAAGTTAGAACTATTTAGTCATGAGTGAAAAACATTGAATTATCAAAGTGTTGCTTAGACATTTCTATCTATAATTTAAGACTTTGTTTTGGATAATAGAGCATGGCTATGGTTTGAATAAGATCATTTTGAGGTCCTGATTGATTGTGAGTTTTTAATTTGAATGTTTTAAATATGTCCTTTATTATATTCTTTTAAAGCTTACCCAAGTGCGGTTGGGCCCACCATCATCTAGGAACAAGCATCTCTGTTAAATCATAGGCATCTAAGTGTATGCTAGCTTTTTGCATTCGTTTTCATTCAATCATTTGTGAATTCAATCAAGTTTCTTAGGAAACTATGTGATATGTTTTATTTAATTTCAAAGTGTCCATTATTGTTTTAAGCCTCATATTTATTGAGTGATAATGAAATCGAGAGCTTTGGATATGTATATAGATTTCCTTTTGTCATATTGACTATGTGTGAATCTCCAATGCAAAGCTATGCTCGGTTCCTCAGCGAAAGCACCGAGTCTCCTTTGATTTTCGATTTGAATGTGGCTCGAAGCTAGGATAGCTATACACATTATCTCATGGTGATGATTGCGAATGATTTTCCCTTAGAATACAAAGAATAATTTGACTTCTAAATTGTTAAAAAACCAAGTGTGATTGTTGTTTGTTCATTTCTTAGTATACATAAGTTAAAATAGCATAAAAGTGAGTGAAGGTCAGCAATGTGTTTCAATTAAACAAGCATATTTCATTGTTGTTTCAAAATTTATAGTTATATTTAACCTTTGATTAAGTTGTGTAATTTATTTTAGAATAGTGAATGTTATTTGGCAAGGAGTGGTTTCATTAAGTACAGTAGCTTAACTTAAAGAAGCATTGAGTGATTAGTTAAATTTATGATTTTCTTCTAGGATTGAATTAGACAGTGAAATAAGTAGGTCCTCATCCCAACATTACTTGAAAGTGTGTAATTCATGTTTAGTATTTCCATCCCATTTTGGATTGAGTGAAAAGTTATTTAAAATATGTGTGATTTGTTCTGTTTCCAGTTTTATTCAGGTGAATTAGTCAAGTTAAGTACAATACTAGAAACAATGTGATTTCCTTCATCTTGATTTCGTCCAAAACATGGTTAATTCCATCTAATAACATATAGTAATTTAGCTCAAACAATAGTATAGATTTGACCTTGAAAGAAGTGAGAATTGATTACAGTTATCTGGATTTCATAGAAGATTTTTGCTTCCATTTCCAGTATAGAAGTTCAAGTTTGATACCATAATAGTGTGTGTGTGTGAAATCAAATTTATCAACTCGAAGTTGTCTTCTTATTCCTTAAGCCTCAATGAGTAAGTTGTGTTATTTCCTAGTTTAAATTCTATAGTAGCTTAGATGAATTCTATTATTGATTGGTCTCAGAGTGAGTGTGATAAATACAAGTTTGTAGTTATTTTCAGAACCATTTTATTTGATTATTGATTCTACCTCTTTTAAGAAAGACTGTTTTCTTGTTTAAATAAGAAGATTGGATTACAGAAAGACTAGATTGAAGAAGAGTAGTGTGGTTTGATAGACTAAGTAAATTCATTTCCTTCTATCATTCTTTCTCTCCAATTTAAACTTGGCATTAGACAATAGAAGTTGTTTATCATTCTGTACTAAAGCAATCATTATTAAGGAAACTTATATACTCTGAAATAAGTTGAATCAAAAGCATAGTACAAGTTGTCTTTATGAGTCCTGGTTGACAATTAAATAATAGGAGCTTTAATTCACTAATTAAAACTCTCAACAAGACCATAGCACATGCAAAGTCAATTTTCCCAAAGAAAATTGATCATGCTTCTTCCTCAAATCACTATTTTTCTAGTCATGGAAAAAGATGTCATAACCACTATGTCTCAAGATGAGGAAAAAAATAATCACTAGGGCCCAACACTTTGAGCTAATTTATGCACAATATGGATATCTTTACATAGTAATATTAGATGTTCCTCAATCCCAACCTTTTGGTAAAGATAATACAAGGTCATTTAATGTTGGTGACAAGCTCATTGGATCCATTACCCATTACAATTCTCAACCAAAAAAAAAAAATTCCTTTCAAAGTAATGGAAACCCAGATGTACCACCTCATTCATTTCCTAACATGGGAAGGGCATCATATTCACCCCCACTTATGAAGAGTATGTATTTTCATAACCCTCTCACATCAAGTGTCCTTCCCATGTAGGGAACCAGTTACTCCACCTTGGAAAACTATGATGGGATGTTTACATCCTAATCCTCATTTGAGAATTTTACATAAGGAAACCATTATTACCCTTTCTCTAGCCCACTCCAATATAACCCTACAGATGAACATCCTTCGAAAAATGTAGGGATAATTTTTTCTAGCCTTCCTTTCCCAAAAAAAAAGAGGCCTTTGGGAAAATTAATATGGAAAACCCTCTTAACTAACCAAACAATGTGAAAAAGAAAGGAAAGTAGAAAGAAAAAAGGAACTAGTGGCATGGGGGAACCCTCAACAAGGGAATTATCAAGGTGGGGGGACTCCCAAAATCAGAACCAAAGTTTTAGTCAAGGTCCTAATAATTCATAAAAACAAAGAAAGAACAATAGTCTCCAAACCAACTTTCCTTATGCATTATGTGGATAATATGGACACTACACGCACCATTACCCCTAGATTTCCTACTTCAAGAACATAAAGGAGCCTATAGGTAGTTAGGGGCCCAATGTCCAACCTCATACCAACCAACAACCTATTATAATATAAACTCGCTTCCCTTAACAGGGAGGTCATAACCCATTAATAGGAAGTTAGTGCTCTTCACTTTAATAATGATATAGTAGGAAACCCATAAAATGTTTCTAATTGAGAAATTTACACGAAATTGACTGATATCTTAATACAAACATGTCATAAGAGTTATCGCTTACCTCGTGATCCCAAACCCTCTTTGACTGAGGTTATGTCATTTAATTCCACAAAAGAATTGACAATCCCATAAAAAAAATCAACATACCTTTAATTAAATAATAACTTATTTTCCATTCCTTTTCTATCTTTATTCACATTATTTCACTTATTTCAAATATATTTATTTTAATTAATAACATATAATCAATATAGTTCCAATTTATTCAATTTATTAAATTCACAATTTATAAATAATAATAAAGACATAATATTAATAACATTAATAAATTATTGGACTTTACTAAGATCAGTTCTTCTCACTCGTCTATATATTGATAATCAGCTTCAGTAGATGATTGGAAACATCGATAGAAGAATTTAGTTAATGTTATGGATCCAGAAACTACATCACCACAAAATATATATCGTAGAAGTCTGAAATGTGAAATTACACACCTATACTGAAGGAATACAACAAAATATATTCTTAAGCAATACAGATCATTAAGATCATTAATTTATAAGAGAAAGGTTGATTTATCTTTCCTAAAGCGTTGTAGGGACTTTCATTACCCCCACTTTCTCTAAAATCAAACATTCTTTGAGAAACCCTTACAATAATCATAACTTTTTCAAAGCCATCTTGGCTCTCCTATGCAGCGAAATAAAAAGAACCAAGTATGATTTAAGTTATCTGTATTTAAAATATTGGAAATTAAAATTAATTTTAGCCAATGAAATTGATCCCATGCTCTGGTAAAAAATCAACGTAGTATCGAAACTTAAAGCTCCTAAAATTGAATTATCAACCGATAAAAATCAATCTAAAAAATTCTCTAAACTATCATTTAAAACTCTGCAGATCCGAGCAATCAAAATTGTAGTTGAATCCATCTCAAATTGATTCATTAAAAACCATCATTAACTCAAATTACACTCACAATTCCATATGCTTATAATTAACTACTAACCCCTCTCCTACTCTAAGTGGATCTGAGAACGACCTCAAAAGGAACTCAGTTGTCCTTTCTTCAAATATAGTCATTAAACCATCCACACCAAACCACCGTCTACATGATAACAGAACTGATACAACCCTATTTAAAATCCTGCTTCTCCTCACGCAATTCACTAAACTCGATGGACAGAACCAGTGATTGTGTTCCCCGCCACAACACATTAAACAACGTTTTCACAAATTCAATGTCATCACATCTGCACTTCTCGCAATCTGCTACACGTGATAACAAGCAGGCAACCTGTACCAATTTGAGCCATCCCAGCACAATTCGAAAACTCATAACCAATTCCAAAAATTTTGAATTGACCCCATTCAAAACCAGTACTTGTTGCATTACCCATCACAGCAACAACATTTTGCAGTTCACTACACACGATAACAACGCAAACAACGATAAAATCAACATACCTTTAATTAAATAATAACTTATTTTCCATTCCTTTTCTATCTTTATTCACATCATTTCACTTATTTCAAATATCTATATTTTGATTAGTAACATATAATCAATATAGTTTCAATTTATTCAATTCACAATTGATAAATAATCATAAAGACATAATATTAATAAAATTAATAAAATAACTTACATTAAATTCATACTTTTAAATCGATTAAAATAATAATAATAAAATTTAAAATTAACCATATTTGAAATTAAAATTAATACATAAATATTTACATTTAATTTTAAAACTCACTTAAAACCTTGTCATTTCAAACATTTCTTCCCAACGTTCACCTATTTATTGGACTTTCCTATAATATTCCAAAATTTGCATGCAGCGAATTGGAATATTAAATTTTGCTGATTTCACTTAGGAGATAAATAATTAGGTAAGGAGACCCATTCATAATAAAAAAATGAATAAAATCCCTCATAATATGAAAGGGGGTCATCAATGGAGCTGGATTTCACACCCTCAAGTGTGAAAGAGGACATTTGGATGGAGACAAGGTCAAGTTTGACCAAGTCAACTACGCTGGGATAGGAGGTGGAGAACACTTTGATAGACAGCGCAGTATGAATGGTAAGAGGGTTATTTGGTGGAAGAAACCCTAATGAGTGGGACCCATGGAGAGAGGGCTTTCAATTGTTTAAAAGGAGGGCAAGGCAGCCATTGTTATTCATGCTATTGATTATTGATTTCATTGTTTGTTTAGACTTTGTGCATTCTCCTGATGTTTAGCAGAGTTGCAGTGCTTCTTAGCACAAGGCATTCTTGTTTAGGAATTCCTTCTCCTTCCAAGAGAGGCCTCTTGAAGGAGCTACTCTTCATTTCATTCAGGCTTTAAGCCAAGCACCCTCCTTCAGCTACAACGCAGTTTCTATTTAGAGCTGAGTTGTGTTGCAGGGTGTTGCAATGGAGGTTACTGAACACCACTTCTTGTGCTTAGTTTTTAGAGGAGGAAGTTTTATTTCCTTTGGAGGATCATTGAGGGAGCATTTGAGCTAATTCCCATCATCCTTGGCAACAGGCCAACCATTTCCATGATCTACGACGCAGGTCATCTCTTAGACTGTGTTATTTTCTGTGTGTATCTGTAGTGAGGGTTTGCAGTATTGTTTGGAGGGTCAGATCTTCAATGTTAGGATAAATCTTTCACTTGGAAGATCCATTGGAGTAGGTCTATTCAGCTTATGTATCATCTACAACCATCTCCATCCAATTCTTGAGTTTCAGCTGCTACTTAGCCTTGCTACTCCGACATTTTTTCTATTTTGTATATTTTAGCCAATCCTTCTAGGATTGACTTGATATTGTTTTTCGAGGGTTGGAGCATTTCTCCGCACATTATTTGAGCCATACATTGCCATTTCTTTGTATTGATATTATTTTTGTAGCAGTGCCTCCTATATACTGCGCAGTCATAGCCTTGGGCTTTCTATATGTAGTAGTGTTCTTCATTTTCTTGTACATGTTCTATTGAGGCTTTCATTGCCTGGCTTGAGTGATCATTATCTCAAGGATTTGTATACATTTTCTACTATAAGATCAATTTCATGGCTATTTTGATCTTCTCATGATCTGTGTATTGATATAATGTTGCTACTCGAATATGTGCTTTACATTACTGCATCTCCAACTTTAGAATATCTTAAGATATTATTATTGTTGTAGAAATTCCCTATTTTGGGATATTATAGTGGTATCAAAGCATCCATCTTGGCTCAGCTTGTGAGTTTCAGCCAAAGAATATAGAAGAAGATCAGAATGATGAAGAGCATGAGTTTTGTCTCATCATTCTTCAGATCTATGAAGAACCTCCCCAAGGAAGATAAGCAAAATGAAGAGGAAGGACCATGTACTTCCTATCCTCATCGGGAAGAAGAAAATGAGCATGAGAGATACTTGGATCATTTTATTCTAATTAAGTACCTTATTGAGTACAAATCTCAACCTAGAGCCTTGAAAGAGACTCTAGCCCTTCCACAGTTCATTCAGTTGAAGGAAGAGAGGAGGTCCTGTAACAAAAGAGGAATGAAAGGTAATACGTTTCTATTGCATACATATGATGGATCATCTACAACAAGTGCTTGGGCAAGGAAGCTTGAGGCATTCTTCCTACTACATCCAGTGGTAGAGAGGGAGGCAGTTGAAGTTGCAGTGCTGCACTTGGAGGGTGAAGCCAATGTTTGGTGGTTCAGCCACTTGAGCCATGCAAGGGTGAATACTTTTGCAGAGTTCACTCAAAGTTTAATTAAAACCTTTTATAGAGAGAGATCAGAGGAGAAGAAGGCCGCACCACCATGGGAGGAGACTTGTACCAGTGCTGTCACAGCCTTGGAAGAGAAGCCTTCTACATCTGCAAGTGGGGTAGCCATTTCATTGGAGGAAAGAATTATTGCAGCCATATAAGGAGCACCCAAGTTCCATCAAGGTATGAATGAAGTTCCACATTCTATTTCAGCAAATATTTTGGAGAATTGTGGAAATTCATATTTAAATGACCAAGAAACAACATACGCTATTAACGTAGAGAAGCAAGATGGCACTGCGTTATGCAACATGGAAACATTCAAGGAAGAAATCAACCATCATCCTCATAAGCCATTTTTGGATTGCATATCACATTGGAGGTTGGGGTTTGAAGACTTGAAGGGAAGGATGATAGATAGTAGACATCTTGAGATGAGAAAAACTTTCTCCTTTCCAGATGACACTTCCTCAATGAGCACCTCTCAGCTCAAAGAGAGCCTTCTACTTTCAACAGATCCAAAACCTCATTGGTTTTGGAGGATTATTGATGAGAGGGAAATCTCATGGAGAGATTTCATTGGAGGTGCACTTCAACACATTGTGGAGTGAAAAGTTATTCAACAGTTTGAGGAGGTTCTTCCCTTCTCACACTTGGATCTTTATGGATTCAAGGAGGAGCAGATAGATGATGGAGGACATTTTACAATTGATAACATCTCTCATGTTTGTGTTGGACACTTCTTCAACCATACACATCATGATGGGAGGTTTTTTCCTACCACCTATTTGGGTCCTTATGGGATCAAATTGACCCTTGAGGAGACTGCATTTCAATGTCCCATGAAATGCAAAGACAGAAATATGATTTGGGAGGATGGTAGCCCTCATGGGAGGAGTACCAAGATGGAGAATGGAAGGAGACATCCACAAGTGGTTGAGTGGATGAGGATGGAGAGCAAGAAGCTGGTGAGCTACTTGTACATTTATGATACCGAGGAGAAGGAGGCTTGGCTGCACTGGTTACTCTTGAAGGATTTTGGCCATCACTTGGCATATACTCTTTCTAAGGGTAAGTGGATGGGGAAGATGTGGCAGGATTCTTGCATCATTGAGCAGCAAAGAGTATGGATGCATGATGTTGGTATGATCTTCATATCATTCATTATTTTTTCATCACATGACTTGTACGATGAAAGTATGAGGAGGCAGCAGAAACTTTTGTTGCTTTGGTTGTTCTGGAAGAGCAAGGGAAGATTTTCTCTCACACTTTGCATGATGTTGCAGGAGTAGGAAATGGCACTATCATGGTGCAAAGGGGATACTCCTTGGCCTTAGATGATCAAGAGGTAATTCCACTTTGGGAAGGACTTCTTTTATGTAAAAAAATTAAGGGATATGTATTTGACAACAAACATGTCAAAGAATGGAGCTATGAGTTGGCAGGAGTTTATTTGCATGGGCCAAAAACGTTGTCACTTGGGAGCTTAGAGTTATTGATGGGATTTCCCCAGGATCACTCCACACTTGATGCACTTGGTGGACAAGGAGGAGGTGAGAATGGTGAAGTAGTGGATGGAAACATCTATTACATTGATATGATCTTATTAACTTGGATTTCCAAGCATGAGAAGAGTGGTCTTCATGTAGCACATGGTTTATTCCTCTTTATAGGAGTGTGTCATACCACTATGGAGGGATTATTCACATACATATGCATCATCTTACTCTCAAAACATGATAAGAATATTGTTTTTGCATCCATGGATTGTCTAACACAGTATTTGGATACTCTTACCATTCTTATTTAGTGCATTGCTCCACAAGGAGGCAATCTTTTCATTGAGCTGCATGGTAAACATTGGGCCAAATTATATGATGGAGACAACTATCTCTTGTATGGCTTTGGGCAAGTGTTTTCTTTCATGTATGTTCAGTTGATGTACTCAGCCATTTTCTATTTATCAGTATATGTCATGACATAAATAATTATCCATGTAACAAAAAATAACTTGCCATGTAATTTTCAAAAGCAACAGTTTGAAAAACTGCACTGTCACTACTGGGAAAACTGTTGGTACCTTCTTGAACCACATGAAACCTTCATCATTTTCCTCATTTTGGTGCCGATCATGATTTCATTTGCTGTTATTGATTTCATATGCGTTGGAAGCATGATTGGGAGAGAGACACATGAGTTGGGTGTGTCCTTTGGGGAAGAGGATTCCCACACTTTTTGCATTGCATGTTCTAATGGGAGCATGAGAGGAGATATGGCCACCATAGCCAAAAAAATGTTTCCTTTTGTTGAGGAGGGCCATGTGATTGATGGGATGTCGTATGGTGATGATTTCCTATCCATCACATATGGGTTGATTTGGGCCAGCTTGATTCACAGTGTTGGAGGAGAGATCTTTGGAGAAGTAGTCTTCATCTTGCCACTTGAGGGAAATTATTTTGCGGCCTAGGATAAGCATCTGCTCTACACTTATCATAATTGGAGAGGATTATAGCATGGGGTAGGCTTCTATGTCTACCATGTTCATATTTTCAAACCACCTACATTGTATGAGCACAATGTGGAGGAACATTTTCAGGAGTTGCCATGTTGGGAGGTGACTCATTTTGTATGGATGATTTCTTGGGGATGGAGGATCCACTTGAGGGAAGATGTTTTCCCAATACTTTTCAGTCTCCATGCCTTGAGAGGCAACTTCTCAGTTCTATCCTTGCAGTTTCTTGAGGACAAGCAACATTTGGGAGGGGAGGATTGTAATATTCCAAAATTTGCATGCGGCAAATTGGAATATTAAATTTTTCTGATTTCAATTAGGAGATGAATAATTGGGTAAGGAGGCCCATGAATAATAAAAAATGAATAAAATCCCTCAAAATATGAAAGGGGATCATCATTGGAGCTATATTTCACACCCTCAAGTGTGAAAGAGGTCATTTTCATGGAGACAAGGTCAAGTTTGACAAGTCAACAACACTAGGATAGGAGGTGGAGAACAGTTTGATAGACAATGCAGTGTGAATGGGAAGAGGGTTATTTGGTGGAAGAAACCATAATGAGTGGGACCCATGGAGAGAGGGCTTTCACTTTTTTAAAAGGAGGGCAAGGCAGCCATTGTTATTCATGCCATTGATTATTGATTTCATTGTCTATTTAGACTTTGTGCATTCTCCTGTTGTTTAAAATAGTTGCAGTGTTGCTTAGCACAAGGCATTCCTGTTTAGGAATTCCTTATCCTTCCAAGAAAGGGCTCTTGAAGGATTTGATCTTCATTTCTCCACATTCAGGCTTTAGGCCAAGCATGCTCCTTCAGCTACAATGTAGTTTCTGTTTAGAGTTGTGTTATGTTGCAGGGTGTTGTAGTGGAGGTTATTGAACACCACTTCCTGTGCTTGTTTTTCAGAGGAGGAAGTTTTCTTTCCTTTGGAGGATTAGTGAGGGAGAATTTGAGCTAATTCCCATAATATTTGGTAACAGGCCAACCATTTCCATGATCTATAGTGCAGTCCCTCTCTTAGACTGCATTATTTTCAGTGTGTATCTTCAATGAGGGTTTGCAGTATTGTTTGGAGGGTCAGATCTTCAATGTTAGGATCAGCCTTTCACTTGGAAGATCCATTGGAGGAGGTCTATTTATCTTCTGTATCATATACAACCATCTCCATATAGTTCTTGAGTTTCAATTGCTACTCAGCCCTGCTACTCCAACATTTTTTTCATTTTTTATATTTTAGCCAATCCTTCTAGGATTGACTTGATATTGTTTTTCAGGGGTTAGAGCTTTGCTCGACACATTATTTTATCCATACATTTCCATATCTTAGTATTGAATAAAGTAGGATTGGCATACAAATTTAATGACAAGAAATATGTACTTAATTAATATGAAGGAGTTAACTTGATGAAGAAGGGACTAATGAACTAGAGAAAATTGAGGTTGATTTGCCTTTTGCAAATGAAGAATGTTATTGTGGAATCTCTTGATTTCTTGTTGCTAGAGGTATCACCCTTAAACCTCATTTAAAAGTTACAATCAATTAACATTGTCGTTAATAAATATTGTCAACTAGTTAATGATTGATGTCACTATGGAATATCAGGTATGCAACTAATTGATATGGGAATACGTAAGGATGCATAGTGTGATTTTTAAATTAGACTTGATATTTATGCAAAGAAATATGATTTTTGGGTTCTTTGTTTTGATTAAAAATATTGTTAATTTCAATTCAATACCAACATCCATGAATTAGCTATTTCCTTATAGCTAGACAATTTATAGGAAATTAGGTGTGAAAAATATGATTCTATGCTTAGGTTTTACCTAGCTAACACAAATTTTTTTGTGTCAACTTGAGTCAACTCTTTTACTTATGGCATTTATCAAGAAAACAAAAAGTTCAAAGGTGAATTGTTATGAATTACAAACATATATGTTAGAAGACATAGATAATTGTGCCTAAGCTAAAACACTACGAAGATAAGATCTATAGACGTGATTCTTGATCCAAAGTCTACTCGGGAGGGTGAACTATTGCACTAGAAATTTAAAAGATAAAGATAGATTTCTTGATTTTATGGATTGTTGTAGCCTCTTTGGTGACGAATTTTAGTTGGTGGTGATTTTTTAAACTTTATTGGGGTTCGATGTAGGTTTAGAATGAAAACCACATTAGTTTCAATTTTATGCATTGTGTGTGTGTTATGTTTTTTTCACAACTAGTCCCATGTGTGTTTCATATGTGTGGGGAATAAAAGTAGGATCATAAGGAGATAGAGCTATAGGGAACATAAAATTTTGGTGGATTTTTTCATTCATTTTCGACAATTTATGGCACATTTTTTTTTTCTTTAGGTGGTTTTGTCTCACTTAGTGGTTCGAACCATGGTTTTTTAATTTTGGTTAAGGAATGAAGTTTGTAATATGTAGACAAAGATCAATGCATTATTATTGATATATGTGGTTCACCTATAAGAATTTTAATAAAAAACTAGACAAAGTTGGATTAGAAGGTTAAGAGCACAATCTACTTGTGTCTCTTACATTCAATATTACCTAATGTTTCAATAAAATCTATAACCAAGGAATTATGGAACAAGTTAGGGGATTGTAGTAGTCTAAGTCCTCAGAAAATCATATTTTCTTTTGGAAGAAGCCATATAACATAAGTATGAATAATGGAGACCAAGTGATGTAGAATTTAAATGCCTTTAATACTATGGTAATTCGATCATTATATGTTGATACTAAGATATCTAATGAATTTAAGTTTTTAGTCTATTATTATCTTTCGCAAACTCATTGGATAATTTGGTTGTATTCATATTGGTAATCATGAAACTAATTTAATTTGTTATGATGTGGCCTTATCTCTATTGTCAAAGGACATGAGGCCAAAAACATCGAAATTTAGAGCATATATGCTTTATCTATAATAGGATGTTGATAGGATAGGAATAATAATAATTCCTCAAGTGGGAGATCTAGATATCTAGGTAATTTCGTAAAGAGATGTTATAAATGTGGAAAATAAGGGATTTTGAAAAATTGTAGATCCAAAAGCATTGAGAGAGGGAAGATATCTAATGTTGGTCCCTCCAAAGAATAGAAGACCTCCTTAGAGGAAGGAGGGAATCTGTACCTAGATTCTTTAAGAACACATTCAAATCATGATATATGGTTGCTAAAATCAAGTTCCTCCTTTCATATGATTCCCCACATGAGTGGTTTTTTTAATATGAAAGGTATGATGAAGATGCAATTTTCCTTAGAGATGAATTTATAGCTAGGATTGTGATATTAGGAAAATTCAAATTTATGCTCAAGGATGTAGGGCTTAGAATACTCCCTGGTATTCCACATTCTAGGGATATTTAGAAACTTAATATATATAAGTAAGATGATTGATGCAGGTGTGACTAGTATATTTTAAAAGGAAACTCACAGGATGTTTCAGGTGAAATAATATTACTAAGGAAGTTTGGCTTTGAAATATATATAAGTTATTGGAAAGCACTATTACTGATGGATGTAATAATTCCATTTTTCTTGAGGGTTGAGTTGAAGAAGTCAAAACCCCTACTACCTCTAGAGGAAATATGATGTTGTGGCATCAAGGAATACAAAATATTATAGAGAAAGGCCTTCAAGCACTACACAGTAAAGGTATGGTTGAAGGAATTTTTGATTTCATTGTAGATCTTGATTTCTGTGAAAATTGTTTTTATGGTTGTTTACACCTAAAATATTCTCATGAAAATATATCAATGATGGTTAGAAATTAAAAAAAAAATAAAAGAAATAAAATTTTCCTAAAAATATATTAATCATATTAAAAAATGTAGCTAGTTAAATAATAATAATTATCTTTAATTAGAATTGTGCAAAGTCATTGTTCCAAGTTTGTGTGGATCTATGCAAATATTTCTTCAATAGTCGCGTGGATCTATAGAAAGAAACATTTCAAGGACCCATAGGGAAAGAATATTTAATTATCTCTATGGAGTATAAGTACACAAGGTCAAGCACTACAACTGCAAGCTTCTACACAATTAAAGATGAGTTATGGAGACCCCAAAGGACTCCTCTTATCTCCCACCAATTTGAGAATATCACTTAAATATCACTTATCATTAATTTCGGGTGAAGATTGGGACAACCATGATCTTTGGATGATAAATTCTACAACAAGGGGAGAAATTTCATAGAGAAGTTTAAGGAAAAGTTATGCTAGAAAAATTTCTTTAGCAAATTTGGATCTCCACTATTAGTGAGAATCCAAATCTCGTTGACAAAGACAATTCCTATGAAGGGAGAAGAAGAGGAAACTCATCTAAGAGATACTAAGGGGTTCATCAACCATATATTCTATTGTGTCTATGTGATGGTAATTACTGTCTTCTTTTGATATCAATAAATAATTTGATGATTCCTATTCCATTTGCTTTTGTGTTTTTATTCACTTTAATTTTCTCATTCTCTCATGGTTGAATGTGTTGAAAAGTGTAACTAGGACCAATCTTCATATTGACTATGTAATTATGTATTTATGTAAATAATAATACAAAGATAATAATATATATTTTTTATATGCTTGCCTCATGGGTTTCATGAGAAAATATTTTAGGTCAAAGGACTTCTTATTGATGTCCTCTAGGGAATTGTCTTCTGGTTATAAATGTACTATTTAAGGAGTCATGTATATGAAGTATCTAGTCAGTCAAGTATGCTTTGAAACTTGTCACATAATCCTCGAAGACTCAACTTCATATGATGCACAACTCCAGTGTTAAACATCTTCTATAGACAACATATAAGAATTGATGAAGTTAGCCTACAAGCATGTTGTAGGGTTGGCCTAAAATCATGAAAGATGCACTATATGTAAAGGTTGATTTGTTGCTCATTTGGTGGAATAAAATTCAGACAAGTCTAAGGAGAATTCATTGGGATACACCTATAAATTATATGGTCAATGTGTAGGAGAAGTAGTGAGATATCACTTGAATATTTTTGGATATATCTGTGACACTACAACATGGAAAAAATTGTGATTGAGTGCAATCTTCATAATAGGTATAAGTGTGGATTTAAGGAAAAAGATAAGTGTGGATATCCCTGAGATACCATAGCATGATGAATTCTAAAATAAATATGAATTCAAGGCAGTAGTCAACTATGTAACAATGTTGTATTAAGATGTGGATCTGTCTGAGGAAGTATCCGGACCAGTCTGATGTAGGAAGCAATATAGATGAGTCTGATCTCTTTGGAATATTCTACAAGAAGGATTCGGTTGAAATATAATGAAGAGATGCGAGAAAGAAAGGAAGGTAAATTTGTGATTTACCTTCCTGATCTATAATGCATAAAAGAAAGTAGTATATCTTAAATGAAGAAGCTTCCAAGACATGTGAAGAGAAAGGTATCGAGAGACCTTGGCTACTACATATGAATATAAATAATTTTGTGGAAAGGAAGTGTTTGAGTAACCAATAAAGATATACCTAGAGACCGATCTCTCTAATGTTGGTGTAGGATAGTGCAGGTTGGTGCAGGACAGTGTAGGTTGGTGAAGAGAAGAAGGATCAACCTTGAAGGGAAACCATGAAGAAGTGACAAGGCTTTGGATACATACATAGGTCAAGGGTCTAAGAAGAATTTCTCGTGGGTTTTCCTCTCCAAGAGGGAGAGGTTTTTCCCTGGATCAAAGAGGCTAAATGTGCATCTCTTGTGTTTTTATAATTGACTTGATGAAAGACTAAATAAGGAAGAAATAAGTAAATCTAGTAAGCTCACAAGTAATTACCAAGAAGAGAATTTGAATTAATCACCGCCCCTCCAAATTCTCAACAGAATGGAGCCTTAATGCTGTATTTTTTCTACTTAATTTTATGATATTTTATAATAAATAGTGTAAGTAGAAAAAAATTGCAAAAATAGTGGATTTTAGGAATCCATTGCACAAGAAACATCAACTAGATTGGAGGTTTTAGCTATATATTTTTCTCTAATCTTTGTAGCTTGTAGGATTTCCTAAGTGAATTTTATTTGTCTTGTCCTCTATTAACCATGTTAATCATTTAAGTGCCTCAATTTGACTTATGGTTGGTAAAATTCATCCCTATTTTGATATGTGGATGAACCACAAGAAATAGTCGTGCAGATCCTATAACCATTTTTGTCATATTTTCAAAATTGCACCACTCTCAGGTAGACTCCCATGCAAGTATTTTTATTTTCATCAAAATCATAACTCTTGGAATGTAGGCTTCTATGATTCATGATTTATAAAAATATTTTATGGATAAATCACACACACACACACACACGGATATATATATATATATATATATATATATATATATATATATATATATATATATATATATATATATATATATATATATATATATATATATATATATATATATATATATATATATATATATATATATATATATTTTGGACCACTTACCTTGGTTCATCATCGGGAAATAGATGGATAGCTTGAACCTTAGAGATAATAAATATTGTAGAGATGCAACGACTAAATCCCAATAGTCAACAAAATAAATAATATTTTATTTTTAAAAATGAACTCTTCTATGATGCTTGAGTAGGGTGGTAGATAATAATAATATAACCCCACCCTTAAAGATTTTTGTAGGTTAATATAGGCCATTTGGTCATCATTAACCACCAAAGAAAAATAATTCATTTTATCTCTTGCTATGTGGATGGATTTAACTTTCTACTCAATCAATTGTAGTTTGGTACTTGAAGTTGCATCCTCACTTTTTCAAGTATGTTCTTCCTTTGCACTCATTTTGATATGAGCGAATCATAATGAATTGTGGCAACCATAATCTACTCCCTTAGGAATAGATATTAAGTCACTTATTAAGCAAGCATCACTTCATAAGCACAACTTTCATTTTTTGCAAAGGACAATTTCATATAGATTAATAGATTGGATAGTAATAAATCACTCGATATCCACATCTTTTCAATCTAATAAACTCTTTTATTCACACTTGTATGTTTGTAACCACCTCACATCACACACTTGAATCTTTTTTATATCCTCCTCGAAAAATATTCTCTTCCCCTTGCACTCATTCTGATTTGGGGGGATCATAACATGTAGTTAGAATATTATACATTTTTCATTTCATTCCCTCAATAAAATGAGGTTGGGACATCATCCCAACTTAGAGCCACTTAAAATAAATGTAATTTAATACACTAATCCCCCCATATTTAGTTCACAATAGAATATTGTATTCTAAGTTATGACTCTAAGGGTAGGCGTCAAAATAATTTCCCTTATTCTTTTTCCTCTGAAACATATAAAGTTATATTTTTAGGGCACTTTAAACCCTCCATCATCTAGTGTCAAAAAATAGAATGGTGAGCATGAAATTGTGAAGGGGTAAAAGGATTATATCAAAGATTTTGGGCCCCCCTTGAGTCTCTCAATTCTTGGTAGGGGGTCTTGGTTCTGTAGTTGATAGCTAGAAGCTAACATTCTATTACCCACACTAGACATAGATAGCTTAGTTACCAAAAATTATGGAATCCACCAGAGGTGGCAATTGTGGGAAGCAACTAAACTTGAATGTGATTTTTAATGGTTACTAGAAGTGTCACCAGCCATTTTGGGACATGCCCCAGTACTCTTTATTATAAACCTCCTTTCATACCTTCAATACTTTTATTTTGGTGGAATAATCCACTAATGCTGAAAACTTTTGGAAAACGCAATTCCAATTCGAGAGGAAGGAAATTAGGTCTTTTTGGATTTCAAATTTTACACATCTTTTCACCATCATTGAAAATTTGTTTTGTTAACACATTATAACATCATTTAAAGTAGTCACACCTTTTTATTTATTTATTTTTAATGTGTTTAACTCCTTGGTTTTACATATATTAAATCTCCCTTACCTCACTGAGAACCATAGGTGAACATTTTTTATCCTATAATTATCATAAGCTTAAAGGCCTCCCACTTTTGGTAGGAGGAGTCCCATGTCCTGCAGTATCACCTAGTCGACCTTAATCTCAATAATCACCACATAACCATGATTAATAGGATCAGCCATCATAGGAGCCACTTTATCTCCTACCATTTTACATGAAAGTAGCCCTACACCAAGAAATATTTAACCTCATACTATGGTTAGCCGTAATAAAAATATGAACCTTTCATTTGTTTCTTCACTGAACCTCTCAAATCTAAAAAATGACCCTATTTCACATGACCCAAGTTATCTTGTAATTCTGACCAAACTTCCTTCGAACATCCCAAAGTTTGAAGGTAAACCAGGGGAAGATCCTACTAACCACGTGATGAACTTTCATATGTGGTGTTCATCAAATAGTATCACCAAGGACTCAATTTGATTGATACTTTTTGGAACACCCTAACTTCATCCTCAAAAAATGGTACATTAGTGAGAAGGAAAGAACCCACAACCCCTTTGAATCCCTTGGCAAGAATTTTCTCACATTTTTCTAATACCAGTTTCTCATGATATAGGACTGGAATCGTTAACTAAGTTTAGAAAAAAATCATCCACCCATATCCATTAGAGAAATTTTGAGGTGAAAAACATACCTAAAAAAAAAATTACAACAAAAAATAAACTTTGTAAGAACCAATAGGATTCAATATGATGATGTAAAACATGGGGGGTGATTCACCATTTCTGGATTAAAAAGGTAAATATATATAGATATATATATATATATATATATATATATATATATATATATATATATATATATATATATATATATATATATATATATACTTTTTCAACTTGTATTTTCAACTTATCTCCCAACAATTTACTCAAATTTCGAGAGGAAGCACTTGTTGGACGCATAATTTAATTTTGAATCCAACGAGAGTTGGAATTTTAGTGCTTCCATTGATGTCAACCAATTCTTAGTAATGTTTCAATATTTTAATCAAAATTTATATGCTATTTATAGGTTCTGCTAGCAACTATGACTTAATTTAGGCAATGACCTTCTTGCCTTGCCACCAAATTCTAGAACTTGTTTATACAAGTCTTCACTCACCTCTTGAACCGGTAGGACCTCTGCCAACCCAATTCAAGTCTCTTATGGTCATGATAAGGCCTAAAAATGCGTTCAATTTCCTCTGTAAGTAACAAGACATCACCATAGGCCTTCACCTATCAATTTTCAGTTTAGCTTCAGGGTATGGACATGCAATTTTGAGACATTGTTCCAAACACAATAAACCTATAAATAGCGTATAAATTTGATTACAATATTGAAACATTGCTAAGCATTGGTTGACATCAATGGAAGCACTACAATTCAAACTCTCCTTGGGTTCAAAATTAAATTGTGCGTCCAACAAGTGCTTCCACTCGAAATTTGAGTAAATCGTAGGGAGATAAGTTGAAAATACAAGTTGAAAAAAAAATATATATATATTTTTACCTTTTTACTCCAAAAATGGTGAATCATCCCCTATTTTTGACATCATCATATTGAATCCTATTGGTTCTTACAAAGCTTATTTTCTGATGGTTTTTTTTATCAGGATTGCTTGTTTAAAAGGTCAGAAAAGTTAACTAAATTATCAAATGTGTTTAAAGTGAAGACTCCTCTCATTAAGTGAAATGTCTGGAAATATAAAATCAAAGAGATTGATTTGGGAAAATTCAATGGTGTGAAAAGAATTTTTGGTTGATCCATCACTTGAGGCATTTATTGATTTAACCATATCGGTAAATTGTAAATAGGAGAAGCCTCTATGAGTCTATTTGGTTGGATATTTTGGAGTATGAGAGAGAGGGAATGCATGGTATTCCAAGGAGAGAATGAACAATTTTTAGTGGTTGTAATAAATTGTGTAGAATTTTAGAATTATTCAGAGATTATATTTCAACAGTAATGATATTTTATAGTGCAAATAATTAAGATATTGAATGTACATTCATAGCATATCATTGTGAGAGAGGTAGAAGAAGAGAGAGCACATGGATCAGAATATTACATGTTTATATTGTTTGTATTGGATGTTGATATTGTTTATATTGCAAGAGATTGATTTGTGGATTTTTTTGAGAAAGATTTTTGTTCTGGAATAGAAATGTTGTTATTGTATGCTTGTTGAGAAGATCATATTGGGATCAGTATGAAAATTTTGAGATGATGTTTACATAGAGGTTGAGGAGGTTGGGGCCTTCAACAAGTAGTTTCTTGCTAATATTGGAGTGTGACTTTTTGCTGGTAGTGGCCAACAAACAATTGATAGAGAATTAGGGATTTCTAGATGGTAGTGGCTAACAAAAATGTAGGCTGAGTCACATCTCCTAGCTAGTGGTGGTCATCTAATATATGTAAATATTTTCTTTACAAATAATAAAATATTCAAATAATCACAGAAATAATAACGTGTTTTTCTCCCTTTGGGGTTTCCACTAGAAATATCTTGTGTCTCTTTGTGCATTACTATTTTATGTTTTATGAATTTTATGTGTTGAGTATTGATGTAGTTGCATGTTCATATTGTTTTTTATATGTCGAGTTTATATTTTTTTAATATATTGGCAAAAAATTTCTAAAATTTTATGATTTCCATCACTATAGATTCAACACTTCCGCCCCCCCCCCGCCCTCCCCCACCCACCAACCCCTCTACGGTTGCACACTACATTTCTAACAAGGAGTATCCTTGTTGCATATTTTCGATGGACCCTAATACACAAATAATGTGAAATACATGAAAAAACATGATTGAAATAATTTTTTTCATGTATTTCACATTTTTCGTGTAGCAGGATCCATTGAAAGTATGCAACATGTATACTCCTTGTATGAAAAATTAAATTACGCGTCGAACTAGTTCTCCTACTCAATATTTGACTAAAATCATAGAGAGATAAGTTGAAAATATGAGTTGAAAAAATAAATTGTTTTCCCTCCAAAAATTGATGAGGTAATCTAATCTTATTTTATTATTTTCATTATTATTTTATAATATTCCTTAGGAATTTCTCACTAGATAGAAATAAATCTAATCAGCACACTAGGACAGTCGCTTACTATCGATTCTTGTTATTGGTCACTTCTGCTTCTACTCACTCGGGGACTTGCTCATTTTTTCTTCCCTCTCCAGATTCATAAAAAAACGGTAATATAAACTCTAATATAGCAAGATAGTGTTGGTATTAACTCATAATTAGTGCTCTTCATGGAGTGAATGAAGAATTTTATTCCTCTCCCTACCAGTTGAGTGACTCCCTCATTGGTTTCCAAATTCATCTATCTAGATCTTCGATAACATAATGTGTCATATCTAAGAAATCTCGGGGTATTATTAAGATGCAGGAAAATGTGGAACATTTTCAACTATGAATGGTGTAGTCACCTATTGGTACCTCATTTTGTCCCCAATTTTACCATTTATCACTTCCATTTTGCCCTCTTTTGTCATGAAAGTACTCTTTTACTTACCCTCCTATCACTATCATTACCCTAAAACCTCACTAAAGCCCTACTTGAGGTAAATGCATTACAAGTATCATTTTTCTATTTTATGATTAAATATTAAGAAATTTAAGTTGAATTCCTAATGAGATAACTAGTTATAATGGGTTATATGTGGAAGCAGCATGGTTAGGACAACTACAAATGGAAGGTATGCTTATCAACAAACCTGCCTTACCATTTCCATACTCAACAACTTAGCTAATCTATACTCAACATCAAGGTGATCTGATAGACTCTTTTTACGACTTCCTCACTTCTAGAGATTGAACTTCACAGCTGAGATTTTGACCAAGCCAAGCTTGATGACAAATATTCTCCATATTCTCATTGTAACAGGATCATGCTAATGCTGGCATTTTTTGGAACCGTTATGCCAAGATGAGATAAATCATTCAAGTGATCAGATCATATTTGTTCTCTAAGTTCTCATGTATGGACTTATAACTATTTTTTAAAAACATCGTTTCCTATAAAAGGTCCAAGACTATAATAAGTTAGAACTAGCTAGTCATGAGTAAAAAACATTGAATTATCAAAGTGTTGTTCAGAAATTTCTATCTATAATTGAAGACTGTGTTTCGGTTAAGAGAGAATGGATATGGTTTGAATCAGATCGTTCAGAGTTCCAGATTGATTGTGAGTTTCTAATTTTAATGTTTTAAAGCTTACCCAGGTGTGTTCAGGCCCAACGCCATTTGGGAACATGATTCTCTATTAAATTGTAGGCATCTAAGTGTGTGTTAGCTTATTGCATTCATTTTCATTCAGTCATTCATGAATTCGATCAAGTTTCTTAGGAAATTGCAGGATATGTTTTATTTACTTTCGGAGTGTCCATGATCATTTTAAGCCTCGCATTTATTCATTTATAATGAAATCAAGAGTTTTGGATATGTATATAGATTATCTGTTGTCATATTAATTGTGCATGAATCTCCAATGCAGAGGTATGCTCTATTCCTCAGCAAAAGCACCAAGTCTCTTTTGATTTTCGATAAGAATGTGGCTCGAAGCCAGGACAGCTACACACATTATCTCATAGTGATCATTGTGAATGAATTTCCCTTATAATACATTCAATAAGTTTACTTGTGAATTTTTGAATTAATGAAGCTTCAATTCGAGTTGTGTGAAGAATATATCTTGTATCGTGCTTGAACCATTCTGATTCTATTCTAAAATCGTGCCTTCAAAAAACCATGTGTGATTGTTGTGTGCTCATTTATTAGTATACATAAGTTAAAATATCATAATACTGAGTGAAGGGCGACAATGTGTTTCAGTTAAACAGGCATATTTCATTGTTGTTTCGAAATTGATAGATATATTTAAGCTTCGGTTAGGTTGTGTGATTTATTTCAGAAGAGTGAAAGTTATTTGACAAGGAGTGGTTTTATTAAGTACAATAGCTTAATTTGAAGAAGAATTGAGTGATTAGTTAAATTTATGATTTGCTTCTAGGAATGAATTATAGAGTGAAATAATAAGGTTCTCATCCCAGCATTACTTTAAAGTGTGTAATTCATGTTTAGTATTTCCATTCCATTTTGGATTGAGTCAAGAGTTATTTAAAAGCTCTGTGATTTTTTTATGTTGCCAGCTTGATTCAGGTGAATTAGTCAAGTTAAGTACAATACTAGAAACAATGTGATTTTATTCAGTTTGATTTCATCCAAAACAGGGTAAATTCAATTTAGTAACATATGGTAATTGAGCTCAAACAATAATATAGATTTGAACTTGCAAGGAGTGATAATTGATTGCAGTTATCTAGATTTCATAGAAGATTTTAACTTTATATTTCCACTATATAGATTCAAGGTTGATAAAATAACAGTGTGTATGTGAGAAATTATATTTACCAACTCATAATTGTCTTGTTATTCCTTAAGCCTCAATGAGTCAGTTGTGTTATTTCATAGTTTAAATGCTATAGTAGCTCAGATGAATGTTATTCTTGATTGGTCTCAGAGTTAGTGTAGTAAATATAAGTTTGTAGTTATTTTCACAACCATTTGATTTGATTATTGATTCTCCCTCCTTTCATAAAGATTATTTTATAGTTTAAATAAGAAGATTGGATTACAGAAAGACTAGATTGAAGCATGGTATTGTGGTTTGATAAACTAAGTAAATTGATTTCCTTGTATCATTCTTTGTCTACAATTTAAATGGGAATTAGACAATAGAAGTTGTTTATCATTGTGTATTGAAGCAATCATTATTAAGGAAACATATATACTTTGACATAAGTTGAATCAAAATTGTAGTACAACTCGTGTTTACAAGTCCTGGTTGAAAATTAAATAATAGGAGCTTTAATTTGCTAATTAAAACTATCAACATTCTAGCGTCGTTGTCGGGGAGTTGTATTTTGGTTCAAGTAAGATTATTATTACAAATTTTCAAGGGTATTTCAGGGTAGTCATAGGATGGAGAGTGTACAATAAGATGTGAGTGAAGAGCCACACATCCACTATTGTGGGGTTGATCCAAAGTCTGGCCATTGTTTCTTATATTTGAACTTTCATTTTCCTTTCCTTTATGCATAGAAGTAGAATGTAATGTCCCAAATGGGAAAAAATAGGCACAGTAGGGAATATCTTAATATATTCCTATAAGGGATCATAGTAGTGAGGAAACACACCAGCAAATTATAAACCAGAGATAGACTAGTAGGGCATTTACTAGTTATATCACCTCTAAGGAGAGGATGAAAACTAGAGGCTTCCTAGCCTGTTCTAGACTATGTCTATAGAAGACTGGTGAAACCCAAAAAGATTGGTAATGACACACTCATATTGTATTTTACTACCCTTGGGACCCTTAGATATACAGATCTAGAGAATGGGTCCAAAAGATAATAAAAAACCAAACAAGGGAGAAGCGGGAAATTCCACTACTAGGAAAAACTGCAAGATGCTCTGTAAAAACACTGTATAAGAAAAATGGTGCAAGAATAACACTGCTGAGGGCTGGGTTCCCTTAGTATAGGATATTTGGGACCTCATGCAGAATTTAAGGAAAAAAAATGGTTTTAAGGGCCTTAAATAGATCTCCCACGAAGCTGACTAGTTAAAAATCAGCTAAAGAGAAAAGCTGATGGAATGAAGAAGAACCCACTTCAGAATTGCATATTTTCTCCTGAAAATCATTGGAAATAAAAAATAGGATATATATTACACTATTGCAGTAGAAAATAATACTTTTAATGAGTTCCTTGAAAAGTACAGTGAATTGCATGAGAAAATAAGCGAGAAATCTTTAGAAATAGGAGCTGCAATATATGTAGAAAGTGCAGATTTGAATAGACAGCGTCCATCTAAGTGTGCTTCAGTAGTATAACATTAGATTACAGATATACAGAAGAAACATGGCTGAAACATCAGATCCCTATCAGATCTACAAACTACTCAGCCTTCTAATCAAGATCCCCTTAAGGGTTTTACAAAATAATGCACTAGGAAGTGCAGATCTAACTTTTTATACACAGAACTGCAGAAAGCTTCATTAATTTATAAAGATGAATTTATTCATAATATACATCAGAATCTAACATGAGATATCAGTAAGCTACTTCATTAATCTTCAAGGTGAGAGGCAAGCCTCAATCACCAAAAACAAGTACAACGACAAATCTAGACAGTAGAGAAGCAGTACATGAGAAATAACGCATTAGACAAAGTATACTGCACAGTAGCTAGGGATGAATATTATAGTATGTAAAATATACAGATCTGAAATGAAAAGATAACAGAGACCCTCTTCTGGGTGGTCACAAGACACCCTCCCTGAGAGAAATCCCTCAAAACTACTAGATCCTTGCAAATCTAGAATTTCCACTACTACACTTGTTGTAGCTGCAAAACCCTCACTGAAAAAACGCTTTCAATACAAGGATAGCTTGGCCTCCAACCTGATAGTGGTCCAATATAGCTCACTTCCCTCCAAGAGCTACTCAAAGAAGGATAGAGGATTCCTACGCAGGAGATCCTCTCTTTCTCTTGCTAAACAACAAAGAGAAATGGAGTTGCCTTAGCAAGCTCTCAAATTGAAATATGATCAACAACCTCCTCATGAGCCTTCATCCTCCTTTTATAACATTGGAGTCTCTTGAAAAACCCTAAACCACTTTCATCCTTTGGTCCTTTTCACATTTGGAAACCCCTTCTAGAACTGCGCAGTCCTTCAAGGAGGTTCAATGAACCTAGACAGCACTGCTGACTTGGTCAAACATGATCTCCTTTTGTGGTCTTGGCCTTTTAACACCTGCAAAATTTTATTATGATGGCCTAAATATGTCTCTTTTCACATAGGCACTGATTTATTCTTGATTTTCAAGAGGATTAGAAATCCTCCTTACAATTTATTCATTAATCATGAAATACAAAATGAATAAGGAAAAATTAATGTTCCAAATTATCTTAAGCTAATTTTGGGACATTGCAGTCTCCCCCTCTCAAATGTTGCTTGTCCTCCAACAACTGCAAGGGTGCTGAAAAACTCTTCCTTCTTTCCTTGTGACCTCCTCATCATATAGTCTCCTCCATTGCTCTGAAATTTCTGCAATATCTTTGTCCTCCCAATGGCCCTTCTTTAAGATGCAAGTTTTCCCTTGATGAATAAACTCAAAGGCTCTCATCATGAACAAATGGAAGGTTACTGTGGAAAACTTCTTGCTGATACATGTCCTCCTCAAGAAATAAGTGATGTCTATCATGGGGTTTTCATGATCCATGAAAGACTCCCATCCCCATGCTATCATCAAAATGAAGTGGATTACCTCCCATCTTGGCAATCCATAGAAAATCTCCTCCCCACTACATGTGAGAGGCATGTCACCATCCAACATATGGCTCACTTTACAAATATACAAGTGCTTAATCATAGTGGCCATACAAAATCCCATGCTCCCATGGAAGCATGTAATGCAATAAGAATGGGGAACTCCTTCCCCCAAGGGCACATTCAACAAGTGTGCCTTTCCTCCAATGATGCCCCCAATAAAGATAAGGACATCTTCAGCTTGTGGGATCAGGATTAGAAGTATGCTAGATACCATGTGTGATAGATAAGAAGGAATATGTTCCCTCATGTGCAACCAGCATAGTTTTATCCTCAACTGCCATAGAACAAGATATGACAAGTGCCTCCACCAACACTTGTTTGCTGCCTCATGTCTTTAGAACGCTTGGAGAATGTATATCATGGTTGGTGTAAAAGAATCACACCATGAGGAATGTAGTAGATTTCCAAGGGTCTCCAAGGAATGGCCTTCATCAACATAGTCCATGGCCTTAGATAGCCCATGAAACCCATCATATTTAGTGCCCCATCTTGGTACCATGCCCTACAAATAAGTATCAAAAAAATATAAGCATATAGGAGATGAAAAATAATGCTCAAGAGGATGACTCCCTCTATATACTTGCTTTACATCAATTGCATAACTCATGGATGAGTTCCCCCTCACACTCAAAGGATAAGGAGGTGTGAATGGTGGCTCCTCCCAAGAGCTATGTTCCTCCTCCTCAACCAAGTAGTACATGCACTTATTCATATGAGAGTACACATCTTCTTTGTAGCCTTCTCATATGAATCCACCCAAGAGAGTATGATATGCTTTGAAAAAAGTAGTGGGTTTGGAAAGTAGGATTTCATAGATGGCATCAAATAGTCCCTCCTTGAGTTTTGAGTTACCAGCCAAAAGAATAAGATTGTAGAAATATATAACTCCATCTACCACCTTGAAACTTTCATCCTTCACTTCCCCTTCAAGAACCCCCCATGTAAAAAGGTCCTTGGATTATTCCATTGTGAGTTGGGAATCCCAACAAGGATCCAAGCTCTCCAAGAATGACAGCACAGTAGAAATCTGAAATGCAGCCCCTGTCTTCTCATGGCTCCCATATTTGACATAGTTTATATCAAGATCACATGTTGGAGCATCATACTCTGCCTTTTGCTACTCCATTTGCAGTTGTTCTTGCACAAGACAAGATTGGAGCATATGGAAATCAAATTCCCCTTGGAAATTCCTTGTCTTCCAAAACCTCCTCCTTTTGGCCCATTTGTACAAGAGGCTTAAGATCCCCTTGCCATCATTAGAAATCCTCCTTTTGAATGAAGAGATCATGGGCTGCCCCAAAGATATGGAGTTTCCATGTGCCATCATGCTCATGCCATCATAGATCTCTGATTTCTCCTTCCTCAGCGCAGATATTTGAATGGGAGTTTGCAATGTCTCTTTCAGGAAACTGTTCATCTCTCTCCTGAATGCTTGAGAGATTCTCTGTGTTGTGCTAGCTTCTCCCAAGGCTCCTTCCTTGGTCAAGTATGCATATGCAGCCCATATATGAAGGAACACTTTAGATTTCCTCCTATAAAGAGGTGCTCCTTGTAGAGGGCCTCCTTGCAACAAAGTATGAAGGCATGAAATAGGATCTGGATTTAAGTAGGCAGAATTGCCCTCACCACAGCTACATGGATCCTTTTGCCTCCCTTGTGTTTCCAAACTTTGAAGTAGAGAAGGGTTCATGCTTTCCACCTTGTGATTCTCTTCCTCCTCTTCTTCCTTCCTTATCTCCAAGACCTCATCATTAATAAATGATGGTACATACTCCTCATGTATGAGATCCTGTGGGACTCTTTGTAGGGGTGAAATAGTCTCTTCTCTTGGAGCAAGTGCTCCAACCTCTTCCTCATGAAGTGCTTGAGGTGCCCTTGAGGTGACTGAATTCTCATCTTCCTCTCCCTTCTCCTCCTCTTCAATAACTGAAATTTTCCCATCATTAATGAGAGACAATAGATCTAGATCAACCCTTGAAGGAGAAACCTTCATGATGTTCTCCTGAGATGAGGACTCTTCACCAAATGGAGATCTTGCCCTTGGCAATGCATCAATCAAGATCACACCTTCTTTCTCCTCCTTAATGAAGGAATTACTGGCAAAATGCTGAAGCTATGATGATATGGCTGAGTGCTCATATCCATGAGATGAGGATTCATATTGTTCCTCATGCACAAATCTTATAGATCTGATTGGAAGATCTTCTTTTCGAAACTCCTTGGGAGCTTCACTGCTGCTTCTCTTTTCTTCTTGCACATCCTCCTTGGGGAGGATTTGCTTAAATATGAAAATTTATGAGATTAAACTCATCTTATTCATGTTTCCCTTGCTCTTTATTTCACTGATAGCTTGATCTCACAGGCGGAGCCAGAGATCATGCTCTGATACCACTGTAATGTCCCAAATGGGGAAAAATAGGCAGAGTAGGGAATATCTTAAGATATTCCTCTAAGGGATCACAGTAGTTAAGAAACACACCAGTAAATTCTAAACCATATATATACTAGTAGGGAATTTACTAGTTATATCACCTCTAAGAGAGGATGAAAACCAGAGGCTTCCTGGCCCGTTCTAGACTTTGTCTATCGAATACTGATGAAACACAAAAGGAGTGGGAATGACACAATCCTATTTTATTTACTAACATTGGGACCCTTATATCTGAATATCTAGAGAATGTGTCCAAAAGAGAAGAAAAAAAGAAACAAGGGATAAGCGGGAAATTCCACTACTAGGCAAAACTGCAAGATTCTCAGGAAAAACGTTGTATAAGAAAACTGGTGCAATAATAACATTGCTCAGGGCTGAGTTCCCTTATTATAGGCTTTTTGGGACCTCCATGCCTAATTTAAGGGAAAAAAATGGGCTTAAGGGCCTTAAAAATATCTCCCATGAAGTTGACTAGTTAAAAATCAGCTAAAGAGAAGAGCTGATGGAATGAAGAAGAACCCACTTCAAAATTGTGCAGTTTCTCCTGGAAATCATTGGAAATAATAAATAAGACATATATTACAATATGGAATTATAAAATCATACTTTTAAAGAGTTCATTGAGAAGTACAGTGAATTTCATGAGGAAATAAGCGAGGAATCTTCAGAAATAGGAGCTGCAATATATGTAGAAAGTGCAGATCTGAATAGACAGTGTCCCTCTAAGTGTGCTTCAGCAGTATAACATTAAATTAAAGATATAAATTAGAAACATGGCTGAAACATCAGATCCCTATCAGATCTGGAAACTAATCAGCCTTCTAATCAAGATCCCCCTAAGGGTTTTACAAAACAATGCACTAGGAAGTGTAGATCTAACTTTTTATACACAGAACTGCAGAAATCTTCAATAATTTCTAAAGATGAATTTATTCATAATATAAATCATATCTAAACATGAGATATCATCAAGCTACTTCATTAATATTCAAGGTGAGAGGCAAGCCTCAATCACCAGAAACAAGTACAATGACAGATCTAGACAATAGAGAAAAAGTACATGAGAAATAACACAATAGACAAAGGAGACTGTGCAGTAGCTAGGGCTGAATATTATAATATGTAAAATATACAGATTTGAAATGAAAAGATAACAGGGACCCTCTTTCGGGTGGTCACAAGACACCCTCCCTGAGAGAAATCCCTCAAAACTACTAGATCCTTGCAGATCTAGAATTTCCACTACTACACTTACTGCAGCTGCAAAACCCTCACTGAGCCAGCGCTGTCAATAAAAGCATAGCTTGGCCTCCAACCTGATAGTGGTCCAATATAGCTCACTTCCCTCCAAGAGCTACTCAAATAAGGATAGAGGATTCCTAAGCAGAAGATCCTCTCTTTCTCTTGCTAAACAACAAATAGAAATGGAGTTTCCTTAGCAAGCTCTCAAATTGAAATATGACCAACAACCTCCTCATGAGCCTAAACCCTAAACCACTTTCATCCTTTGGTCCTTTCCACATTTGGAAGCCCTTTCTAGAACTGCGCAGTCCTTCAAGGAGGTTCAATGAAGCTAGACAGCGTTGTTGACTTGGTCAAACAGGATCTCCTTTGGTGGTCTTGGCCTTTTCACGCTTGCAAGATTTTATTATGATGGCCTAAATATCTCTCCTTTCACATAGACACTGATTTATTATTGATTTGAAAGAGAATTAGACATCCTCCTTACAATTTATTCATTAATCATGAAATACAAAATGAATAAGGCAAAATTAATGTTCCAAATTAGTTGAAGCTAATTTTGGGACATTAAAGTCTCCCCCTCCCAAATGTTGCTTGTCCTCAAGCAACTGCAAGGGTGCTGCAAAACTCCTCCTTCTTTCCTTGTGAGCTCCTCATCATATAGTCTCCTCCATTGCTCTTAAATTTATGCAATATCTTTGTCCTCCCAATGGCCCTTCTTTTAGATGCAAGTTTACCCTTGATGAATAAACTCAAAGGCTCTCATCATGAATAAATGGAAGGTTGTTGTGGAAACCTTCTTGCTGATACATGGCCTCCTCAAGAAAGAAGTTATGTCTATCATGGGGTTTTCATGATCCATGAAATACTCCCATCCCCATGCTATCATCAAAATGAAGTGGATTACCTCCTATCTTAGCAATCCATAGAAAATATCCTCCCCACTACATGTGAGAGGCATGTCACCATCCAACATATGGTTCACTTTACAAATAGACAAGTGCTTAATCATAGTGGCCATACAAAATCCCATGCTCCCATGGAAGCATGTAATGTAATAAGAATGGGGAACTCCTTCCCCCAAGGGAACATTCAACACGTGTGCCTTTCCTTCAACTATGCCTCCAACAAAGATAAGGACATATTCAGCTTGTGGGATCATGGTTAGAGGTATCCTATCTGCCATGTGTGATAGATAAGAAGGAATATGTTCCCTCATGTCCAACCAGCACAGTTTTATCCTCAACTGCCATAGAACAAGATATGACAAGTGCCTCCCCCAACACTTGTTTGCTGCCTCATGTCTTTGGAATTCTTGGAGAATGTATATCATGGTTGGTGTAAAAGAATCACACCATGAGGAATGTAGTAGATTTCCAAGATTCTCCAAGGAATGGCCTTCATCAACATAGTCCATGGCCTTAGATAGCCCATGAAACCCATCATATTTAGTGCCCCATCTTGGAAACATGCCCTACAAATAGGTATCAGAAAAATATAAGCATATAGGAAATGAAAAATAATGCTCAAGAGGATGAGTCTCTCTATATACTTGCTTTACATCAATTGGGTAACTCATGGATGAGTTCTCCCTCACACTCAAAGGATAAGGAGGTGTGAATGGTGGCTCCTCCCAAGAGCTATGTTCCTCCTCCTCAACCAAGTGGTCCATGCACTTCTTCATATGAGAGTACACATCTTCTTTGTAGCCTTCCCATATGAATCCACCCAAGAGAGTATGATATGATTTGACAAAACTAGTGGGTTTGGAAAGTAGGATTTCATAGATGGCATCAAATAGTCCCTCCTTGAGTTTGGAGTTACTAGCCAAAAGAATAAGATTGTAGAAATAGATAACTCCATCTACCACCTTGAACCTTTTATCCTTCACTTCCCCTTCAAGAAACCCCCATGTAAAAAGGTCCTTGGAGTATTCCATTGTGAGTTGGGAATCCCAACAAGGATCCAAGCTCTCCATGAATGTCAGTTCTCTAGAAATCTGAAATGCAACCCCTGTCTTCTCATGGCTCCCATATTTGACATCCTTGATATCAATATCACATGTTGGAGCATCATACTCTTCCTTTTGCTACTCCATTTGTAGTTTTTCTTGCACAAGACAAGATTGGAGCATATGGAAATCAACTTCCCCTTGGAAAGTCCTTGTCTTCCCAAACCTCCTCCTTTCAGCCCATGTGTACAAGAGGGTTAAGATCCCCTTACCATCATCAGAAATATTCCTTGTGAATGAAGAGATCATGGGCTGCCCCAAAGATATGGAGTTTCCATGTGCCCTCATGCTCATGCCATCACAGATCTACGATTTCTCCTTCCTCAGTGCAAATATTTGAATGGGAGTTTGCAATGTCTCTTTTAGGAAACTATTCATCTCTCTTCTAAATGCTTGACAGATTCTCTATGCTATGCTAGCTTCTCCCAAGGCTCCTTCCTTGGCCAAGTATGCATATGCAGCCCATAGATGAAGGAACACTTTAGATTGCCTCTTATTAAGAGGTGCTCCTTTTAGAGGGCCTCCTTGCAACGAAGTATGAAGGCATGAAATAGGATCTGGATTTAAGTAGGAAGAATTTCCCTCACCTCAGCTACATGGATCCTTTTGCCTCCCTTGTGTTTCCAAACTTTGAAGTAGAGAAGGGTTCATTCTTTCGTCCTTGTGATGCTCTTCCTCCTCTTCTTCCTCCCTTATCTCCAAGACCTCATCATTAATAAATGATGGTACATACTCCTCATGTATGAGATCCTGTGGGACTCTCTGCAGTGGTGCAATAGCCTCTTCTCTTGGAGCAAGTGCTCCAACCTCTTCCTCATAAAGTGCTTGTGGTGCCCTTGAGGTGACTGCATTCTCATCTTCCTCTTCCTTCTCCTCCTCTTCAATAACTGAAATTTTCCCATCATCAATGAGAGATAATAGATTTGGATCAACCCTTGAAGGAGAAACCTTCATGCTTTCCTCCTGAGATGAGAACTCTTCACCAAATGGAGATCTTGCCCTTGGCAATGCATAAATCAAGCTCACACCTTCTTTCTACTCCTTCATGAAGGAATTACTAGAAAAATTCTGAAGCTCTGATGATATGGCTGAGTGCTCATATCCATGAGATGAGGATTCATATTTGTCCTCATGCACAGATCTTATAGATCTGATTGGAAGATCTTCTTTTTGAAACTCCTCAGGAGCTTCACTACTGCTTCTTTTTTCTTCTTGCACATCCTCCTTAGAGAGGCTATTCATAAATATCAAAATATATGAGATTAAAATAATATTCTTTATGTTTCCCTTGCTCTTTATTTCACTGATAGCTTGATCTCACAGGCGGAGCTAGAGATCATGCTCTGATACCACTGTAATATCCCAAATGGGGAAAAATAAGCACAGTAGGGAATATCTTAAGATATTCCTCTAAGGGATCACAGTAGTGAGGAAACACACCAGCAAATTCTAAACCAGAGATAGAATAGTAGGGAATTTACTAGTTATATCACCTCTAAGGAGAGGATGAAAACGAGAGGCTTCCTGGCCCGTTCTAGACTCTGTCTATAGAAGACTGATGAAACACAAAAAGAGTGGGAATGACACAATAATTTTGGATTTTAATACCCTTGGGACCATTATATCTAAAGATCTAAATAATGGTTCCAAAAGAGAAGAAAAAACCAAACAAAGGAGAAGTGGGAAATTCCACTACTAGGCAAAACTACAAGATGCTCAGGAAAAACGCTGTATAAGAAAAATGGTTCAAGGATAACGATTCTTAGGGCTGGTTTCCCTTATTATAGGCTGTGTGGGACCTCCATGTAAAATTTCAGGAAAAAAAAATGGGTTTAAGGGCCTTAAACAGATCTCCCACGAAGCTGACTACTTAAAAATCAACTAAAGAGAAGAGCTGATGGAATGAAGAAGAACCCACTTCAGAATTGCGTATTTTCTCCTGGAAATCATTGGAAAAAAAAAATAAGACATATAATATAGTATGGCAGCATAAAATCAGACTTTTAATGAGTTCCTTGAGAAGTACAGTGAATTTCATGAGGAAATAAGCAAGAAATCTTCAGAAATAGGAGTTGCAATATATGTAGAAAGTGAAGATATGAATAGACAGTGTCCCTCTAAGTGTGATTCAGTAGTATAACATTATATTATAGATATACATCAGAAACATGGCTGAAACATCAGATCCCTATCAGATCTAGAAACTACTCAGCCTTCTAATCAAGATCCCCTTAAGGGTTTTACAAAATAATGCACTAGGAGGTGTAGATCTAATTTTTTATACACAGAACGACAGAAAGCTTCAGTAATTTATGAATATGAATTTATTCATAATATACATCAGATCTGAACATGAGATATCAGCAAGCTACTTCATTAATCTTCAAGTTGAGAGGCAAGCCTCAATCACCAGAAACAAGTACAATGACAGATCTGGACAATAGAGAAGCAATACATGAGAAATAACGTAGTAGACAAAGGAGACTGTGCAGTATCTAGGGATGAATATTATAATATGTAAAATATACAGATATGAAATGAAAAGATAACAGAGACCCTCTTCTAGGTGGTCACAAGACACCCTCCCTGAGAGAAATCCCTCAAAACTACTAGATCCTTGCAGATCTAGAATTTCCACTACTAAACTTGCTGCAGCTGCAAAACCCTCACTGAGCCAACGCTGTCAATAAAATCATAGCTTGGGATCCAAGCTGATAGTGGTCCAATATAGCTCACTTCCCTCCAAGAGCTACTCAAAGAAGGATAGAGGATTCCTAAGCAGGAGATCCTCTCTTTCTCTTGCTAAATAACAAAGAGAAATGGAGTTGCCTTAGAAATCTCTCAAATTGAAATATGATCAACAACCTCCTCATGAGCCTTCATCCTCCTTTTATAACAATGGAGTCTCTTGAAAAACCCTAAACCACTTTCATCCTTTGGTCCTTTTCACATTTGGAAACCCCTTCTAGAACTGCACAATCCTTCAAGGAGGTTCAATGAACCTAGACAACGCTGTTGACTTGGTCAAACATGATCTCCTTTGGTGGTCTTAGCCTTTTCACACCTGCAAGATTTTATTATGATGGCCTAAATATGTCTCCTTTCACATAGTCACTCATTTATTCTTGATTTGCAAGAGGATTAGACATCCTCCTTACAATTTATTCATTAATCATGAAATACAAAATGAATAAGGAAAAATTAATGTTATAAATTAGCTAAAGCTAATTCTGGGACATTACATAGAAGTACGCCTAGAGATAGTAATGGAAGATTTAATTCTAGTTCACAATTTCCTGCAACTTTTGTCTCAGTAAAAATCCCATCAACTAATCTCACTAATCATAATTTAGGAACTAAGTAATAAAAAGGGAGCACTATAAGTAAGGAGATTTTACAAGGAGAAATCCCAATTCAAGAAGAAGTAAGGAGGTTATATATTAAATCCTTATCTAGTCACATCAGAAGCAATGCATATACAACTAACATTGCACACAATGGAGGGGAAAATAGAAAAAATGAAGGAAATCTCGAAGAAAAACATGGAGAGGGAGACCAAGAAGGACTCTCTTTGGAGGAAATTATGATGGACCAAGAGGGGGAAACCATGATGGAACAAGGGGAGGAGCAGAAGAAGAAGAAGAAACCACCTTTGGATTTCATATCCTTGATGTAACCAGGAATATCACTATGAAAATAATACCAATGGCATCTCTTCCACTCTTGTATGGTAAGTCCTCTAAGGACCCAGATGCCTTTCTCTTTGAGTTCGATATTTTATGTAGAAGTTACAATTATTATGATGACACACATAAACTTAAGTTGTTCCCAGCCACCAACAAAGATGCAACCCTTATATGCTTCATGAGTCTAGGTGAAAACACAATTTACTCCTGGGATGATATGAAGTCCGTATTTCTTAAAAAATATGAAGAATTCTACAAAAGTAGGTATGGGAACGATATTCTTACAATGCAACAATTGGATGATAAAAACTTTGAAGAGTATCTTGAATGTTTCCTATATCGTTTTTATAAATCTTGAGGGGAACATCTAGATGAGAAAATTGTTAAAACTATATTTTAAAGGGGCTGAGGGATGAATACATTGATACCTTAAACCTTATAATTGGTGGGGACATTTATAAAAAAAATTTTACTGAAGTAGCTAAACTATGTCGCACTTATTCAAGAATTCAGGCTAAAGTAGGCAAGAAACTCTGTGAAAATCTCTGAGATGTTGTGTTAAGAAATCATAAACATGCCTCCACCGTTGTCACTAGAGTTGAATTAGGGAACATATTGGAAAACTTCAAAACAAATATTTTAAACATCATTGGTGGCCATCTTGACACAATGAAACTCAAAAATAAAGAAGAGGGCGATAAGGCTACCATGGTAATATTTTGTCCTAAATGCAAATGTAAGCATATAGAAACGGAGTGTCCCATTAATGTCATCAAGGTTTGTGAGATTTGTGCTTTACAACATGCAACTGAGAAGTGTCCATCTCTTCCGAGTTTATAGGCTATCTATAAGGGGAATATTGAAGCAAATGACTCTTCACAAGAAAACAAGAAACCCTTTTTGAGAAGCCCGAATCAAAACATGTTTCTAGATCCTAGCCCCCAAGGTTATGGTCAAAATCAACCTTGGAATTTCCATCCATCTTACCTCCCTTGGGCCAATCCTCAAACAAAAGACACTCCTTGGAATCGGAATTGGATGGAAAATCCTTATGTAAACACTTTTCAACCTCAAAATCAATTCTATCCTCCATACTCAAACATGCCTAGTACATTCTACAACCTGACCATTCAGCCTTATCACCAAGTATACAATTCAAACTATTATCAACAACCCTCGTTTCCTCCTCCTCCCTTACACTAGCTTCTACCTACTCCGTCAAACCCATCATCCTTGCGGGAACCACCAACATTTATCCCACCTTGCCCTGTTTTGTTACCTGCAAAACCCATAGCTAATCCCAACCATAATAAATAACCTCATCACATGAAAAATATAGATGTACAACCTTTTCCCAGCTACATGATTACTATTGTCCCAATGAATGATACTCAATTACGATATAGGAAAGTAATTAATACAGGGAGATCAATTGTTATCATTGAGGAAGAGGCCCATCCAAAACAAACTAAAATTCACCAACAACATGAAAAACAAAAACAAAAAGAAGAACTAAATGAACCCCCTTACACGGATCAATTGCTTGCTAAGAAAGAGGGAATCCCAATTGAATATGATTTCGAAACTGAATTAAGGAATGTGTGTATTAAAATTCAATTATTACAATCCATTAGAGACATTCCCATCTATAATAAAATAGTTGATTATCTCTTCATTAAGAAACCAAGTAGAAAAGGACATAAAAACCAAAATGTAAAAGCCTTGAGTGAAATTTCCAAGATGATCTCAAACTTGACTGCAAAGTATAATGACATAGGGAATCCCATTGTGACCATCGAAATCAATGGAGTGCATAGTCCAAATAACCTTGTAGACTTAGGAGTGACCATTAACGCAATGAATTATGAAACGATGAGATCTTTACAACTACAAGGGATTAAACCTACACCTAACATTTTAGAGTTGGTAGACAAGTCCACTGTATTGAACCCTTGGTTAAACTAAGGGGGGGGGGGGGGGTGAATCAGTTTAATGAAATCATGTTCTTATTAAAATTTCTTTTATACTCATTCACATCCTCATTTTGTGATCAACTTAATATACAATGGAACAAAAATATTAATAAGTGAGAAGCAGGTATTAAGCAGAATAAATAAAGAGTATCAACACATAATCATCATGCATATAGACAACAGATATAAGTGGAAACCCATAAGGGAGAAAACCACATCTTATTATTGTTGTGATGCAAAGGCAAGCTCCAACTCCTTCTCGCCACTGATTTTCTATAGGCTCCTACCTACAGGAAGCTACAACCTCAATTCTACAAGCAACAACTTGCAAGGAAGCTCCAACTCCCATCTATTTTCTATAGGCTACAACCTACAGGAGGCTCCTACCTCAGCCAGCTACAACTGACATCTATCAAGCTAAAACTTGATATGGAAGCACCCACTTCCTCACTATTTTATAAAAAAAACACATGCTGATTTACTTGGATATCAACGTTGTTCTGTTCCTTCTTCACTACTATCCTCCAGCCTTCATATCTGCCTTATATCATCTCTAAACCTTCACAGCTTCTCTATCTGCTCCTCCTTATTCTTACCCTCTCTGCCTCATTTCTCCATTCTCTAACTTCTCTATGTATATCTTTGTAATATCATTTATAGAGATTACCTCATGACTGTTAGCATTCCACAGGGAATTCGAAATGAACAACGATGACTCTTTGCCTTACACCTTCTCATTTCTTTGTCTAGCTCATTCAGAGGAATATAACAGTATATACATATTTCAGTATTTCAGTGGATTTTTGTTTTTCCTTCGGAGACTTTCCATTGCATCACAAACAATATAAAATAAATAAAACTTTACATTTTCAGTTACAATAAGTATTTCAATTCAACCCATTCAGTTCTTGCCTCGCTGTGCGTTTGTCTTTTCTACTGCTGTCATGTAACAGTTCTGCAGACTCTCCTACTTTATATGCATGTATAATTCATTTCCCAAATTATGTTCTAGATCTGGTAGCTTTATCAATGCGGAAGCTTTCTTCAACCTTCATGGTTCCAACCATACCCAAAATCTACTTTGCAGACTTACCATATGAAATGATCTTGTTAAACCCTTCGGAACTTATCACGTTTAACTGTCAGAAATAAATAATTGAAGCCTTTTAACCAATGTTCAAAAATTCAGGATTAAGGTCGGAGCTCAACACTTTGATAAAGCTTATTTAAATAACCCTTTCGGAGACATAATTAAAACTTTAGGAAATTTTATATAATTATGCTTTAAGAAAAGTTTAAACCCTCTCTCGGCGATATAAGAATAGACCTTTTTAACACAGTAATTAACCTTTCGGGCCCACTTGCCAAACTCTTTCTATCCACTGATGCGATGAAATAACTCTGATGTGAAGATTTCTTGACCGATGTAATAATCCAGTGCGATGAACGGCCTGCGATAACTTCTGATTGCGGTGACACACTTTTCGATGATTCCGATGCGATGAATCGCCTGCGATGACTTCCGATTGCAATGACACACTTTTTGATGATTTCAATGTGATGAATCCAATGCTGTGACTGCCAATCGAACGATTGCGATTAAATCGCACTGTCGTAATCACAAAGTTCAATGACTTGTTTCATTGCTCTGCCTCCACACTGATCCGATGGCCCCACACTGCATTGATGTATATATTGTCTCATATATACTTACTGAATCACCTTTATTCATCCTTCAACTTTGGTCTAAAAAATTCGGTGCCAACATATATTAAACCCTATGTTAATATATCAAACTTTGTTTTAAGACCCAATGACGAAGATTCAGTTCCAAAAGCTTTTCTTTTACATGGAGCCCACACTACGGAGGCACTCTACCTCATTTAATTTTCCCAATCTGACGGTTGACATTCCATCACACTATCGCTATCACAATCGCAACCTTCCATTGTCCAATGTGCCTTTGGCCACTGATCTCTGCCGATGTGATGATCGAAGGGTCCCACCAGCTATCAACCAACTCAGCGCTCGATCCAACGGTTACAAATAACTGTGATCTAATGGTTGCAATTGGATTGTACCATCGCAATTGCAAGGTTCAGTGGTTCGTTCCCTTACTCTTCCACTGTGCCGATGTGATAAGATATCGCCAATGCGATGAGATCTCCACCGTCGATCTTCTATCTTCGATAAGATCTCTGTCGTCAATCTTCAACTCTTCCGCTTTAAGCCTTAACATTAAGACTCCGCCTTTCACGTGATGTGACCATCATTAGATCTTCACCGATCTTGATCCGACGGATATCGCATTCACAATATACCTGCTTTTTAACATTTCCAAACGTCCATGCACTTTTCCCATGCGATCACCGTTGGATCTTCGCCGCATCAAATCGGACGGCTATCATGTTACTTCGACCCCTGACCTTTAATTCTCAAAAATTACGTGAAATAGGCAGTTTTAGTATTGTGATGTGTCGTAATATGATACGATCGCATTCCAAATGGAATAAACCGCTCATGGCCCAAAAGCTGTGCGAAACCCGTGGTATGGTTTTGCAAAACCACCAACCTTCAAACCTTAAATTTAAACATAATTAAGTGCAGAATTCTGCCATTTCTTCAGGATTTCGCTCAATCTCTGTTGCTCTTGTTTCGCCTTCTAATCTGCGCCTTCATTCGAAATGGTTTCCTACCATGTCCAACATATCTCTCACTTCGCCGTTCTATAGTTGAATGAACTTTTGCAGTGCCGTTACTTCACTCCATCACACAGATCTTCATCACTATTCTTGGATCACTGCAGATCTCTAAAAACCCCGAACCTTTATCTTCTATAGCGCAACTCCCTCCTGAGCTTGTTCTATATAAGATCTTTGGCCCTTGTTGTATCTTGCAACTCCGCTACCTCTCTTCTTCTTTGCTGCCTCTGCTTCAATTCGCTGTCTCTACTTCTATTCACCTGTCTGCTTCATCCGTTTCCTCTGCTTCTTGTCTCATGCTTTCTCTACTACCTCTGCTTCTTCCTGGTGTCTGAGCTACCTCTTTTTGCTGCCCTCATTGCCTCTACTCTTTGTCTATCTCCTTTGCCTTATTGCTGGTTCTTCTTTGTTCTTTTTCCTTAGTGATAGTTCAAGTGCTGCTCCTTTCTTCTCCTTTTCCATAAATGAAAATATTTCCAACAGTCTCTCCCTTTGGCATTGATGGAAATACTTTAATACTCTTCTTTTGCTTGCTTTTCTTCCCCCTTTGACATCAATGGCAAAGGGTTGAACATTTCCTAGTGTGGTTGCCAAATATTTTCCATAATACTCTGATCTTGAGGACTTGTTCCATGCACTGCTCACTTGCTTTGACTCTTTTGTGACAATATTTGTTGATTGATCTCCCCCTAGAATGATGCTTTCTTTTTCTCGGTCTCCCCCGGAATGACGCTTTTCTTTTTCATGTCAGAGAGTAACATCTACAGACACTACCCATAGTTTGTCTCTTAGATATTCGAATGGTTCTTTAGCAAGTGGTTTTGTGAATATGTCTGTTGTTTGTTCCTTTGTTGGTACATATTCCAACTTCGCTACTTTTTGTGCTACATGTTCTCCGAGGAAGTTGTACTTTATTGGGATGTGCTTTGTTTTTGAGTCAAATACAAGATTTTTTGATATACTTATAGCACTTGTATTGTCACATTTGATTGAAATGGGATCTTCAATGCATACCTTCATGTCTTGGAGAGTTTGTTTCATCCACATTACTTGTGTGCAACATGCTTCTCCTGTTATGTATTCCGCTTCTATTGTAGATAGAGAGATAGAAGTTTGCTTCTCGCTTAGCCATGCAACCAGAATTTTTCCCAAACAAAATGTACCTCCACTTGTGCTTTTCCTGTCATCCATGCAGATGGCACAATCTACATCTGTATATGTTGTCAAAGTGAAGCTTTTTATTTTAGAATACCATAGCCCAGAATGTGCAGTTCCTTGTAGATATCTGAATATTCTCTTGATTGCTAGTAAGTGATTTTGTTTTGGTGCTGGTTGATATCTTGCCACAAGTCCTACTTCCAACACAATGTCTGGTCTAGAGGCAGTTAGGTATAGTAGACTTCCTACCATGGATTCGTAAAGTCTTTGATCTATATCTGTAGATCCATCATTAGCACATAGCTTGCATCCAGTGATCATGGGAGTTGACACACGTTTGTAGTCTTCCATTTGGAACCTTTTCAACATCTCTCTTAAGTATTTTTCTTGTGAGATGAATGTTCCTGTGTCCTTTTGTTGGATTTGAAGTCCTAAATAGAAGGTGAGCTCTCCAATCATATACATCTCAAATTCTGATTTCATTTCTTTAGCAAATCCTTCTGTTAAGTTATCTTTGTTGCTACCAAACATGATGTCATCTACATAGACTACTAAAATTAGGAGATCATTTTCATTAGCCTTTATGTACAAATTTTTGTCTACTCCACCTTTCCTAAAACCTTGTTTTTGTAAGTATTTTGTCTAGCCTTGAATACCATGCACGAGGAGCTCGTTTTAGCCCATATAAGGCTTTCTTTAGTTTGCACGCATATTCATGTTTATCTGTTAAGTAGAATTGTTCGGGTTGTTCCATGTAGACTTCTTCCTCTAAATCTCCATTCAGGAAGGAAAACTTCACATCCTTTTGGTATACCTTGAAATCATGATAGCATGCAAAGGCCAAAAACATTCTAATTGCTTCCATTCTGGCTACAGGGGCAAAGGTTTCATCATAATCAAGACCTTCGATTTGAGAGTATCCCTTGCATACAATTCTAGATTTATTTCTGATTACCTGTCCTTGTTCATTCATCTTATTCTTGAATATCCATTTTGTGCCAATGACATTTTTCCCAGTGGGTCTTGGAATTAATTCCCAGGTATTGTTCTTCTCAATTTGGTCCAGTTCTTCATTCATAGCATTTACCCAGTTTTTGTCTTTGCTGGCTTCTTCAAACTTCTTTGGCTCTATTTGAGATAGCATGGCTAGGTATACTTATTTTATCTGTTCAACAAGTTGTCTTCTTGTCTGGACTCCCACACTCTTGTCCCCAATGATTTGATCTTCTCGATGATTCTTTTGAGTGTGTCTTGAGGGAATTTTTGAGTTTAATTCAATATCTTCTGTGGTCTTTCTCAACTCATTATTGTCTTGGTTCTCTTCTTCATGATCATCTGGAGGATTGCTGCATATTGTGCTTCTTGTTCTATTTGGTAGATCTTCATCAAATCTTACATCAATGCTTTCCACAATTTTGTGTAGTGTTTTGTTGTAGCACCTGTAACCCTTACTCTTGGATGCATATCCTAAAAATATTCCTTCATCAGCTCTTGCATCAAACTTCCCTAGTTTTTCATCATTATTTTTTATGAAACACTTGCTTCCAAAGACTCTAAAGTGCTTGATCGGTGCTGGTTTACCATGCCATAATTTTTAAGGAGTCTTATCACAATTTGGTCTTAGATGAGCTTTGTTGTAATGTCCCATATTTTAGCTTCCAAGCTAAATGGGACATTAGAGTTAGCAGCGGCTATAGTTGGCAAATAAATGGGTAGAAAAGCCATTAAGTATCCTAAGAAGGATAAAAACACTCCAAGTGTGAAAGGAGACATTATTTCAAGCCTAATAAAACACCTCTATGTGTGAACAAGGATAAAATTCAACTACTTTGACTTGGTCAACTGCGCAGTCTTGGAGGAGAAGGAACCCTAGGAAGAATAATGCAATTTTGGAGGGAAGTGCATCTTTTGAATGAAGAGACCTAATTGGGTGGGCCCAAGGGGAAGAAAATTTGTATTCTATATGAGGAAGAGGATGAGAGCATTGTTCTTCCTGCTTTAGATCATTATTCATGTCTCTCTAGACATTTTCTCACTCTTGTTGTTCAGCAGAGTAGCAGTGTTGTTTAGCACTTGGGTGTCCCCGGGTGGGAACCCCACCTCTTCCTTTGAGGAGCCTCATTGGGAGAGATTTCATTTATCATTCTACATCAGTTTTTCAGGCCAAGCTTTATCCATTTTCATCAGCACAGTTTTTGCATCAGATATTGTGCAGTGTACCTGGGTGCAACAGTGGAAGGGATTGATATCCCACTTTCTGAGTTGATCTTTGTTGGAGGGGAATTTCATTTCATCCATAGATCTGTTTGGAGGGTCTTGGAGCAGATTTCAGATTAGTGGTATCAGAAAACACACTTCTCAGAGTTTCCAGTGCAGTTATAGCTTGGAACTGCATTTTTTTGGGAGGTAGCTTTCATTGCATGGTTTGGTGGCTTCCTTGTGGTTTTTCCTTGTGATTGAGAGGTTCATTCTCTCATGGGAGGAAGCCTTCAAAGGATCTACATCAGATCAGATTTATATTATCCTCTTACACTCTCATGCTTCATGTTGTAGTGAATATTTAGAGATTTCTAAATATTACATTTTGTACTTAGAGTGTTTGACAAGAAACCCTTGTCGGGTTATCTTGATTTTTGTATAAAGAGACTAGATCTCATTCCCTAAGAATTTATGATTAATATATGAGTAGATCTATTGTTCTATGATCATTTCATGTGTAAATCCTCTCTTATACAATGCATTCCCTTGAGCAGCTACTCTGGCATTTTGCAGTATTGGGGTTTTTCACTAGTTTTCGCTGCACTGGTGTGGGAGGCCTATTTAGCCCACCTAGTTTGATTTGTTTCAGCTCTATTCTTGGATTTAGATTGTTTATTGCTGTATCTATGGGGTCCAAGAGTTAATTTTTTTATTTTTTTATCTATGGGGTCCAAGACTTCATTTCAGTATTGTATTACATGCATGGCTGGAAATGCATTTTTGCTTCTTTCTTCCTGAGTTTTCCCAAGGAGGAATATTTACATAGCTACAAGCAGAGCCTGAGAAGGGGCTAGCTAGCCTCTGGATCTCATCCCCTTTTTAGAGGTGACATATCCGGTAAATTCCCACTCATTCCATCTCTGAAATAGCCTTGTCCATATTTCTGACAAAGGAACACTTCAGTGGAGAAAAATTATGTTTATTTCCATTTTGGGACATTACAGTGGTATCAGAGCTTCGAACTTGGCTCAGCTTGTGAAGTTCAAAATTCAGAAGCAGAGGGCTCAAGGATGAAGAATATGATTTTACTCTCATCCATCTTTAGATCTCAAGAAAAAGAGGGAAGGTACAGTGAGATTCCAAAGGGGTCTCAAAGAAGAAGAGGTTGCAATGAGATCTCAAGCCATTGCATTTCGGAGAAAGAAGAAGTGGACATAAACCAGAAAGCTTCAATATGTGTGGAAGGAAGGGAAGACAAGCTGATAAAACTTCTTCCACAATTTATGCAGAGCGTTCAAGGAGAGCTGAAGAACACAAGATTGGAGATGGGATCTCCACAAGAGGATGAATCTAGAGCAGAATCTAGATTTTCACATGGTGAGGAGAGGCATGCAACTGCACACCATAGTGCACAACGCAGTCAAGGCCCTAGATCTATCTTGATATGGAGGAAGGGAGCTGACATTTTTCATTTCACATTGCCAGAGGCAAGACCTTCAATTCATACTCTTCAACAAGAGGACATGGGGGTCTCTTTTTCACAAAGGTATCAAGTTGTTGGAAGGGTGCCCACACACATTACTGAAGAAGAGGGAAACATCGTTGTCATATCTAGAGCACATCTAGTGCCTCATGCAGAGGAAGGAGGAGCACATGCTCCAACAGGAGGGATTCTTGTGCCTTTGCAGGAATTTCCCTAGGATCTCATACATAGAGGTCTAAGCACTATCAGTGGGCAGCATGATTGTGAAGCATTGCAGCTGGAAGAAGAGGAGAGGGAGGAAGAACAACATCAGTTGATGAGGATCACACACTCTTCTCTATTTCAGAGAGCCAATGCAAGAAATAGGTAGAATAATTTGCACAGTCAGGGCAAGGGCAAGGTTGCCTAATCACATATGCAGTCTACTCTTGACATTGATGTCTCACTATATGGAGGCATTCCACCTGGGAGGCCACCTGATCTTCAGTTGATGAGAGATTTCTTGCCTTTGGGTTCACCACTCTTGGATTTTTGAGAGGTGAAGAGTTTTGAGGAGAAATTTACCATGGGAGATGTCAAAGTAGCAGGCAGCAGCATGAGTGGAGCTTCACATGCCAGATCGCCAACACTATCACTGAGGGGGATTGATCCTTATTGGAGGTCTCAGCTTTTTGTAGAGTACTACAAGGATCTTGGTGCATGCGTGGTTCTTGATGACCCAGATGGGGATGACAGATACATGGTGGATGATGTGGTCATCTATTCCTATGGCAAGATCTTCTTGACTAGATATTCTAGTCTCAAGGAGAAGCTATTACATGCAGCACATGTGGACTTCTCTTCTATGCACCTTGATGCATATTTCTAGTTGATGGAGGATTTAGTTTGGGAGGGCATCCAGCATGACATATATCATCATATGGAGAGATGCATAGCCTGGATGGTGATAGAGAGGATGTCACAACCACCCTCCTACTCATTGACAGTAAGGGGGAATTTTTAGTTAAGCCATTCTAGCTCAAGACCTCAAGTGCATGATGGAAGAGGTATAATTTCACATTTTATATTATACTTATTTTCATTATTTGATCAGCATGATGTATCAAGAATAATTGCTTCTTCTTTCATATTATATGGTGATGTACTTGCAGCTACTTGTAGCATTGATTTTGGCTATCTTTTTGATGAGCTATGGGGGAAGCCATACGTCTCTTGGTGTGCACCAATGACACCATATTGTAACTTCATGTTTCCATCTCATGAGATGACTATGGCAGAAAAAAAGTGGCTGGTAGAGCACATGTTGATTCTTATTTTGATGCAGGCCAAGGGTTCACTGCACTGGTTCCATGAGAGGGACCAAGATTCACTCTCTGGTTGTCAATTGGCAACTTTTTTTTATTGTATCTTGCTTCCATGTATTGCTGATGTGTTCTTGTTCAAAGGAAGATTGTATGAGGGAGAGATGAGGAAGAAAAAAAGGGTTTTGTTTCTATGGTTGTACTTGGGAGAGTATGGGAAAAATTCTTCCCATACTTTTCATGATATTTCTGAAGAGAAGAAAGGCACATTCATGGTACAAAGAGGCTACCCTTCAGTATTGAAGAATCATGAGAGATTTCCATGTTGCAAGGAGGTCTTCTCACATAGAAGCGTAACGGTGGATGGCTTTGGCATGTGGAATTTCAAAGGTAGAAGTCATGGAGCCTTATTACAAAGGCCTACAGTGGTGTCACATAGGAGAATGTTCCTATGGATGGGATATTCCAAAGGGAGGAGGTATCCCCTCTTCTTGTAGATTTTAATGAGTATATTCTCATGGGAGGACTTGTTGGAGGATCTTACTTTCATTCCACTCACTATGTATGGTAGAGAATTCATTTATGTACTTGTTTCTCACTCTATTGAGTGTTTATACCTTCTCACCATGTTTGCACAGTGCATTGCTTCCCAAAGGAGCAGGAGTATTTTTGGGTTTCATGGTCACTTTAGGGCCAATGTTTATTATGATAGTAGCCCATATATACATGAAATTGGGTAGGTGTATTGTTATTTTGTATATTTACAACTGATATACATTTATTCTTACTTCACATGTCAGAAGAACATACATATTCAACTTGTAACTTGTTGTAGGGAAACTTTCCATATGACATTCTCAAGCAGTAGTTGGGAGAACTGCGCAGTATCCACCAGAGAGACCATATGTATCATCCAAACTTGCACATAACCTTCAGCCATTTTCTGATTTGGATGCCATGTGGTGATGATGTTCCATTCATCTTGAATGGAATGGTTTGGGTTGGCATGACTCATGATCTTGGAGGAAGAGTCCTTGGAGGCTTAATCTTCTTCTTTCCATTGGAGGGAAATCATGTTTCATCCAAACATCAAAATACCCTCTACAATTATCATGAGTGGAGAGGAGTACAGCATGGGATAGGCCCTCTTTCCTATCATGTTCACTTATTCAACCCACCTTCATTTCAGGAGCACAAGGTGGAAAAGACTTTTCAGGAGTTACTGTGTCTGAACGTGACTTACTTCATTTGGATGATTACATGGATGAGGGAGGCACTCATTCATCATGTTGATCATCAATCCTACTTGTGGATGCCATGAGGCATAAAGCATGTTTACATTCACACCTTCTGACTTTGATTGATGCAGACACTTTGGTTATGCACACTTGGGGAGGAGCATTGGATGACAGTTTATTTGCAGATTCTCTTGATGCAGTGATTGTGGCTATTAATGGAGGTCACATGAAGAGGAGAAGAGATATTTTTCTCTCCTTATGCATTTTCTTGAGGACAAGCAAATATTTTGGAGGGGAGGACTAGAATTTCCCAAATTTTTAGCTTCCACGCTAAATGGGACATTAGAGTTAGCAGCAGCTATAGTCGGCAAATAAATGGGTAGAAAAGCCATTAAGTCTCCTAAGAAGGATAAAAACACTCCAAGTGTGAAAGAAGACATTATTTCAAACCTAATAAAACATCTCTATGTGTGAACAAGGATAAAATGCAGCTACTTTGACTTGGTCAACTGCGCAGTCTTGGAGGAGAAGGAACCCTAGGAAGAATAATGCAATTTTGGAGGGAAGTGCATCTTTTGAATGAAGAGACCTAATTGGGTGGGCCCAAGGGGAAGAAAAATCATATTATATATGAGGAAGAGGATGATAGCATTGTTATTCATGCTTTAGATCATTATTCATGTCTCTCTAGACATTTTCTCACTCTTGCTGTTCAACAGAGTAGCAGTGTTGTGAAGCATTTGGGTGTTCCCGGGCAGAAACCCCACCTCTTCCTTTGAGGAGTCTCATTGGGAAATCTTGAATTCATAATTCCACATCAATTTTTTAGGCTAAGATTCATCCATATTCATCAGTGTGATTTTTGCAGCAGATATTCTGCAGTGTAGCTGGGTGCAGCAGTGGAAGGGATTGATATCCCACTTTCTGAGCTAATATTTGTTGGAGGGGAATTTCCTTTCATCCATAGATCTGTTTGGAGGGTCTTGGAGAATATTTCAGATCAGTGGTATCATACCACACACTTCTCATAGTTTCCAGCACAGTTGTATCTGGGAACTACGTTATTTTGGGAGGCATCTTTCATTGCAGGGTTTGGTGGCTTCTTTGTGGTTTTTCCTTGTGATTGAGAGGTTCATTCTCTCATGGGAGGAAGCCTTTGAAGGATCTGCATCAGATCAGATTTATATTAGCCTCTTACACTCTCATGCTTCATGTTGCAGTGGATATTCAAAGATTTATGAATATTACATTTTGTACTTAGAGTGTTTGACAAGAAACCCTTGCCGGGTTATCTTGCTTTTTGAATAAAGAGACTAGATCTCATTCCCTGAGCATTTATGATTAATATATGAGTAGATATATTTTTCTCTAATCATTTAATGTGTAAAACCTCTCTTATAATGCGCAGTCCCTTGAGCATCTACTCCGGCATTTTGTATTATTAGGGTTTTTCACTAGTTTTGGCTACACTAGTGTGGGAGGCCTATTTAGCCCACCTAGTTTGATTTGTTTCAGCTCTATTCTTGGATTTAGATTTTTTATTGCTGTATCTATGGGGTCCAATATTTAATTTCAGTATTTTGTTGCATGCATGGCTGGAAATGAATTTTTTCTTCTTGCTTCCTGAGTTTTCGCAAGGAGGAATATTTACATAGCCATAGACAGAGCCTGAGAAGGGGCCAGCTAGCCTCTGGATCTCATCCTCTTTTTAGAGGTGACATATCCAGTAAATTCCTACTCATTCCATCTCTGAAATAGCCTTGTCTATATTTCCGATAAAGGAACACTTCAGTGGAGAAAAATTCTATTGATTTACATTTTGGGACATTACATTTGTTGAGAATGTGAACAACTGTGTGTACTGCTTCTACCCAGTATGTTTGGGGAATGTTGCTTTCTTGCATCATAGCTTTGGAAATCTATTATACTGACCTATTTTTCCTCTTTGCCACTCCATTCTGTTGAGGTGTACCTACAATTGTAAACTATTGTTTTATCCCATGCTCATTTCATAGGTCTACAAAATCATAGTCATTGAATTCACCTCCTATGTCTGATCTGATGCACTTTAGCTTGCATCCTGTTTGATTTTCTACCAATGCCTTCAATATATTGAATTTCTCAAGTGATTCAGATTTATATTTGAGAAATGCTACCCACGTCATTCTAGAAAAATCATCTATTATCAGCATGAAATAAGATTCTCCGCTTGGTGCTTTAGTTCTTGAAGGTCCACACAAGTCCATGTGTACAAGCTGAAGTGGCCTACTTGTTGATAGTTAATATTTTGTCTTAAAATATGTGCGGGTCTATTTTCCAAATTGGAAAGATTTAAATACGGTATTTGAAGGCTTCTTTATTGCTGGAATATCTCTGACTGCATTCTTCTTGCTCAGACTGATGATGTGGTCAAAGTTAAGGTGTCCCAATCTTCTATGCCATAACCATGATTCATCAAGTTTTCTTAGTTGGCATGCTTAATTCTCCTCTTTCACTATATAGACATTACTTTCTGTTTGAATACCTTTGATCAAGGTCTTTCCTGTGGTGCTTGATCTTACTTCACAGTCTTGTGCTCTAAAAAGAACCTCACAGCCTTTGTCACACATTTGATTGACACTTAGCAGATTGGCTTTCAGCCCATCCACAAATAGTACATATTGAGCCTTTCCTCTTCCATTATCCAGACTGTCTGAGCCTTTACCTTTGATTGTCCCTACTTTATCATTACTGAATGTTACATTCCCAGATTTATTTTCATCAAAGGTTACAAAATTTCTTCGATCTCCAGTCATATGTTTTGAGCATCCACTGTCCAAATAACATTGGCTTTTCTGGTCTTGAGCTATTACAGCTAGGTCACACTTATTCAACTTATTTTTCCACTGCATGCATAATTTTATTTGGTACCTTTCCTGAGATGATGGACCACATTCTCTGAGAGGACATTTGTGACACTTGTGCCCAACTTGATGGCAGTCAAAGCATTTGATTATGTTTCTAAATGAATTATGTACACAAGTGAATTCTCCATTGTTCATCCATCTCCTTGAGTTTCCATACATCAGTCTTTTTCCATTCATTCTGCACTCCTTGGCTTTATGGCCGAACTCCTTATAGTAAAAAAAATACCCATAAAAACAATTAGCGTACCTGATGAAGGGTTGTCTTCTCCATTTGTTTGCTTGAGGTAGTATTTTCACTTTTTTCATCCTTTGCTGGTTGGAATCGATTCTCCTTTTATGAAAGTATGCAGCAATATGTCCCAGTTTGTGGCAGGCATAACAAGTGAAATTTTTCATGGGGGGAAGAATCTCCTTTGATAGCTTCCAAATTTTATATATTCAGGAGTATATGCACCTTTTACAGTTGACTATTTATTTATTTCGTTCTTTGTCATTTGAGGTTCCTTCTTGTTTCTATTTACTTCATTGTAGGCTTCTACTTCTGTAGGAACCTTCTGAGCTGCTTCATTATCCTTAACAGCTTTTACAAAAATGATATTCCTGTTATCTTTTTCTTTGACTTTACTTGTTTCTCCTTCATAACCTATCCCAGTTTTTATCAGAGGAGATCTTTGAGCATCTAGTATTTTATTCAACTTATCAGAGCTTGTCATTTGAGGAGTGTTTATTGACAATTTCCTTTGGGTGTTTTCTAATTTCTTCCTCAAGCATACTACTTCTTCTTCCAATTTCTCTTGCTTCTGAATTTTATCCTCAATTTGCTTAAGTAGAGTGTCTTCTACCTTCTTGGCTTCTTCAAGCTCTACTTTCAACTGAATGAGGTCTTATGGATTTTTTTCTTCTCTTACATATTTGAGGAGAGTGTATTTCTATTTTCTGCACTTTAGTTTAAGTCTGTCTATTTCCTCTAGGGCACTTCTTAGCTCCCCCTCAAGATCAACTTCACCTTCTTCCTCATCTTCTAGAAGGAATCCTTCAAGCTCTTCCTTGGCCATCAATACAAATTCAGAGGTTCCTTCTTCATTTCAGGTTTCATTTGAGTTTTCAGATGCACTGCTATCTTGCTGAGCATAAAATGATTTTCTCCTATATCTATTCCCTTTCTACGAGTTCTTTGATATGGTTTTATCTCTCTCTTGAGTGTGATTCTTTGAATTATTATGAGGAAAATTAGATGCGTAGTGTCCAACTCTTCCACAGTTAAAGCATTTAAATGTAAGTTTACCTTTATACTTTCCTGACCCTCTATCCAATTTTCTGACAACTTTGGCCTCTTCTTCATCAGAGCAAGAACATATATCTTCTTTTTCTTCTTTGTTCTTCTCTGTCTTAAAGGTTGCCTCCCTCACATTTTACTTCCTCTATGGCAGTCTAATCTCATAGGCTGTTAAGTTTCCAAGTAATTGGTTCATGGTCAGAGTTTCCCAATCAGTTGTTTCTTCTACGGTAGAAACCTTGGGGTTAAAGATGGATGGTAAAGATCTCAAAATATTTTGAAAAATTGCACACTCTTTTATGGTTTCTCAGGCTAGAGCTTTCATGTTATTCACAATTTCTGCAACCCTTAAGAAGAAGCTAGAAATGTCTTCATCACCATTCATTTTTATATTTTCAAACTGTGCTCTATAGACTTGTAGTTTGGCTATCTTCACCTTTTTGTCTCCTTCATGGATGCTTTCTAATGTATCCCATATTTCTTTGGAAGTCTTGTTGTGCATTACTTTGATAAATTATGCCTCACACAGTCCACTTAAGAGAGCATTCATGGCTTTTGCATTAGCTACAAAATCTAGTTTGGCATCTTTCTCTGAGTCAGACTCCTTTGGGGCATATCCCAATTCCACATCAGCCCAAAATTCTATTCCTAGAGACATTATGTACGTCCTCATTCTTATTTTCCAGAAGGCATAATTTGTACCGGTGAACAAAGGGGCTTTATTTGTTGAGCATCCTTCTAGACTAGCCATCCTGGGGACCTAGGATCTCCTTCTAGTTGTTAAACTGATACAGAAGGAACCTGGATTTGATCCCAATTGTTGAACCCTTGGTTAAACTAAGAGGGGGGGGGGTGAATCAGTTTAGTGCAGTCATGTTCTTATTAAACTTTCTTTTATACTCATTCACATCCTCATTTTGTGATCAAATTAATATACAATGGAACAACAATCTTAATAAGTGAGCATCAGGTATTAAGCATAATAAATACAGAGTATCAACACATAATCATCATGCATATAGACAACAGATATAAGTGGAAACCCATAAGGGAGAAAACCACATCTTATTATTGTTGTGATGCAAAGGCAAGCTCCAAATCCCTCTCACCACTGATTTTCTATAGGCTCCTACCTATAGGAGGCTACAACCTCAATTCTGCAAGCTACAACTTGCAAGGAAGCTCCAACTCCCATCTATTTTCTGCAGAAAGCAACTACAGAGGTTCTACCCCTCACCAACAAATCGACATCTATCGTCTACAACTTGATATGGAAGCACCCACTTCCTCACTCTTTCATAAAAAACACATGCTGATTTACTTGGATATCAACGTTGTTCTGTTCCTTCTTCACTACTATCCTCCAGCCTTCATATCTGCCTTATATCATCTCTAAACCTTCACAGCTTCTCTATCTGCTCCTCCTTATTCTTACCCTCTCTGCCTCATTTCTCCATTCTCTAACTTCTCTATGTATATCTTTGTAATATCATTTATAGAGATTACCTCATCTAGTGATGGCATGGTTTGCAAACAAACCAACCTTCAAACCTTAAATTAAACACAATATAATTCCCCGCCATTTCTTCAGGATTTCTCTCAATATCTGTTGCTCCCATTTCGCCTTCTACTCTACACCTTCATTCGAAATGGTCTCCTACCATGTCCAACATATCTCACACTTCACCTTTCTGCTATTGAATGAACCTTTTCTGTGCCGTTACTTCACTCCCATCGCACGTATAAGGGTGAAATCGCGAAGTTGGGAAACACTTTTTGGCGGACGGCTAGAATTTGGGAGAAATTTTTAATTTCTCGTCCAAGAAAATAGTCAAATCTATTTCTCGACCGAGAGTTTTAAAAACTCTTGTCCGAGAGTTTTATTGGGTTTAACCGGAGTTAAAAATATCTTGGACGAGAGTTATGCATTGTCTCGTCCGAGAGTTTTATTGACGAAAACTCTCGGGAAGACTTCAGACGAGAGTTAAAAAAACTCTCGGATGAGAGTTTAAAAAACTCTCGTATGAGAGTTTTAAAAACTCTCGGATGACAGTTTTAAAAACTCTCGTATGAGAGTTTTAAAAACTCTCCTCCTAGATTTTTTTACGAGAGTTTTAAAAACTCTCATTCGAGAGTTTTATTCCTATAATAAAATGCCAAAATTATTAAGTTGTTAGAATTAGTACTTTATTTTATATAAAACTCTTGGTACTTTAGAATTGGTACTTTATATAATTTTAATAGTACTTTATTAAAATTAAAAAATGATAAAAAATAATAAAATTATAATTTTATTTTAAATTATTTTATTATTATTAATGATAAAAAATACATGAAGATTTAATTAAATAAAATTTGTTACAATATTTTGTAATATCAATGTTATATAAAAAACTAAAAATATTTTATATAAAACTAATTGATATATTAATATAAATAAAATAAAATTCTAAAACATAAATCAAAATAAAAACAACTATATATAATTTATATAATATTTTTTTTGAAATTAATGAATAAATTTAAATTTAAAAACAATTGACTAAATGCAATGAGGTGATAAAGGAGACAATGCATAGCACCTTAATATCGTTATAAATTCTTGGAAATCTCGAGAAATTTTTGAAGTGAGATGAGCTTCTTGGAATGGGTCACTTTATCTTCCACTTCAGTTTCACACGATTAACTTGAAAGGAAGTCTATTTTCCTGGGTATGGATGTAAGGGAATAAACAATATTATTTGAACATTGAGTGAGATGCCCTTCTTGGAATGGGTCCTCTTATATTCACCTTTAGTTTCACAAGATTAAATTGAAATGAAGTTTATTTTCCTAGGTATGGATGTAAGGGGATAAAGAATATTATCCGAAAAGGAAATGAATTTTAAGTGTGACATTCCAAGAAGAAGTGTATGGGATTGGAGAATTATGTTATTGCAGAAAACTAACCCTTGACCCCTTAACCCTTGACCCATAACCCTTGACCCCTTAAAACCTAATTCCTAACCCCTAAACCCTTAACCCCCTCAACCTTAAACCTCTAAACCCTTAACCCCTAACCCATTTACCCCCACTAAACCTCTAAATCCCTAACCCATTTAACCCCTAAACCCTAAACCTCTAAACCCATAACCCCTACCCCTAACACGTTAACCCCTAACCCATTTAAGCACCTAAACCCCAAAACCCCTAACTCCTAACCCCTAAAATCCTTAACTGCTAAATCCCCTAACCCCCTAAACCTCTAAACCAATCCTAACCCATTTAACCCCCTAAACCTCAAAACCCCTAACCCCTTAAACCCTAATTCCCAACCCATAACCCTTGACCCCTTAAACCCTATTTCCTAAGCCCTAAACCCTTAACCCCTAACCCCTTAAACCCTAATTCCCAACCCCTAACCAATTCAACACCCTAAACCCCTAAAAACCTAACCCATTCAAGTGCTTATTCCATTCAACCCCCAAAACCCTAACCCATAACCCCTAAAATCCTTCATTGTTGAATCCCCTAACCCCATAAACCTCTAAACCTGTAACCCATTTAACCCCATAAACCCTAAACCTCTAAACCCTTAACCCCTAACCCCTTAAACCCTAATTCCCAACCCCTAACCAATTCAACACCCTAAATCCCTAAAAACCTAACCCATTTAACCCCATTAACCGCTAACTTCTAACCCCTAAAATCCTTAATTGCTAAATCCCCTAACCCCCTAAACCTCTAAACCAACCCTAACCCATTTAACCCCCTAAACCCTAAACCTATAACCCCTTAAACCCTAATTCCCAACCCATACCCATTCAACCCCTTAAACACCTAAACCTCTAACCCATTAACCCTTGACCCCTTAACCACTAATTCCTAACCCCTAACCCATTTAACCCCCTAAACCCTAAACCTCTTAACCCTTAAACCCTAACCCATTTACCCCCACTAAACCTCTAAACCCCTAACCCATTTAACCCCTAAACGCAAAACCTCTAAACCCTTAACCCCTACCCCTAACTCGTTAACCCCTAACCCATTTAAGCCCCTAAACCCCAAAACCCCTAACCCCATAAACCCTAATTCCCAACCCATAACCCTTGACCACTTAACCCTTGACCCCTTAAACCCTAATTCCTAACCCCTAAACCCTTAACCCCTAACCTCTTAAACCCTAATTCCCAACCCCTAACCAATTCAACACCGTAAACCCCTATAAACCTAACCCATTTAAGTGTGGATTCCATTTAACCCCAAAAACCCTAACCCCTAACCCCTAAAATACTTCTCTGCTAAACCCCCTAAACCCCTAAACCTCTAAACCTGTAACCCATTTAACCCCCTAAACCCTAAACCTCTAAACCCTTAACCCCTAACCCCTAAAACCCTAATTCCATACCCTTAACCAATTAGACACCCTAAACCCCTAAAAACCTAACCCATTTAACCCCATTAACCACTAACTTCTAACCCCTAAAATCCTTAACTGATAAATCCCCTAAACCCCTAAACCTCTAAACCAACCCTAACCCATTTAACCCCCTAAACCCTAAACCTATAACCACTTAAACCCTAATTCCCAACCCATAACCTATTCAACCACTTAAACACCTAAACCTCTAACCCCTTAAACCTTAATTCCTAACCGGGCTAACCCATTTAACCCCCTAAACCCTAAACCTCTAAACTTTTAACCCCTAACCCATTTACCCCCACTAAACCTCTAAACCCCTAACACATTTAACCCCTAAACCCTAAACCTCTAAACCCTTAACCCATACCCCTAACTCGTTAACCCCTAACCCATTTAAGCCCCTAAACCCCAAAACCCCTAACCACTTCAACACCCTAAACCCCTAAAAACCTAACCCATTTAAGAGTGGCTCTATTTAATCCCCAAAACCCTAACCCCCAACCCCTAAAATCCTTCACTGCTAAATTCCCTAACCCCCTAAACCTTTAAACTTGTAACCCATATAACCCCCTAAACCCTAAACCTCTAAACCCTTAACCCCTAACCCCTTAAACCTTAATTCCCAACCCATAACTCTTGACACCTTAAACCCTAATTCATAACCCCTAAACCCTTAACCCCCTAAACCCTAAACCTCTAAACCCTTAACCCCTAACCCATTTACCCCCACTAAACCTCTAAACCCCTAACCCATTTAACCCCTAAACCCTAAACCTCTAAACCCTTAACCCCTACCCCTACCCCATTAACCCCTAACCCATTTAAACCCCTAAACCCCAAAACCCCTAACCAATACAACACCCTAAACCCCTAAAAACCTAACCCACTTAAGTATGGATTCCATTGAACCCCCAAAACCCCAACCCCTAACCCCTAAAATCCCACATTGCTAAATCCCCTAACCTCCTAAACCTCTAAACCTATAACCCATTTAAGCTCCTAAACCCAAAAACCCCTAAACAATTCAACACCCTAAACCCCTAAAAACCTAACCCATTTAAGTGTGAATTCCATTTAACCCCCAAAACCCTAACCCCTAACCCCTAAAATCCTTCGTTGCTAAATCCTGTAACCCCCTAAACCTCTAAACCTATACCCCATTTAACCCCCTAAACCCTTAACCCCTAACCCCTTAAAACATAATTCCCAACCCATAACCCTTGACCCCTTAAACCTTAATTCCTAACCCCAAAACCCTTAACCCATTTACCCCTACTAAAACTCTAAACCCCTAACCTATTTAACCCCTAAACCCTAAACCTCTAAACCCTTAACCCCTACCCCTAACCCGTTAACCGTTAACCCATTTAAGCCCATAAACCCCAAAACCCCTAACCCCTTAAACCCTAATTCCCAACCCATAACCCTTGACCCCTTAAACCCTAATTCCTAACCGCTAAACCCTTAACCCCTAATCCCTTAAACCCTAATTCCCAACCCCTAACCAATTCAACACCCAAACCCCTAAAAACCTAACCCATTTAAGTGTGGATTCAATTTAACCCCCAAAACCCTAACCCCTAACCCCTAAAATCCTTCACTACTAAATCCCCTAACCCCCTAAACCTCTAAAATTGTAACCCATTTAACCTGCTAAACCCTAAACCTCTAAACCCTTAACCCCTAACCCCTTAAACCCTAATTCCCAACCCCTAACTAATTCAACACCCTAAACCCCTAAAAACCTAACCCATTTAAGTGTGGATTCCATTTAACCCCAAAAACCCTAACCCCTAACCCCTAAATCCTTCACCGCTAAATACCCTAACCCCCTAAACCTCTAAACCTGTAACCCATTTAACCCCCTAAACCCTAAACCTCTAAACCCTAATCCCCTAACCCCCTAAACCTCTAAACCAACCCTAACCCATTTAACCCCCTAAACCCTAAACCTATAACCCCTTAAACCCTAATTCCCAACCCATAACCCATTCAACCCCTTAAACACCTAAACCTCTAAGCCCTTAACCCTTGACCCCTTAAACCCTAATTCCTAACGCCTAACCCATTTAACCCCGTAAACCCTAAACCTCTAAACCCTTAACCCATACCCCTAACCCATTAACACCTAACTTCTAACCCTAAAATCCTTAACTGCTAAATCCCCTAACCCCCTAAACCTCTAAACCAACCGTAACCCATTTAACCCCCTAAACCCTAAACCTATAACCTCTTAAACCCTAATTCCCAACCCATAACCCATTCAACCCCTTAAACACCTAAACCTCTAACCCCTTAACCCTTGACCCCTTAAACCCCAATTTCTAACCCCTAACCCATTTAACCCCCTAAACCCTAAACCTCTAAACCCTTAACCCCTAACCCATTTACCCCTACTAAACCTCTAAAACCCTAACCCATTTAACCCCTAAACCCTAAACCTCTAAACCCTTAACCCCTACCCCTAACCCGTTAACCCCTAACCCATTTAAGCCCCTAAACCCGAAAACTCGTAACCAATTCAACACCCTAAACCCCTAAAAACCTAACACATTTAAGTCTGGATTCCATTTAACCTCCAAAACCCTAACCCCTAACCCCTAAAATCCTTCACTGCTAAATCTCCTAACCCCCTAAACCTCTAAACCTGTAACCCATATAACCCCCTAAACCCTAAACCTCTAAACCCTTAACAACTAACCCCTTAAACCCTAATTCCCAACCCATAACCCTTGACCCCTTAAACCCTAATTCCTACCCCCTAAAACCTTAACCCCCTAAGCACTAAACCTCTAAACCCTTAACCCCTAACCCATTTACCCCCACTAAACCTCTAAACCCCTAACCCATTTAACCCATAAACCCTAAACCTCTAAACCCTTAAACCCTACCCCTAACCCGTTAACCCCTAACCCATTTAAGCCCCTAGACCCCAAAACCCCTAACCAATTCAACACCCTAAACCCCTAAAAACCTAACCCATCTATGTGTGGATTCCATTTAACCCCCAAAAACCTAACCCCTAACCCCTAAAATCCTTCACTACTAAGTCCCCTAACCCCCTAAACCTCTAAACCTGTAACCCATTTAAGATCTTAAACCCCAAAACCCCTAACCAATTCAACACCCTAAACCCCTAAAAACCTAACCCATTTAAGTGTGGATTCCATCTAACCCCCAAAACCCTAACCCCTAACCCCTAAAATCCTTCACTGCTAAATCCCCTAACCCCCTAAACCTCTAAACCTGTAACCCATTTAACCCCCTAAACCCTAAACCTCTAAACCCTTAACCCCTAACCCCTAAAACCCTAATTCCGAACCCCTAACCAATTCAACACCCTAAACACCTAAAAACCTAACCCATTTAACCCCAATAACCCCTAACTTGTAACCCCTAAAATCATTAACTGTTAAATCCCCTAAACCCCCTAAACCTCTAAACCAACCCTAACCCATTTAACCCCCTAAACCCTAAACCTATAACCCCTTAAACCCTAATTCCCAACCCATAACCCATTCAACCCCTTAAACACCTAAACCTCTAACCCCTTAACCCTTGAACCCTTAAACCCTAATTCCTAACCTCTAACCCATTTAACCCCCCTAAACCTCTAAACCCTTAACCCATACCCCTAACCCGTTAACCCCTAACTTCTAACCCCTAAAATCCTTAATTGCTAAATCCCCTAACCCCCTAAACCTCTAAACCAACCCTAACCCATTTAACCCCCTAAACCTTAAACCTATAACCCCTTAAACCCTAATTCCCAACCCATAACCCATTCAACCCCTTAAACACCTAAACCTCTAACCCCTTAACCCTTGACCCCTTAAACCCTAATTCCTAACGTCGAACCCATTTAACCCCCTAAACCCTAAACCTCTAAACCCTTAACCCCTAACCCATTTACCCCCACTAAACCTCTAAACCCCTAACCCATTTAACCCCTAAACCCTAAAACTCTAAACCCTTAACCCCTACCACTAACCCGTTAACCCCTAACCCATTTAAGCCCCTAAACCCCTAACCCCTTAAACCCTAATTCCCAACCCATAACCCTTGACCCCTTAAACCCTAATTCCTAACCCCTAAACCCTTAATACCTAACCCCTTAAACCCTAATTCCCAACCCCTAACCAATTCGACACCATAAACCCCTAAAAACCTAACCCATTTAAGTGTGGATTCCATTTAACCCCCAAAACCTTAACCCCTAACCCCTAAAATCCTTCACTGCTAAATCCCCTAACCCCCTAAACCTCTAAACCCTTAACCCCTAACCCCTTAAACCTTAATTCCCAACCCCTAAACAATTCAACACCGTAAACCCCTAACAACCTAACCCATTTAAGTGTGGATTCCATTTAACCCCCAAAACCCTAAACCCTAACCCCTAAAATCCTTCACTGCTAAATCCCCTAACCACCTAAGCCTCTAAACCTGTAACCCATTTAACCCCCTAAACCCTAAACCTCTAAACCGTTAACCACTAACCCCTAAAACCCTAATTCTGAAACCCTAACCAATTCAACACCTTAAACACCTAAAAACCTAACCCATTTAACCCCATTAACCCCTAAAATCCTTAAGTACTAAATCCTCCAACCCCCTAAACCTCTAAACCAACCCTAACCCATTTAACCCCCTAAACCATAAACCTATAACCCTTAAACCCTAATTCCCAACCCATAAACCATTCAACCCCATAAACACCTAAACCTCTAACACCTTAACCCTTGACCCCTTAAACCCTAATTCCTAACCCCTAACCCATTTAACCCCCTAAACCATAAACCTCTAAACCCTTAACCCCTACCCCTAACCCGTTAACCCCTAACTCCTAACCCCTAAAATCCCTAACTGCTAAATCCCCTAACCCCCTAAACCACTAAACCAACCCTAACCCATTTAACCCCCTAAACCCTAAACCTATAACCCCTTAAACCCTAATTCCCAACCCATAACCCATTCAACCCCTTAAACACCTAAACCTCTAACCCCTTAACCCTTGACCCCTTAAACCCGAATTCCTAACTCCTAACCCATTTAACCCCCTAAACCCTAAACCTCTAAACCCTTAACCCCTAACCCATTTACCACCACTAAACCTCTAAACCCCTAACACATTTAACCCCTAAACCCTAAACCTCTAAACCCTTAACCCCTACCCCTAACCTGTTAACCCCTAACCCATTTAAGCCCCTAAACCCCAAAATCCCTAACCAATTCAACACCCTAAACCCCTAAAAACCTAACCCATTTAAGTGTGGATTTCATTTAACCCCCAAAACCATAACCCCCAACCCCTAAAATCCTTCACTGCTAAATCCCCTAACCCCCTAAACCTCTAAACCTATAACCCATATAACCCCCTAAACCCTAAACCTTTAAACCCTTAACACCTAACCCCTTAAACCCTAATTCCCAACCCATAACCCTTGACCCCTTAAACCCTAATTCCTAACCCCTAAACCCTTAACCCCCTAAACCCTAAACCTCTAAACCCTTAACTCCTAACCCATTTTGCCCCCACTAAACCTCTAAACCCCTAACCCATTTAACCCTTAAACCCTAAACATCTAAACCCTTAACCCCTACCCCTAACCCATTTAAGCCCCTAAACCCCAAAACCCCTAACCAATTCAACACCCTAAACCCTTAAAAATCTAACCCATTTAAGTGGATTCCATTTAACCCCCAAAACCCTAAACCCTAAAATCCTTCACTGCTAAATCCCCTAAACCTCTAAACCTCTAAACCTGTAACCCATTTAACCCCCTAAACCCTTAACCCCTAACCCCTAAAACCCTAATTCCGAACCCCTAACCAATTCAACACCCTAAACCCCTAAAAACCTAACCCATTTAACTCCATTAACCCCTAACTTCTAACCTCTAAAATCCTTAACTGCTAAATCCCCTAACCCCCTAAACCTATAACCGCTTAAACCCTAATTCCCAACCCATAACCCATTCAACCCCTTAAACACCTAAACCTCTAACCCCTTAACCCTTGACCCCTTAAACCCTAATTCCTAACCCCTAACCCATTTAATCCCCTAAACCCTAAGCCTCTAAACCCTTAACCCCTGCCCCTAACCCGTTAACCCCTAACTTCTAACCCCTAAAATCCTTAACTGCTAAATCCCCTAACCCCCTAAACCTATAAACCAACCCTAACCAATTTAACCCCCTAAACCCTAAACCTATAACCCATTAAAACCTAATTCCCAACCCATAGCCCATTCAACCCCTTAAACACCTAAACCTCTAACCCCTTAACCCTTGACCCCTTAAACCCTAATTCCTAACCCCTAACCCATTTAACCTCATAAACCCTAAACCTCTAAACCCTTAACCCCTAACCCATTTACTCCCACTAAACCTCTAAACCCCTAACCCATTTAACCCCTAAACCCTAAACCTCTGAACCCTTAACCCCTACCCCTAACCCGTTAACCCCTAACCCATTTAAGCCCCTAAACCCCAAAACCCCTAACCAATTCAACACCCTAAACCCCTAAAAACCTAACCCATTTAAGTGTGGATTCCATTTAACCCAAAAAACCCTAACCCCCAACCCCTAAAATCCTTCATTGCTAAATCCCCTAACCCCCTAAACCTCTAAACATGTAACCCATATAACCCCCTAAACCCTAAACCTCTAAACCCTTAACCCCTAACCCCTTAAACCCTAATTCCAAACCCATAACCCTTGACACCTTAAACCATAATTCCTAACCCCTAAACCCTTAACCCCCTAAACCTAAACCTCTAAACCCTTAACCCCTAACCCATTTACCCCCACTAAACCTCTAAACCCCTAACCCATTTAACCCTTAAACCCTAAACCTCTAAACCCTTAACCCCTACCCCTAACCCGTTAACCCCTAACCCATTTAAGCCCCTAAACCCCAAAACCCCTAACCAATTCAACACCCTAAACCCCTAAAAACCTAACCCATTTAAGTATGGATTCCATTTAACCTCCAAAACCCTAACCCCTAACCCCTAAAATCCCTGAATGCTAAATCACCTAACCCCCTAAACCTCTAAACCTGTAACCCATTTAAGCCCCTAAACCCAAAAACCCCTAACCAATTCAACACCCTAAACCCCTAAAAACCTAACCCATTTAAGTGTGGATTCCATTTAACCCCCAAAACCCTAACCCCTAACCCCTAAAATCCTTCGCTGCTAAATCCCCTAACCCCCTAAACCTTTAAACCTATAACCCATTTAACCCCCTAAACCCTAAACCTCTAAACCCTTAACCCCTAACCCCTTAAACCATAATTCCCAACCCATAACCCTTGACCCCTTAAACACTAATTCTTAACCCCCAAACCCTTAACCCCCTAAACCCTAAACCTCTAAACCCTTAACCCCTAACCCATTTACCCCTACTAAACCTCTAAACCCCTAACCCATTTAACCCCTAAACCCTAAACCTCTAAACCCTTAACCCCTACCCCTAACCCATTTAAGCCCCTAAACCCCAAAACCCTTAACCCCTTAAACCCTAATTCCCAACCCATAACCCTTGACACCTTAACCCTTGACCCCTTAAACCCTAATTCCTATCCCCTAAACCCTTAACCCCTAACCCCTTAAACCCTAATTCCCAACCCCTAACCAATTCAACACCCTAAACCCCTAAAAACCTAACCCATTTAAGTGTGGATTCCATTTAACCCCCAAAACCCTAAACCCTAACCTCTAAAATCCTTCACTGCTAAATACCCTAACCCCCTACACCTCTAAACCTGTAACCCATTTAACCCCCTAAACCCTAAACCTCTAAACCCTTAACCCCTAACCCCTTAAACCCTAATTCCCAACCCCTAACCAATTTAACACCCTAAACCCCTAAAATCCTAACCCATTTAAGTGTGGATTCCATTTAACCCCCAAAACTCTAACCTCTAAAAGCCTTCACTGCTAAATCCCCTAACCCCTAAACCTCTAAACCTGTAACCCATTTAACCCCCTAAACCCTAAACCTCTAAACCCTTTAACCCTAACCCCTTAAACCCTAATTCCCAACCCCTAACCAATTCAACACCCTAAACCCCTAAAAACCTAACCCATTTAACCCCATTAACCCCTAACTTCTAACCCCTAAAATCCTTAACTGCTAAATCCCCTAACCCCCTAAATCTCTAAACCAACCCTAACCCATTTAACCCCCTAAACCCTATACCTATAACCCCTTAAACCCTAATTCCCAACTCATAACCCATTCAACCCCTTAAACACCTAAACCTCTAACCCCTTAACCCTTGACCCCTTAAACCCTATTTCCTAACCCCTAACCCATTTAACCCCCTAAACCCTAAACCTCTAAACCCTTAACCCCTACCCCTAACCCGTTAACCCCTAACCTATTTAAGCCCCTAAACCCCAAAACCCCTAACCCATTTGACCCCTTAAACCCTAAACATGTTAACCCCTAACATATAAACCCCTAAACCCTAAACATATAAACCCCTAAACCCTAAACATATAAAACCTTAAACATATAAACCCCTAACATATAAACTCCTTTATAGTCATTAGAAAGCTAGTCGTTATTGAGTTAGTTATTTAATTAGTTGTTAAGGAGATTAAATAATTATTAGTTAATTAGTTATTAGGGGATTCTTTAAGTATTCAAGAAAAATTAAAAAGTTTAAAGATAATATTAAATTACTTATTAAAAATATTTAATTAAAAACAATTTAATTATTAAAATATTTCAATATTTTTATAAATATTATAATTATTTTAATAACTATTTAGATTAACTAAAAAGTATTACAAATTCATATCTAAAAAGAGGGAAATAAATATCTTAAATTGGATAAAAAGGATAAAGAAAGAAGAGGAAATTACCCTAAACATATAAAACCGTAAACATATAAACCCCTAAAACTTTTGATTAAAACATTTAATAAAACTCTCGGCCGAGAGTTTTCTAAACTAGATATCATTTTGGGATTCAACTGCGTTAATTTAGTCATTCATCTATGACCATTTCCATGAGAGGTAGTCGTAACTCACTAATTTCTCATGATTTTTGAATAGTCCACTTAGCACTCATTGCATCGGGTGATGCTCACAGGGGTGAAGAAGTGGGATTGAAACTAGTGAAATGAATCACATAGTGTCAATCATCACTTCTAGGGCTTGCACCCGGTAACCAGGACTTCCCGAGAGGTCACCCATCCCATAACTCCTCTGGCTCAAGCACGCTTAACTGTGGATTTTTCCCCACAATCAAGCCCACTTAGCTTGCTACCCCATTTGCAAAACCTTAGCAACTATTGTACCTAGAGTTTTCTAAACTCTCGTCCTAGAGTTTTCAAAACTCTCGTCCTAGAGTTTTCTAAACTCTCGGCCGAGAGTTTCATCGGGTAAACTCTCGGGTGCAAACTCTCGTCCGAGATTTTTTTAAACTTTCGGCCGAGAGTTTGGCCACGCGGTTAAATGTAACTTTAGGTTGGTTAAACTCTCGGTCGAGAGTTTTATAAATTTCTCGTCCGAGACATTATCTCGGCTGAGAGTTTCTGGTCAACGAAAAACCCAGAAAATTCTACAGTTTTCAGGAACCTGCAACTTTGGAGGGGCAGAACACCTACAAAAACAAAATTTTATATGTCGGACCAAGTACCAGTAGATTCATCTCTAAATCTAGTTTTTGATGATATGAGATTTGTGGAGTTTCATTAAAAAATTCAATTTTTTATTAATTTTTTACTAAACTATGTCACTGTGGAATTTCATTGTTCAAAAAATTGCACTGAATGAAAATTCAATAACTTTCAAATGAGGACACCAAAAAATTCAAAAAAATCATATTGCACTTCCTCTCCCTGTCTACTTCAAAAGGGTACTCTCATTTTTCTTATTGACGATCACATTGAAAAGAAAATCAAAGGATCATAAAATGTACTGAAACATCACCTTTTTTTTTTTCTTCGTCCATTTCAAAAAATAATAAAAAATAGTGATTTAATCCGAAAATTACCGAAAAATAGTCTGTGCACTAGTGCAATTTATGCATATTATGATGCTGTGGTTTTTTTTCAAAAAATGAATAACCTTCCCTAAAGAACATGAAGGATCATAAAGTGACTATTTATGTTTGCCTGAAAATTTCAAGTATATGCAGTTAGTAAACAAGAAATTTACCCCTCTATATGTCAATATTTAAAAAAAAAAAAATATGGGTATGGAGGTAAGACAATTCTCTACAATTCTTGTTTTTATTTCAAAGCATAATTTGCAATAAAAATATGAGTTTAGTGGAGTTGAAGTTGAAAAACATAGAAAATTACAATTTTCAACGTCAAAAAAGGGCAAAAAGTGTTTCCCAACTTCACATTTTCACCCAAAACTTTAAAGTTAATTGGGTATTGGTGAGAAGCCCATATACCATTGACACAGTGTTTGTATGACATGATGACCATAGAAGCACCAACATGATTAGGACAAGCAGAGTGGAGTCAGTGGAAAAGCTCAGTAAAACAAACTCCCAAGATTCTTTCTTACCAAGCACCTAGGAAAGACCATTCATGGTTAGGATACATGGGGCTAGCCATTTCCCCAAACAAACAAGAAATTTTCAACCATAATAGTGATGGTAGTTGATGAATGAGCCAAATTCTTGGCTATAGTAATTGGGGAAACCAAAATAAATCTTGAGCCTGCTTTCTGACTTTTATAGTTCTGGTTTTAAATTTAGCCTTATGTACTTTTAATTGGCACCTTTTACATCTTTGTCATTTCACATTTCAATGATGAATGACATTATCTTGCCCACTTTTGTGAATGGAGGTATGAAAGATAAGGATCAAACCTTTGTGAGAAGCCTTAAGCCATGACCATATGTTGGATTCTATGCATTATTTCCATCAAAGGAAAAAATATCTTTTCCAAAACTCAGAAAGATACGATTGATCAACAGAAACTTTTTGCAGCAAAAGAAAGGGGCAAAAAATAAATCACGAGTATCACCAATTAGAAAACATAAGGTATTCTCTACCATACCTGGCTGTAGACCAGGTTGCAATAACATGCTCTCTACTTTGTTAAGTTCTACACCAACTCCTAAACTTGTTCTATTTGTTGCATATCATCTTGCAAGGCAGCATCTAAGATATTCACATGGTTTGAATCCTCCTTGTAATCACATATTCATAGAAGATAAAACATGTGCAACATTTAGTATAAAGGCGTAGACTACGACAACACTATCTTTGATCCTGAGGGATTGAATTCCAAATTGCATCACATCTTTTCACAAATATCTCTATAGCATATTCCCACTGCATTAAATGAACTTGCAATATCGATGTTACACAAACCATCTCAAGTTCAGGATAATTTATTTTACTAGCATGTTGTTGTCCATACTCTAAAGCATGTATTGCACCTTAAAAATCCCCTTCAGTTGTCAAGGCATTTGCAAGTTGTAAGGTGAAGTTGCAACACCATAATTTTTTCAACTCCCTTTCTTTAGCAACTCTTGCTAACTCCAAGCCCAATGTTTTTTTAATGTTACCCATTTTTCACAGGGTCACTCTCAGCTAAAAATTCTGTGAATCTGTTGTATAATGCTCCTGGAACACCATTGTGTGGTCTTTCATATTCTTATCCTGATTATGTCCGCCATAGTCATTTTAGGAGCTATTGTTAAAACCCATTTGGCAGCACATCTGCCTCGACCAAATGCAAAATAGAGGGAATAGACTATCTTCACACGACTCTGCCAAGGATTCAGATTCTTCACACTCCTTGAATCAGTCTAGGTTGAAATCCAGAACTCAACATTTATTATAATGGGTGAAATCATTTGATAAGGAAACTTGGAGATAGGAATCATCCTACATTGAGCTCAATGGTGAACTTGAGATCATCCATGGGTGGGAGCCCAAAAAAATATTTTGGGAATAACATTAAAAAATAATTCCCCAATTTAATTTTGATTATCTAATGTTACCTAAATAACATTAAATAATAAATCCCCATTAGCCTACAAGGTTAGATAGTACTACGTCCTTCCTTGGGAAATTAATTCGAAGAAGACATTGCATGCCATGCTGATGCCTCTGTTTTGGAACACCTCGATCCGCCTTCCCACTATGCTTCACCTTTCCAAACATTCCAATCTTGTATGATCTTTATCACACCTATACAGCAATGAGAGAAATAATTTGTACCTATCAGCATTGCACCCATGTATCATTTCATAAACAACTAAAATTGATTTAAAAAGAGATTCAAAAACATCCTTTTGGTTGGCAAGTGCACTGCCAAAATCCAAAACTAAGTGCTTGCAACTTGTGGCACTGGATCACTCACCGAGTGGTAACTTCATTACCACCATCAGTTATCCATATCAATGTATGGAACTAGATTTACAAGTGCATTGTCATCATCCTTGTGGTAGGCTGGTTTGAACTCCTTGACGTATTCCTCTTGCCTTGTAAACAATGAGAAATTTGATAGCAATATTTCTTCACTTCCCAAGCCAACCTTCTAACAGGATTTCAAAATATTCCTTGCAAGGATGCAAAGCATACTTTCTTTGTATTGAATTATGTTAAGTTAATCCCTGGTTCATCTCCTTAAAGCTTCTATTCACACGTAGAAATCTGGGCTAAATATTGTTCATGGATCCTCTGCTGGAATAGCTTAATCATCCCCCTTTTCACCATGTAAAATTGGTCATCCATGTACAGGAATATTCTTCCTTTTTCCTCCCATAAAACACCATGTTTATCCTTACATGAAAAATTGGTTAGGAGCCTCTCATTGTTCAGAAATGAGCAGCTCCGAAACTGTATAGTGTGCCTCTCATTAAATCCAAACGATTGGTTTCATCTTGCAACAACTTAGACGGTACCACTTTTATGTGTCACCATGTCACCATGCATCATCCTACATAACTTAATTTGGAAGAGGATAAGGTCCACATAGGACGTGTGTTGTCCAATCCAGCCATGGTCAAGAAAGGAATTCTTTAAGACCATGAGCTCATGATCTCTGTCAACATGTACATGGATAGATCTAACAACCAACTAGGACTAATCTCCTTTATGCCTAGTAGTAGTGTGCTTTTCCTAGCTGCCACAAATAAGCCATGTCTCCAGGAATATATGTGTTGCCTAGCTGCTAAATAGAGAAGGTGATTTGTTGATTCAAGTTTCAAATAAAACTGTGCCACCATTGCTGAATGAACGAGATGAGAATTAAGGGTGTGAACTGTGAATTATGCTTCACTCTGCTAATTTTCATGTCATCACCACAGTCCCTTAAAAAAACTAGGCACAAAATCCATTATTGCATTCATTTGGAGAATTTTTTAAAAATTATATGGAGGACAAGCAAGTAGCTTACTAAGCTGTAGCTTAAATAGGCACATTAATATTAATTAGAGAATAATACCTTCTATATTATTCCCCCACAATAACGTTCAAACTTCACATTGGCCTCCTTTCACAGTCAAATGGAGGTACATTGGAAGAACATTACTAAAAGGATGTAACAACATCTGAGGGCTTGTACAAGACACATTAAATAAAATACTAATAATAGCCTTGCTAGAGGTCTATGTTGCAGCTTGCAAGGGAGAATCCCCTCAATTCAAAACTGCATCTATTCTTTGTGTAGTTTCCTAAATCTTTTATAAGAGTTGTAGCAATATCAGTATAGAAGCGAATATGACTGTAGTAAACCATCTTCACAGATGTTGCCGAGGAAAATAGAGGGGAATAAATAAATTTCTTAGTGCCAAGATATGATATGTCAACGAAAAATTTTGACTGCCTCCTGATCTTTTACCCATTAGTTGTCAATTACCATAAACAACTACCGATCTACATTGATATGACATCGTGGGTTCTTGTAAAATCTTGTTTAACACCTGGAGTAGCACCGACTTCTGTAGAGTGCCCATATACTAGGGTTTCTGCCAGAAAGATATTAGACTGAAGCTCACCTCTAATTATTTCTTCATAGATCTCCTCTCCCTAGTCAAGGGCTTTAATATTTGCACAAGCTAAGAGGATACTTGCAAAGGTTATCACATTCAGCTTCCTACCCAAAAATTCTATTTGTTGCAAGAGGCTCAAAGATTTTCCATCCTACCAATTCTGTGTATACCATGCCAAAGTTGCAAACTGAAAATTACATATAATCGAGAAATTACTTTATATAAATTTTAAAGTTAATTGAGCATTGGTGAGCAGCCCATATACCATTGACACAGTGTTTTTATGACATGATGACCATATAAGCACCAACATTATTAGGACAAGTAGAGTGGAGTCAGTGGAAAAACCCAGTGAAACAAACTCCCAAGATTATTTCTTACCAAGCACCCAAGAAATCCCATTCATGGTTGGGATACATGGGGCTAGCCATTTCCCCAAACAAACAAGAAATTTGTAACCATAATAGTGATGGTAGTTGATGAATGAGCCAAATTCTTGGCTATAATAATTGGGGCAACCAAATTAAATCTTGAGCCTGCTTTCTGACTTTTATAGTTCTAGTTTTAAATTCGCCCTTATGTACTTTTGATTGGCACCTTTTATATCTCTATCATTTCACATTTCAATAATGAATGGCATTAGTCTACCCACTTTTGTGAATGGAGATATGAAAGATAAGGATTAAACCTTTGTGAGAAGCCTTAAGCCACGACCATATGTTGGATTCTATGCATTATTTCCATGAAAGGAAAAATATATTTTCCAAAACTCAGAAAGATAGGATTAATCAGTAGAAACTTTTTGCAAGAAAAGAAAGGGGCATCAAATAAATCGTGAGTATCACAATTAGAAAACAAAAGGAATTTTCTACTAGACCTGGTTGTAGACCAAGTTGCAATAACATGCTCTCTACTTTGATAAGTTCCGCACCCAACTCCTGAACTTGTTCTATTTGTTGCATATCAACTTGCAAGGCAACATCTCATATATTCACATGGTTTGAAGCCTCCTTATAATCACATATTCGTAGAAGATAAAACATGTGCAGCATTCAGTATAAAGGCGCAGACCACGACAACACTATCTTTGATCCTGAGGGATTGAATTCCAAATGGCATCACATTAGTTCACAGCTCTCTCTATAGCATCTTCCCACTGCATAAGATGAACGTGCAATATTGATGTTACATAAACCATCTCAAGTTTAGGATACTTTATTTCACTAGCATGTTGTTGTCCAGACTCTAAAGCATATATTACACCTTAAAAATCTCGTTTAGTTGTCAAAGCATTTGCAAGCTGTAAGGTGAAGTTGCAAGACCATAATTTTTCTGACTCCCCTTCTCCAGCAGTGCTTTTTAACTCTAAGCCTAGCCCTTTTTTAATGTTACCCTGTTGTGTAAGCAGCTCAAAAATAGAAGAAAAGAGATATGAATGCCTTAGAAATAAGCCACTTCGAGGGGGAAATCTCCAATACATTACATTAATGAAAAATTCTTGGATGATAAAATTTACAAAACCGCCTTTCTATATATAGGAGTCCATGGGGCCATAATGTAATCCTAGTGGGGCCACAATGTATTCCTAGCCGACCTAACAATAATAATTTAATGGCACAATAATAACAATATGGGGGTTACAATGGTAGAATAATAAAAATAAGGGGGTTACACTAACAATAATAAGGGACTATACTAGTAATATAGGGATCTAACATGCCCCTCTCCTTCAAAAAAGTGTTTTCCTCAATGCTTCAGTAGCTCTGGGTGCTTCTGTATAAAATTCTCATCCTGCCAGGTAGAATCTTCAGTGGGTAAGTTCTTCCACTTGATGAGATACTATGAAATTGATCGGTTCCGTAGCTGTCGAGTTCTTGTTTTTGTGACCGCTTCAGGTTCCAATATGATTTTTCCTTCCTCATCAAGTTCTGGAAATATTGTTTGAATTGGAAGATTTTCACCTATAACCTTCTTTAAGCATGAAACATGGAAAACTTGATGCACTCGTGAAGAAGCAGGAAGCTCCAATTTGTATGCCATAGTACCAATATTTTGCAACACCTTGTAAGGACCATAGTACTTTGGTGATAATTTATTATCCTTCTTAGCTTGCTTAAGGGACATTTGTTTGTATGGTTGTAGCCGTAAAAATACCCAATCTCCTACATCAAAACTTCTCTCGCTGCGATGTTGATCTGCCTATTGTTTCATTCGATTTTGTGCCAAATTTAGGCTATCCTTTAAGAGTTGGAGAAGTTCTTGTTCATGCTTGATGTGATCTTCCACTACTTTAACCTTCGAATTTTTACTTAAATATGATGTGATGGATGGTGGATGATATCCATAAAGTGCCATAAATGGGGTAATTTTTGTTGCCGTATGGAAGGAAGTGTTATACCACCATTCAGCGAGAGGTAACCACTTGACCCATTGTGTTTGTTTATCAGATACAAAACAACGAAGATATCCTTCCAAAAATTTATTTACTATCTCAGTTTGACCATTAGATTGAGGATGATAAGATGAGCTATGAGCTAATTGAGTACCCAAAACAAGAAAATAACTTTGTCCAAAAATTTCCCATAAAAATGGGATCTCTGTCGCTCACAATGACCCTTGGGCTTCCATGTAGCTTTTGAATTGTGTCCATAAATGTAGAAGCAATTGTACTTGATTTAAATGGATGAGATAATGCACAAAAGTGTGCGTACTTGGTAAGTCTATCAACTACCACCATGATGACACTCATTCCTTCGGACTTAGGTAAACCTGTGATAAAATCCATTGAAATCTCCTCGCAACATTGACTTGGAATGGATAAAGGTTGTAGAAGTCCCGGGGTCTTAATTGTCTCAACTTTATTCTGCTGGCAAACCAAACATTCCGCCACAAAATTTTGAATATCAATTTTAAGGCCATCCAAAAAAAATTCTTTCTTCACCTTGTGGTAAGTTTTTAAAAATCCTGAGTGTCCTCCTAAAGGAGAAGTGTGCAATTCCAAAATAATCTTTTGTTTTAGTTGGGAATTATTACAAAGATATAAACAATCTTTGTACCATAAAGAATCATTTTTCCAACTAAATGAATCAGATGTACTAGGATCTTGCTGCAACTTTTGAATGAGTGTCCATACATATTTTTCCTTCTTCCATTCATCTCTTACCTCAGTTATCCAATCTGGTTGGATAATAGAAATGGCACAAAGAAATGCTTCCACCTCTTCATTCTTTCTTGAGAGTGCATCTGCAACGACATTAAGCTTTCCTTTTTTGTAGATTATTTCAAAGTCATAACCCAACATCTTTGTGACCCATTTTTGCTGCTCTTCTGAAGATATTCTTTGTTCCAAAAGGTGTTTAAGACTATCATGATCAGTTTTTACCTTGAAGTGTCTTCCCATTAGGTAAGTTCGCCATTTCTTTAGTGCATGCAGTATTGCTAACATTTCCTTCTCATAAATAGGTTTCTGTAAATACTTTCCTTTGATTGGACGACTTTCAAAAGCAATGGGTCTTCCTTCCTGCATTAAAACTGCACCAATTCCATTTCCTGAGGCATCACATTCCACAATAAAGGTTTTTGTGAAGTCTGGTGTAGCTAAGACCGGTGCTAGGCACATTGCCTCTTTAAGACGTTCAAAGGCCTTAGTTGCTTCAGGAGTCCACGAAAATGCATCTTTCTTCAATAATGTTGTTAGAGGTGCTGCTATTCTCCCATAATTCTTAACAAACTTGCGATAATACCCTGTTAACCCGAGAAATCCTCACAACTGCTTTATGGTTGTGGGGACTTTCCATTCCTTAATGGCTTTAATTTTGTTAGGGTCTACCTTAACACCATCGTGAGATACAATATGACCCAGATATTCCACCTCTTGTACTCCAAAGAAACATTTGGATGTTTTTTCATATAATTGTTTCTCCTGCAATAGTTTGAGCACCCTGTCGACATGTTCAACATGATCCTTCCAAGACCTGCTGTAGATTAGTATATCATCAAAAAATACTAGCACAAATTTTCTAAGGAAGGGTTTGAAAATGGAATTCGTCAACCCTTGAAATTTAGAAGGTGCATTGGTAAGGCCAAAAGGCATGACCAAAAATTCATAATGACCCTCATGAGTTCGAAATGCTGTTTTTGGAATATCTTCAGTCTTCATTCTAATTTGATGATATCCTGAACGAAGATCCAACTTGGTAAAATAAATTGCTCCATGTAATTCATCCAATAACTCATCAATCACAGGAATGGGAAATTTATCTTTAATTGTGAGCTTATTGAGCTCCCTATAATCCAGAAACATGCACCATGATCCATCCTTCTTTTGTACCAATATTACAGGAGTAGAGAAAGAACTTTGACTAGGTTGAATTATACCCACCTCTAACATTTCTGCAATCATACATTCAATTTTGCTCTTTTGGACATAAGGATATCTATAAGGCTTGATGTTTTGAGGAAGAATTCCTAGAATCAAATGAATAGCATGATCATGATCACGAATAGGTGGGAGTCCTTTGGGAGTTTCAAATCCCTTGGAATGATTGTCCAAGACTTGTTGGAGATCTATAGAAATAGATGATTTTGATGTTGGAACTTCTAGTGAGAATAATTGTGCAATTACGCCTCATTTTTATTTCTTTAGAAGCTTTGTCATGACATTAGAGTTTATTATCTTTCCGTCCTTCCCTGCAATACCTCGTAATTCGACTTCCTTTCCTTCTGAAAAAAATTTCAAGAAAAGTTCTTGAAAATTAAAAGCTACCGTCCCCAAAGATTGTAACCATTGTACTCCTAGTTCAATATCAGTACCTCCCATAGGAATGGAAAGCATTGGAATATTCAATAAATATCCCCCCATGGTTAGCTTGATATTATGGCATTTTCCAGAGCAATTTATAGTTCCTCTATTTGCAACCATCACTTGAAATTCTGGTGCTGGGTATAGGAAACAATTTAATTCCTTGGCTACGTTAAAATGAATAAAATTATGGGTGCTACCTGAATCAATCAACACTATTACCTTTTTCTTCTTGATATGTCCTTCTATCTTGAGAGTTTGAGGAGTGGTGATTCCTACCAGTGCATTACACGATATGGTCAGACTCATTTCTTCCTCTTCTATGGTTGGTTCCTGGTGTATATCCTCTTCTTGTTCATTTTCTTATTCCTCTTCACAATCTATGTAAAATAATTTCTTCTCAGCACACTTATGAATTTTAGTGTATTTTCTATCACAATTGTAGCAAAGCCCCTTTGCTCTTTTTTCTTCCAATTTTTGTGGTGTCAACCTTGTAGGTTGTGGAAATCTAGGCATAGCAACACTTCCTTCTTTATAGAAGTGAGTTGTAGGCTTCCTTGTCGCCATAATTTTACATTCAATTTGTTTTGCCAACCTGAATGCCTTCTCCAATGAATCAGGTTCCAAAACATGAACTTAATGTTGGATGTCATCCTTTAAAGTGCCTATGAAGAGATCAATCTTTTGTTCCTCTGGAATATTAGTTACCCTTATATTCAATTTTTGGAAGTCCTCAATGTGCTCCCCCACTAAACCCTTTTGTTTGAGATTTATCAATTGGCTAAAGAAGGTGTTGCTCTTTGTATCCTCATAATGTGCTATCATTTCCTCCGTAAAAATTGACCAAGTGACAATATTTTTACGTGAGCAAAGCCATCGATACCATACAAATGTATTTTGTTCTAAATGTAAAGTTGCAATGCGTACCTTTTGTGTGTTTTGCAAATTATGGAGATCAAAATATTGCTCCATCTGTAGTATCCATGTTACAGGATCCTTTCCATCAAACTTCCTCATATCCATTTTTGGAATATGGTGGTTCTTCCCACCAACATTAGAGTTTATGAAATCATTTATTTTGTTCTCATCATTAGTTTCCTCTACTATCTTTTCACCATTAGGAAACATTTCTTGTATCAACTTTGTCAAACCTTCCATGTCTACTTTTAGATCATTCTTCATGTTTTCCATTTTAGCTTCCATGTCATCCATCTTAGATTCCATGCTAGCTTCCATGCCATCTATCTTAGATTCCACGCCTTTCTTCAAACCATCCATATTATTCTTCACACCATCCATCTTCACTTCCACACCTTTCTTCAAAACTTCCATTTCATTTTTTGCTGCTCTTTGCGAGAGCGAAATTTGGTGCATTTGCTCTTGTAATTTTGATAGATCATGTTGCAATTCTTCATCTTCATGAGTCATAGTGGAGCCTTCTGAAGGCTTAATGGGTGTTGAATTATTTTTACGAGGCATTTTTTTTAGAAACCGATACTGATATATATTGTACAATATGCTCTTGGAATCAATTCAAATTGATTCTTCAAACAAGACTTATGCAATTCGGAAAAAAAAAATACACACCTTTTTCTTACTTTTGAGGAGCTCGATATTGAAATTGGCTTATCTCTATGATTATGGCTCTTCAATATATGAAATTCAGTGCTGAAGTAGCCCTCTAAGTTCTCTTTTGAATTCCATAGGTCTGACCTAATTTGGATTCTCCAAGACAAATTTATTTCCAATCTCCCGCAATGACCTAATTATGGACTAGTTCAGTAGAGCTAACTTGTACAGTTTTCCATGTGTCATTGTTTCATCCTTAGGCTCTGAAATTTATAGCCAAGAAACAAAATTCTGTTTACTTGCGACTAATTTTTACGGTACTCCAATCCAATGCTCAGAGAGAGAGTTATGAAACTTTTCCCACGATCACCTCTTTCAGATGAAATTCGGGAGCCTGAAAAAGCACTACCTTCCACAGATCATATCTCTGAAAATATTGTGAATAAAGATCTGAAATGTTTTCACAAGTTTCCTCAGGATTTCGGCTTCACACCCTAAATATTTCAGATTCTGAACCTTTGTAGAAAAAAAGTTATAGCGAAAATTCCACAATCACCTGTTTAGAGCAGCGAAACCCTAGAATCCAAAGCTCTGATACCAAATGTTGTGTAACTAGCTCCAAAAACAGAAGAAAGGAGATATCAATGCCTTATAAATAAGCCACTTCAAGGGGGAAACCTCCAATACATGACATTGATGAACAATTCTTGGATGATACAATTTAAAAAACCTCCTTTCTATATATAGGAGTCCATGGGGCCATAATGTAATCCTAGTGGGGCCACAATGTATTGCTAATCGACCTAACAATAATAATTTAAGGGCACAATAATAACAATATGGGGGTTACAAGGGTACAATAATAATAATAAGCGGGTTACACTAACAATAATAAGGGACTATACTAGTAATATAGGTACCTAACATACCCATTTTTCACAGGGTCACTCTAACCATAAAATTATGTGAATCTATTGTATAATGCTTTCGGAACACCACTATGTGGTCTTTCATATTGTTATTCTGATTGTGTCTGCCATAGTCATTTAGGAGGTATTGTTAAAACCCATTTAGTAGCACATCTGCCTCGACTAAATGCAAAACAGAGGGAATAGGCTATCTTCACATGACTCTGCCAAATATTTGGATTCTTCACACTCCTTGAATCAGTCTAGGTTGAAATCCAAGACTCAACATTTATTATATATGCATATGTAATTCATATAACATGGGTGAAATCGTTTGATAAGGAACCTTGGAGATAGGAATCATCCTGCATTGAGTTCAATGGTGAACTTGAGATCATGCGTGGGTGGGAGGCCAAAAAATTATTTTGGAAATACATAAGGAAACTCTAAAAAACTAGGTGTTTAATCAAATCTATCATGCCCCGTTTTGTTCATGGTCACCACATAGAAACATTAGCATGGTTTTTTTCAATTTCAAAGTTGAAAATATTTGAAGGACACAACCCTTTTGGTCCCAACCATAATCTTCTTCTAACCCAAGTCATTAAGGAGGTGAAGAAACTTGTAATTGATAGATTAATGATATTGGAGCTAGGTTTTTTTTACTTTATTTTATAACTCCACAATATTTCCTGGCTGATTTCTTTGATGTATTCTACAAAAGAGCTTCTACACCTTTGCAATATCTATCATCTGAAGATTGAGATGGGAATATTTCATACTCGATAGGTCAACCACAACACCTAGGTTATTTCTCTTGGCTGTAGCCATACAATATCACCTCAATGAACTCATCCTTTTGGGTGATTATATCTCGTTCATTTGAAGAAAATCACATCCAAACTATTGGGGGAATTAGGTGATAGAATTTGTTGAAAGTTGAGGTAGGTGATCTACATCCACTATCACACCAAAAGGCTTGTATAAGACATTTATTTAAGACAAAATTATCATTTTCTCTTAATTATTTATTTTATATTAAATTATTATTTTGATATTTTGATATTTTTAATTATTTTAAATTAAAAATTGGAGTTGACGTTCTGAATGCTCTTGGAGAAAACAAACAATATTGATTTCTTGGTTGTTCACATGATGGGGTTGACTACCCCTTTGCCATTTATTTGTCATTGTTATTTCCTGGCTGCTGAGGGTTTTGCTACACCACGCCAGGATTTTTCTTCTGTGGAAAGGTGATTATGGTTTTCTCACAGTGAATGGACTCCATTCATTCCTATGGTGGAACCCCAATTTGCACTGGTAAGCAATTTTATCTTCTTCTTTTTTCAGATTCTTCTCTATTTAAAAGAGGTTGCGAATATTTGAAGGTTTCAATATAGAAAAATGGATACATCAACCATATTAAGGAAACAAGGGAATGAGCTGCAGAATGAAAAACATATAGATTAAACAAAGGATAATAAAATATACCAAATTCCACTTAGCAGAAAGAACAAGAATAATCACATTGCTTCATAAATATCCAATCTTGAGTATTTTGTTAAAATGGTGGCCTTGTGTTATAGTTTAAAGGTGGCCGATATTATAAATTTCCTTTAACCACTATTTTTTCAAGGATAGGGTCATATGACATAGGACATTGACTAATATAAATTAATTAATTGTTTGGACCAAGGATCCACAAGGATAAAATCACCTATTGCTGGCTCTATCTCCCTTCACATAGTCTAATTCCTAGGATTTCCTAGTCTATAAACTCTTACAACTATTTCAGTATACTAGACCTCTCCCATCAAGTTGCACAGCCCAAGGAATGGGATCCTTATCTTTGTCATGCAGTCCCTCAGGTTATCCTACTTCCCTCTAGTGCTCTAGCATTGACCGGCTAGGAAATCTCACTTCTGGGACTCCATGGATTATCAATTGTAATTAATTTTATTCAATGACAATCATTTCCCTTTCACATTTTCATAATTTACACATAGTTTCATGAAAACTATTTCCCAAGGAATGGGATCCTTATCTTTGTCATGCAGTCCCTCAGGTTATCCTACTTCCCTCTAGTGCTCTAGCATTGACCGGCTAGGAAATCTCACTTCTGGGACTCCAGGGATTATCAACTGTAATTAAGTTTATTCAATGATAATCATTTCCATTTCACACTGTCATAATTTCCACATAGTTTCATGAAAACTATTTCCATAATTCTATTTTAGCATTAATACAACAACCTAAGCATTGAGAGAAAAATATCATAGAAGAATGGATGTCAAAATCTCTTTTACATGCTCAAAAATCAGGGATTATATTTGCATGCATATGAGATATCATGTGCTTTCATAAGAAGTAAATGTCTCTCTCTTAACCACCAATTCCAAATTTCCAAGGTTAATAAGACTTAGGATAACCATAAATCAAGGTTTAATAAGGTTAAGGTTAAAGAACCGATGGGAGTAAGAAAATGGTAAAATACAGAATAATTGGCTAGCCCTATTTTGTTCCCTTCTTGTGGGATCATAGCCCCACCCTTTGTTTTTCCTTTCTCCTTCTGCAGTCTATGAAGTGTTAGTATTATGATTCAATGTACCACTTTTCATATTCCATTGTTCGAACTTTTAGCGATTTATCATGTAGACATATACATTACTGTTCTAGGTATCAAAAGTGAGAGTATTACATAGATAACATTATCACTCAAATCCAATTGCATGTATCCTTTTTCTCTTGAAACATTATGGATATCTCACAGTTGAATGTCATGTGCTTTGATCCTCTAATGTCTACATGCTAATAAAAAATAAAGTGGTACTAGTTGAGAAATATGAACTTGTGGAGAAGGATGTCTCTAGCTTGGATGCCAACTCATCCACTTCATCTTCAACACTCATCTCAAACTTCTTTTGTAGTTGCTTCCCTCTTTTGAATATTTTCTTGCATAATTTCCCTTCTTACAGCATTTGAAACATGTCACATGGATCATAGACTCCTCCTCGGAATGAGATGAAAAAAACTCTTTTTCCTTGGCATTCTTGGGTCCCCCTTTAGTCATCCTCCCAATGAGTGGAATATTTTGAGACTCTTCCACTTTGACTGACAAATTATCCTCCTGGAAAAAGTCATCCCACAATGTTTCAAAAGTGGACAACTTCACACTTTACCATTTTCCTTGCACAAATGTAAGTCAAGATACTGAGAATCCATTTACAGTTATTTGAACTAACTCTTCTTCATAAACCTTGTTTCTTATGTTTGTAAGTTTATCTCTCAACTTGGTGATCTTCATTGGATAGCTTGCCATAGTATTACTATTGCTCATGTGGTTACTAATGATCTTTTTCTTCAAAATCATCTTGTGGGATATGTTCAAATTTCACACTTTGATACAGATTTACTGAGGCATGATACAAATTCTTCCCTGTCTTCTTCTATGTGATGTGAGGGATCAAGCGGTCCTTGAATATATCAAGGACAATTTTCTTCTTTTGGGCCACCTTCTTATTGTGCTCAACCAAACGAACGGATGGGCATCTCACCCTCGAACCTAATACATGTCCAAGTGCCTATATTGGGGGAAGATCAGCTTCAAGCACAAAAACAAGGGCATTGCACACACTGAAAGCTTCTGATAGCTCTCTCTCACAAAACAGTCCCATCCATATGTGGATTTGCTGAGACATTTCATATGTATAGCTCTGATAATATGTCAGTTTTCTACACCATGTTTTAGATCTTTACCCAAAGAATGAATTTTACAGCTCCTAAAACATTAAAATTTAGAATATAGATTGCACCTATCAAAAATTTAGATGAGAATATACTAAAATACCATAAGGAAATATTCAGGAGTGCAAAGACTGTATTTCATGAGTCAATTTACAACAGAAGATAAATAATTTCTACTTGACATAAAATTTGCAATTTGAAATTATGACAGCAAGCTATACCAGCAAAATAGGGTCTGATATACATCATGCAACAATCAAAAATGTTCTAGATGGCAAGGAAAGGCTCCAACAACAATCACATGGTTTTTGTATTACTCAAAAATAAAGTATTATAGCAGTTTTGCATCATGCTCAAGCTCTACACGTCTAAAAGATACAACACATACAACTCTATTGTCTGAAATAATAATGTGCCCTCTATCCTTTTATAATCTAAGAGGAGGGGGTTACAAACTAGCCATTAATGGGCTCAAGGAGTGCACCATTCTTGGCTAATTAAATCCCTCATGGAGTGTAACTCCCAAAGTAAATTCAACCACCTACTCAGCAATAAATTCTCTTTGGCAGTGCAGCCCTACACAACAATTGTAACTTCCAAGCATAAATGTGCCACAGAGGGATATATGCCCCACAATATTACAAGAGAAGATGCTCTATGGTATGTACGCTACTTCATGAATGCACAATAATAATCCCTGCAAATCAAAAATAGAAGGGAGGGCCCATAAAGAAAATTGAACTCATGAGGACCAACCTTATAAGTGTGTCATCTCTCTCCAATTTCTGTTGTTGTTTTCCAACGTGGAAATGATCTCCTGCTAACTTAAATCAAAATATAAAAACATGAAATTAGAAAGTGGATATGGGAATAGCTTTTTCTATAAAATAATCGTCAATGTTGCATAGTGACAACTGCAACCTTTGTCACATTTATCTTTCAAAATTCATTCCACATACCTCCAATATATAGCTTTAGATTACTACTGATAGGCAAGGTAAGCAAGGTAGTTGGGAAAATAAAAAAATTTATGAGTTACTCAGGAAGATAATTACATATGGATAAATAAGTTTGACTACATGTGATTATCTCATTATTCACATGTGCATAAATTCATGTGACTACATATAGAACCATGCTATGTGTACCTAATGGACGAGTAAAAATTACACGCAATAGACACACATGTCTAAACATATGTCATAACAATAGACATCCTTCATCAAATTCTCAGTGTGAAGACAATACAACACCTTTGTTCTCTTCATCTCTCTCCCAAGGTGTCAAATTCTCTTCTTTTAGAAGATGGCTGAGTGAGTTATGCATTGAGATCAAGCTCGCAAGTGGAAAAGCCTTGGTTCCAGCATGAAGTTAACAAGAGGGAAATCCTTTTAATTCCCAGGATTGGTTTGTTGCTTTCATGACTCAGCATGAAAATTTAGTCTTGGATAATTGTCCCCATAGCTGTAACGAAGTTTCTCCAACAAAATAAATTTGGCTGGACTCCATCAGATGAAAGCTTTACTATGGAGTGGGAGTAAATGGAAGCTCAACAACGCACAATTTTTTTAACAGAAAACCATCAGTCTCCTGGAATTCATTGTTTATGCTATCAAAAGCTTGGATTGCAACTAACAAAAGGATGCAGACTTTAAAAGTAGAGTTCTCAGTAGTTTTGAAATGTTGTTTGATGATATGTACAAGTGTCGCCCTAAAAAAGAGCTTGTATGAAAGCCTAAGGAGCTATACAAAAATTTCAAACTTCATCAGCCACTGAAGCATCAAAACTCAAAGGTTTTGACATCTACTTGGATGAAATTGTGTATGGAACCAACTCTGTATTTGGATATTTTGATGTCTTGTTAAGGAGAGTTTTTGTAGTTTTGTTTTTGGATAGTAGAAAGTATTGGAAAATATTTGGTATGCTCTGTAGGAAGTATTATAAAACTCACATGCTCTGATACCAAAGTGCTTGTAAATTTTGTTTCGATAGTAATTCGGGTTCTGTAGGGTCTATGCTACAAGTTACAAGTGAATACCTTTGTTTGGCGAAAACTATCCTGCTATTTGGTTGTACTTATATCTCTTCTTCAGAAGAGATATTATATATAATTTTTTTTTCTCTTATATAGGAGTCAACCTATATCTGTATTTTATAGAATTTTATGGAAAATCAATATGCACTGAACTCATTGGTGTTGGTTATTTGTTCTGATTGTCCACATTAGATTGAGTTCTATGGAGACTTTGATGCATGGTTTCACAAAAGCTTGGAGTTAGATTTCGATTTATTTTCTTTTGCATCGCTCACAAATGCACCTTATAAATTCTAGAGCCATGTTTAATTTGTCGTATCTTCATCATTAATCTATAGTATAGTTTAGACCATTGTTCTAAATATTATTCATTTGCTTCTGTCCAAAAGGTTTCCTCTTATGCCCCGAAGTGGGCAAGGTATGGGCTATTATATTTAAGTAAATTGTAGTAAGAATGTTTGGGATGAATATTCTTTAACTTACTCACCAATGAATATTCTTTAACTTGATGGTAAGTCGAAAAAGGTTCCATATTTGAAGTGAGAATTGCATGTTGATTTTTGCATATCTAGTGTATTAGTTATATTTGGATCTATCTTCTGCTTTTCTTGGCCATCACACACTAAGGTGTTGTATAAATGCTAGAACCATGTTTAATTTTTCATGTACTTTTTGGTACTTCGTAAAGTAGACTATTGTTCGAACTACTATTCTATCACTTCTACAAAAAACGGTTCCTTTTCTGTCTTAATGTGGGTCAGATATGGACTCTTATATTTAAGTAAAATTTAATAAGATTGCTTGAGATGAATGTTCTTTAACTTAATTATCACACTGACATAAATCAACTTGATGATAAGTGGAAAATGTTTCCATATTTGATGTCCAAGGATAATTGCTTGTAGATATCAACATTTCTAGTTTATTAGTGAAGTAGTCTGTAGTCTGTGACACCAAATCCCCATGCCCAACATAAGAAATGTTCATGGCAGATACATTAATGAAAGATTTCGATTGGAAAACCTTTTTAATGTTGATGTACATTTCATGAGTGTAAAATTGAGTGGGGTATTTTCAAGTTTGAGCCAATGATTTTCCCTTCAAATCAAGCCTCAATGGAATTTTACCACTAGTAAAGAGAATTTTCAACACTACATTCAAGTTAATAATGACTTGACATGCCTTCACAATTTCCTCCATGAGCATATAATGAAGATTGAAAACCTGGTCATGATCCCTTTTTCTCTAATGATGGTAGTCTGGTCAGGGAAAAATCCTCTTCAACTAAACCAAAATATGTCTGCAAAACAAATACACTACATATTTCTACTGTTATACTCCATTTAATGATTTCGTCAAACAATTTGATAATGTAATAACAACCCATGCATGTTTGATGTTCCATATTGCTGAGAACAATGGCAGGTCCACTAACATTCACCACCACATATAACACTGTCAATTTTGTAAGATTATATAACTTGCTAGGAAATACCCCACTCAATACCTACACATACTAAGGTCTACTCCCATTTTCCATCTCCAGTCTTTGTTTTAGTGAAGGCTAAACATCTTCATAAAATTACAAATTGTCTCAAGATAAATGGGTTCATTTAGTGGTCAACATAACTGTAAACTGCAGATCTTTATAGATGATAGGGCATCTTCTCTACCTATGGAAGAGAAGCTCTGCATTAGATAGGGAAGTATTCTTCTGGTCTTATAACATGCTAGAGCTTTAAAGATAATAATATATATACACAAGGGACATTCAAAGATAGGTAGTGTAGCAATTGTGCCCCAAAAGTCATAGAAATAACTTCCTCTTGTTGATTTTGTCTTTGACATATACATTACTTTGCAATTGGCTAACACTAGCTATTCCATATTGGTGAAAGATAAAAATCTTCATAACACAAATATACATTTAGCAGTCTTGATTTATTCATTTTAGCATATGCATATTTTACACATAATAGTTAACTTAGTTCATATAGATTATAATCTCAAACTCATTCTAAGACTTCTTATAAAATGGAATAAATGTATTCTACTTGTATGTTTGGTACTTCCCAACACTTCATTTACACCTCCACCCAATTTTCATAATTTCCATAACTATTATGTAGACACTTGCCACTTTGATGTTATTTTTCTTGTTTAGTAAAGATTTTCCAAGACTTTACAGAGTTTTATAATTTCTCGAAAATTGTATAAATTAGAACTTATAAAGTTTCAAGGTTTAATTTTTAAAGTCTAGTTCTTTAAAGGGTGCTAGCTCAATGGAAGAGCGTCTGCTTTACAAGCAGAAGGTTGGTGGTTCAATTCCATCATGCCCTGATATTCATATGGAATGGTGATGAAGACTCTTTTGACCATCACCAATGAACTTATGGTGACATTTTTCGACCCTCACCAATGAGCTTATGGTGACATTTTTTTGACCCTCACCAAATATGAAATGGTGACAGTCAAGGAACGTCGCCATATATATGCACCAATAGTGACGACCATGAAAGGTCTATCACAAATTTTTTTTGCTGTTCATATGAAATGGTGACAGTCACTATCCATCATTATAATCAATATTCATGATGGACCTTGAATGTCACTACAACACATACTTTCGGTGACGCCGCCTTTGGTGATGTTCAGTTTTTTGGTGATAGAGGCTATTGTTCGTCACCATTGCTCATATGAAATGGTGATGGTTATTATCCGTAATTATAAATCATTATTGGTGACAGACCTTGAATGTCACCACAACACCTATAATTTCGGCGACGCCACCTTTGGTAACGTTCAGTTTTTGGTGACGAAGATTCTTTTGACCATCACCAATGAGCTTATGGTGACATTTTTCGCCCCTCACCAATGTCCTTTTTTCTTGTAGTGCATGTTTCACATGTCATCTCGTTGATCATTTGGGATTTTCATAATCTTCCTGAAAAAAGTAATAAAATATTTTTATATTTATATATGAAAAATAAATATAACAAAATTAATATTAATAAATTAATGGTTTGTAGTAATATATACATATAACTATATATATATATATATATATATATATATATATATATATATATATATATTTAATTAAGAATATTACCTTTTCAATGATTATTTTTTGTGGTTGTATGCTTTCTTTATTGCAAGTATGACATGTCTCATTAACCATTGCTTTGGAAACGCTTCTTGTAGTTTAGATATAATTTGGTACTTAGAATCATTGGGTTTATTTTTTTATTTTAAGTGGAAATTAAGTACATATGTTTGTTCCACTAGATCCCTCATATTTTTGTAAAAATTCCCCCTGTTTCACTAACCTCCAACACCAATCCAAATGAGCTAAGGACCAAATCATTGTCATTTCCATATTCTATAATTTTTCTTTTCTTAGAACAACCTTGATCTTTTCCTTCGTTGTTTCTCCCTGTAGAATATTAAACATATATGAATTAGTAAATTGTTTGAAACATGTTTCCTAATATTCTTAAGTATAATATTATTGAAAAGAAAAAATAAAAATAAAAATCATATTGAGAGTATTTTTTCAGTCACCTGATTCATCCTTCTACAATTTTTCTATCATGATTTTACGCTCTTCTACACTTATTTTAGAATTAATCTTATTGACCTTCATAATTTTGTGGCTCTACATGACACACATTAATCAATACATATTATTGAAACTTACATATACTTCAAACATATTAATTTTGTAAATAATTTACAAAGAACTTTCCTTTTTTTCTTTTTTCGATGTGTTATCAGTATTTTTGTTATTTGACACCTTCTCAAACATTTTTTTTATCAATATAAAACCTATACAATTCAATATAGAATCCATTAAATATATTTTATATATAAATAAAATAATTTTAGCCAAAAAGAGCTCTGCTAGTCGGTGTGTTTATTTGAAAAAAACAAACTCGTGTGTTTATTCCATTAAATTCAACGGGCATTTAATTTTTTGGCACCGTAAATTTTTTTATATATATAATTTCAAATTATGACGGTGTGCTTTGTAATGATAAACACACCACAATGACTTAACAACAACATTTGGTAGAGGCGTGTCGATGAGTTATATTACACTGGGATAAATGGTGAACAAATTGGATAGAACAGACATTGTCATAATATACTGGTGTGTTGTATTATATAGGGCACGCTAGTGCGTTATATTACAAAGGGTGCACCACAGAACATATATCTATTTTTAAAAACAACGGGTATGACTAACAGGTCTTGGATCTAGTTCAATAAATGATCCCTCTACTTTGCATGTCAAACACCCTATATATAGTAAGTACACAAACCCATTAAATCTAAAATTCCTAAAATAAAAAAACCCTAATTCTAAAGTCGTAAAGGGAGTTAAAACCTAAGGTGAAATTTTGCAGTTTTAAGGTAAGTGTTGATTTTTTTTTTTTTGAATTTTAATTAAATTTCAACAGTCACAAAGATCGTAAAGCTTTTTACTAGTAAAAACAATAGTAATTTTTTTATTGTACAAAGTTTTTTTTTTCTCTTTCTAAATTTTGAGTAAATATAATAGAAATTGTAAAAAAAATTTAACAGTAAAATCAACAATAAAATTTAAAAAAATTTCCATCGGGGGTTTTGAGTTAATCACCATACCTTTCAAATTCTTTTCTTTCTACAGTTCCAAAATATTTTGTTGTTCCAAATTTCTCCTAGTATATATATCTTGCAAATGATCTCTCTTTTAGTTAACCTTTACAAAAATTATAAAAAAAAATTATTAGTAAAATAAACAATAAAATTTAAATTTTTACTAAGTAGGGTATTGAAGGAATCACCATACCTTTCATCTTCTAATCTTCTGAATAGTGGTTTTGTTGCACAGTTCTCTTGGTATGTCTCTCTTGCAAATAACTCCCTTGAAATTTTGGGAAAAATGATGAAATAGTGAATAGATTTTTACTATTTAAAAGCTTTATGAAATTGTATTTTGAAAAATCAATTGTTGCTCGTCTTTTAATTTGAAAAAAAAAGAAAAAAAATTCGTGGATTTTTTTTACTTTATCAAAACATTGGTGCATTCTAAAGTAAATCACATCGGTGTGTTTATAAGAAAATCCCACTGATGTTTCCGGTGCACTAAAGTTTTTGAATGAACAGAAATGATACATTTTTGTTTTTTTTTTTTCGAAATATCGAAATGGTGCGATTAATTTTTTTAACGCAACAATGCAATTTGTTTTTAAATTCATTGATGTGGTAATTGTTATAAGGGCACCGAGAGTGTCAAATTAATTTTTATTTTCTAAATTCCAAAAACAGGTGTTGTACTGGTGATGTCTTTTATTTGAATGCATCGGTTCGTTTTGGTACAAGAGCATCGATATGATAACATATTTTATATTTTTTGAAAGGTTGGAAACCAGTGCGGGTATTATTTAAACACGCCAATGTTTTTATGATTTAAATGCATGGATGCAGTTTGGTATGATAAGCGCACTAGTAGGGTTTAAAAGTTATCTGAAATTTTATTTTCACATAAAATGGCATATTAATCTCAAATGATCCTTTAGGATGCATCCAAGTGAATTACATTAGTTCATAGTATACATTTTCTACTTAAAGTCACCTTATTATTGAAAAATGGTTTGAAAATTATATTTAAATTTTGATTGTGGTTATATGGTTCTCAAGATTAATTTTAGATATGCACACAAAATTTTATTTATGATTTTTCTCAAATGTAGGGAAAAAATATTAATAATATTAAATGGCTAATTATTCAAATTCCAACTCGTTCCATATTGTTGCTCAAATTCCTTTATGAATTTATCCCTTTCCAGGGAAAATTTTAGGGGCGAATTTTAGCCCAAAGGCGAATTTTAAGGG